>JBBGZY010001081.1:2500-360000 GCA_037952925.1 Lithobates clamitans | reverse complement strand
GGCCAAGGCCCAATTTTTCTGCCCCTGTTTAACAGGGGCGTATAATTACAATTTTTGATGCAATTCTTTGCAGCAGGGCTCATTCCTGCACTCCAATTAGAGTGTCTGTGAGGGGTTGCAGTGTTGTGGCACCACCACCAAAGGCCCAATTTTTCTGCCCTTGTTCAACAGGGGCATGTAATTACAATTCTTGATCCAATATTTCTCAGCAGGGCCCTGTGAGGGCTTACAGTGTTGTGGCCACAGCAACACCTAAGGCCCCAATTTCTGCTGAGTATATAGGGCAGGCCCCTACTTTCAAACATCCAACTTTCTGTACAAACGACTCCTACTTGCAAACGGAAGGAGACAACAGGAAGTGAGATGAAATCTACCCCTAGGAAGGGAAATTCTCTCCTGTAAGAGTTAATATGGGAAAAACGTGTCTCCTCTCCACTGATGCTTTATCACCAATCCTTGTTTCCCTTAAAACCCCCTTTTTTCCAAAATCCAATTGGGACAGAAAGTGAGGTGAAATCTTCTGAAGAGAAGCACAGACAGCAAAACAAATGTCACAGGGGTGATAACCCTTCCCTATGTTTTCCAAAAAGATTAAAAAAGATTTTTTTGCTGGAGCTAAACACGTTAAAAATGTACCAGTTCAAAATGACAAACAGATTCTACTTAACAACAAACCTACAGTCCCTGTCTTGTTTGCACTGCCTGTATACTGCTGTTCAGAGTATATAGGGCCTGGGAGCCCCACACCTTTCCTTATTTTAATATGGGTGCGGGGTTCCCCTTAATATCCATACAAGACCCAAAGGGCCTGGTAATGGGCTGGGGGGTACCCATGTCGTTTGTCTCACTGATTTTCATCCATATTGTCAGGACCCGACATTACATTAAACCCGCAAGCAGTTTTAAATTACTTTTTTTCCTTTAAAAATGACATTTTGTGCAGGGACTGTTCTAAACACGGGAAACACGCGTCACTTTACAGGCATACTATAGACACCCCCCAGGTACGATATTTAAAGGAATATTTTACTTTTATTGTTTCACTTTAAGCATCATTAAAATCACTGCTCCCGAAAAAACGGCCGTTTTTAAAAGTTTTTTTTGCATTTATACATGTCCCCTGGGGTAGGACCCGGGTCCCCAAACCCTTTTTAGGACAATACCATGCAAATTAGCCTTTAAAATGAGCACTTTTGATTTCGAACGTTCGAATCCCATAGACGTCAATGGGGTTCTAACGTTCGTGCGAACTTTCGATCCATTCACAGGTTCTGGTGCGAACCGAACCGGGGGGTGTTCGGCTCATCCTTAATCCCAAGACATGATCTGTATATATGGTGCACAGACCATTGTAGAGTTACCATTGCAGTCTGAGGCTTCTGATGCTTCAGCTATCTGCTTGGGCTCGCAGTACCGGGGTCCCGGGGGGGCCCCTGGAGAGCTCACTTGTTTCTTTATAGCTCTGACAATGTTGTGTGTGCTATTTGTAGGACCTTCATCATTAGGACTCCCATGAAGACTGCTAGGAGGCTTTTGTGGCAAAAACCCAGACAATTCCTCAGGGGCCGCTAATAATTTCTCACAGCGGTTAGAGGAATGTTGGGAGCCAAAAAATACAAGTGTTGCCGAAAAAAAAAAAAAAAAGTCTTCATATGAAAACTGTAAGAGAAGCAGAAAATCCCTGGTGGGCTGAATACCCCTCTGTGTGGGAGAAAATATCTTTTATATTTATATATATGATATATTTATCCGAGTGGTGGGAAGGGGGACACTGTGAGAGATGAGGTTTTAAAGCAGAAGCTCACCTACATCTCTTCCACCCATCCACCAAGTTCTGAACTTACCCCGGTTCTATGGTCCCCCTGGCACTAGAAAGGTAGATGATGTTCAGGTAGTCATGTCACTCCCACCCAATCACAGATGTACTGGGAGGGGTCAACAGTGAAGCACCTCCTTTAATACATTAAACTCATATTTACCAAATTTGATACATTAGAGATGCAGTGGAATATGGACACTCTGTGAAAAGCTTGGTACCTGAGTGGTGGTGAAGGTGTTGACCCTGAAAGAGGGGAGGATACATACAGTAAGCAGGATTTCCGCGCCGCGTAACCATCCCCCGTGACAAAATCAGAAGTGACGAAACATGTCGGGGGTGTGGTTACACAGCGAACCGGAGGTGACGTCAGGACCGGAAGTGAACTTGGAGGTTTGTCCGTGGTGCTCAGAGGTGGTGAGACTCATTCAGTGTATCACACAGGGTGATATCACCTGATGTCATCTCTTTATTATTGACTTATTTGGTTTTAATGTGTGAATGTGTCAGGGCTGGGCTCAGCCCTTCCTTCTCTGAGCTGGCCGCTCAGCTGTCGGATAATTGCAGCTCCTATCTCTCCACAGTGACTCACCTGTTGATGATATCCTGCTCGTCAGTCCTGCCTACTTAAGCCGTCCAGCCCAGATAATCTCTGCCTTCGCCTTGGTCAACATCACAGAGACTATCTCCTCCGTTCCTGTTAAAGACTTGCTTGGCTGAAATTCCTTTTGGCTCCAGATCCTGCTTGCTG
Source organism: Lithobates clamitans (assembly GCA_037952925.1). NCBI lineage: Eukaryota > Metazoa > Chordata > Amphibia > Anura > Ranidae > Lithobates > Lithobates clamitans. The sequence goes on along the minus strand of JBBGZY010001081.1, from coordinate 357,433 downwards.
TTCCACTACACTGATCCCTGACTTTCTGGCTTGTCTGACTATCCATTCTTGTTACCGAACTTTGGCTATATTTTGAATATGTTTGTTCTATTTACTTTTATTATTAGACAAGTGTGATTTAACTGTACTTCTGTCTCGGTCTGATTCATGGTTTCTGACAGAGTGGTTGTCAGGGGCATATCAGTGGCCGCCGGGCAAATATGCGTGCACACAGGTGCACAAGAAGCTCTTCCAGGGCAATTCTGCTCAATTCCCCACCAGGGGGCGCCGGAGCGCTCCCGCGTGTGCCCGTGCGCGCGTTCGCGCGTTCGCGCGTGCGCGCGCCCGTGCGCGCGCCCGTTCGCGCTAGCGCTGTTTGGCGCCAAGGCGCCTTTAAAAGGATGACAGGTGCTTCTGTCAGATGCTGTTTGTCTGCAGCTCTGTACCTGCGTTCCTGTTTCCCGTTTGATTTGCATTTACCTGTGACCCGGCTTCGTCTGACTACTCTCCAGTCTCCAATCCGACCCGGCTTGCCTGACCTTGTTTATCTGATCATCTGTTGCCGAATCCCTGCCTGCCTGACTACTCTTGGATCACCCCTTTGCCATACCTGCCTGATCTCCTGCTGAAACGGACTGTCTGACTTGCTCCTGCCTGTGTCCTGGGACGCTGCTTCCAGCCTGCCTGTCAAGCACCCTGCCGCTGCCTTCTCAGCTACCTGCCTGTCTACCGGCCTGCATCCGCATACCTGCATCCGCAGCTCAGCCATCCCTGAGGGGCATTCTTCCAGACCATCATCTGCTTCTGCTGGAACCACATCAGGCCCTCCTACCCACTGCGCTCAGGAGACTACTGTCCCCACTCCAGTGGCTCCTGAACCAGCGCTTAAGAGAGGTCTCCTTCTACCAGTCAGGCTCAACTACCAGGTACCTTACAGTACAAACAGCCATGACTGAGCCTGCAGGAGAGACCTCTCCCATCCAGGAGATCTGCACGCACTTAGCAGCACTTACCCAGGCGGTACAAACCTTACAGGACAGTTACAACCGACTGGAGGGCCAAGTATTAAACCTCAGTGGGCCCAGTAATATGGCCCCTGCTGCAGCCGCTCCAGTACAGGCTGCTGCACCGCCCTCTGTGGTAATGCTTCCACCTGAACCAAGAGTGCCTACCCCCGAAAAGTTTTCTGGTGATCGAACAAAATTTGTGGCCTTCCGCAGCACTTGCCAACTCTATTTCGCCCTACAGCCACGGACTTTTTCCTTGGAGGCCACCAAGGTGGGATTTGTTATATCCCTCCTTCAGGGGGAACCCCTGACCTGGGCTCACCGCCTGCTTGAAACCAACGCTGCACAGGTCCAGTCCCTGTCCGCCTTCTTTGAAGCCATGGCCCAGCTCTATGAAGATCCTCAACGGACTGCCACCGCTGAGGCAGCTCTGTTCGCGCTCCAGCAAGGCCGTAGGCCGGCCGAGGACTATGTAACAGACTTTCGACGCTGGAGCGCGGACACTCAATGGAACAACGCAGCCCTGCGTCATCAGTTCCGCATGGGGCTGTCTGAGGGTCTGAAGGATGAGCTTGCTCGAGTAGGGATGCCTGATACCCTTGAGGAACTCATCACCATTACCATCCAGATTGACCGACGCCTTCGTGAGCGCCGGTCTGAACGCTCGTCCCAACCAACACGCCCTATGTGGATGACTCCAAGAGTTCCGGTTCCTGCCTCCCGATACCTACCTTCTGCTTACCCGAGTCCAGTCACCCAAACAGTAAGTAAGTGCTTTTCTTCTACTCCAACCTGTTTATCTGCTTTAACCGCCAATACAACTCAACTTGTCCTTCCCCTCTCATTGCAGCTCCAGGGAAGAACAATCCAGGTCAACGCCATTGTTGACTCCGGGGCATGTAGTTGCTTTGTGGACTCTGCTTTTGCCACCCAACAGAATCTGCCTTTAAAGAACAAAACACATAGACTCTCAGTTTTCTTGGCCGATGGTTCCCATATAAAATCTGGACAAGTCTCTCAGGAAACCTTCCCACTGCCTGCCACCTGCTTATCCCAGCATCAAGAGATCCTAACCCTGGATGTTATTTCATCCCCATTATTTCCAATCATCTTGGGCATGCCCTGGCTTCAGGCCCACAACCCTCTGGTTGACTGGGTCACAGGCGAGATCAAGTTCCAGTCACCCTACTGCCAAAAACATTGTCTACCAGAAACCTCTAATCCTGCCACTGCCTTACTTTGTATGGACATTGATCCAGACCTACCCCAAGATGTACCAGAGGTCTATCGGGAATTTGCGGATGTGTTCAGCAAGAAGGGGGCAGACACCTTGCCTCCCCATCGTCCCTATGACTGCCCAATTGAGCTGCTTCCTGGGGCTGAAATTCCTTTTGGGCGCATTTTTCCGCTGTCTGAAAAAGAGCAAGAAGCACTTAAGATTTATTTAGACGAAAACCTTGAAAAGGGCTTTATCCGACCTTCCACTTCACCAGCTGGTGCCGGAATTTTTTTTGTTTCTAAGAAGGATCAGTCTCTTCGCCCCTGTGTGGACTATCGAGAGTTAAACAACATTACAGTCAAGAACCGTTACCCACTGCCACTGATACCTGAGCTGTTCCAGAAGCTGAGAGCTGCTACTATCTTTACCAAACTGGATCTGAGAGGGGCCTACAATTTGGTCCGCATTCGGGCCGGGGACGAGTGGAAAACGGCTTTCAGAACCCGTTTCGGACACTACGAATACCTCGTCATGCCCTTTGGTCTATGCAATGCCCCCGCCACGTTCCAGCATCTGGTCAATGACGTGTTTAGAGATTTCCTGGTCATCTTTTTAATTGTCTATCTGGATGACATTCTAATCTTCTCCAGTTCACTTGAGCAGCACAGGGAACATGTCCGTAAAGTCCTGATCCGACTCCGTTTGCACAGACTGTATGCTAAGGCGGAGAAGTGCGAATTCGAACAGCAGGAGATCCAGTTTTTGGGATTGGTAATCTCCCCAACCGGCATCAAAATGGACCCTCAGAAGGTATCTGCGGTGTTAGAGTGGCCTGCTCCCATGGACAAGAAAGGTGTACAACGCTTCATTGGGTTCGCAAACTTCTATAGGAAGTTCATTAGGGGGTTTTCTGCTATTATATCCCCCATCACGCAGCTGACCAAGCAGAATTCCCGTTTCCATTGGAACTCAGAAGCCCAGAGAGCCTTTGAGGAATTAAAGAAACGTTTTACATCTGCTCCGATCCTCAGCCATCCGGATCCATCCTTACCTTTTATCCTGGAGGTTGATGCATCCGAAGTAGCCGTGGGTGCTGTTATTTCCCAACGACAAGGCAACAAGGACTTGATGCACCCCGTAGGGTTCTTTTCCAGGAAACTTTCACCTGCAGAACGGAACTATGATGTGGGGGATCGAGAGCTACTCGCTATCAAGACAGCTTTGGAGGAATGGAGGTACTTGCTAGAAGGTGCAGTTCACCCAGTACTGATTTACACAGACCACAAAAATCTCGAGTACTTAAGGTCCGCCAAGAGGTTAAAACCCAGACAGGCCCGTTGGGCTCTATTTTTCACTCGATTCTGTTTCCATATTACCTATCGGCCCGGATCCAAGAATGTAAAACCGGATGCGCTGTCGCGCATGTTCGATAACCCTAAAGACTCTTCGGTACCTGACACTATCTTGCCGGCAAATAGCTTTCTCCTTCTTCAAACAGACCTTCTGTCCATGATCAGAGAAGCATCTCCAGAACCCTCAAGCCTTCAGGGATCCTCTTTAACACCTCGTGATGGACTTTTGTGGAGAGGAAGTCAAATTTTTGTACCAGAAAGTGCCCGAGTCAAGGTGCTGACACTTCTGCATGACCACCCACTTGCAGGACATTTTGGGGTACGTAAGACCCTTGAGCTGGTGCAGCGCACCTTTTGGTGGCCTAACCTAAAAGAATTCTGCAAAACATACGTCAACTCATGTTCTGTCTGCATCCAGAATAAAACTCCTAGGAACAGAGCTTGGGGTCTACTGAGACCATTACCTATACCAGATAGGCCCTGGAGGATGATAGCGATGGACTTTATAGTAGAACTGCCTTGCTCAGAAGGATGTTCGGCGATCCTTGTGGTGGTCGACCGACTATCCAAAATGGCCCACTTCGTGGCCCTAAAGGGAACACCTTCTGCTGTGGAGACGGCCCGTGTATTCATCAAGGAGATTGTCAGGTTACATGGAATCCCTGCAAATATAGTGTCCGACAGAGGGGTGCAATTCACATCACGTTTTTGGAGAGCACTTTGTGAAATCCTGAAAATTGAACTAGCCCTGTCCTCAGCATACCATCCCCAAACAAATGGGCAGACTGAAAGGACAAATCAGACTCTAGAGCAGTACATAAGGTGTTTTACATCTTTTGTACAAGATGATTGGGTATCTCTGCTGCCCCTAGCGGAATTCGCTTACAACAATGCCAGCCACTCTGCTACCGGTCAATCCCCTTTCTTTTCCAACTATGGTTTTCATGCATCTTTTTTACCAGATTTTCTTTCAGAATCCCCAGTTCCAGCGGTCCAGGACACTGTGCAGTTCCTTAGTCATAATAACCAGATCTTACGGGAAGCAATATCCAAGGCACAAGCGGACAACAAGAGGTTCTTTGATCAGAAAAGGAGAGGAGACCTAAACCTTCAGCTTGGTGACAAGGTATGGCTGTCTACTGATAATATTAGATTAACCTGTCCCACTAAGAAGCTTGCTCCTAAGTTCATTGGGCCCTTCCCTGTGAAAAGAAAAATTAATGAGGTGTCCTATGAACTGTGTCTACCTGATTCACTCAAGATTCACCCTGTGTTTCACGTGTCACTCTTGAAACCTGCTGTAGATGACCCTTTTCCTGACAGGGGCACCAGGGTCCCTGAACCGGTTCTGGTGGACGGCAATGAGGAATATGAAGTGGAGGCCATCCTTGATTGCAGGAGGAGAGCTGGGCAAGTACAATTTTTGATTAAATGGAAGGGGTATGGGCCTGAAAATAATTCATGGGAACCTGATTGTAATATCCATGCCAGACGTTTAATCCATGCTTACTTCTCTGCTCATCCTGAAAAGAAGGGTATTCTGGGCATCCGGAGGCTGCCCGTTGGGAGGGGGCAATGTCAGGGGCATATCAGTGGCCGCCGGGCAAATATGCGTGCACACAGGTGCACAAGAAGCTCTTCCAGGGCAATTCTGCTCAATTCCCCACCAGGGGGCGCCGGAGCGCTCCCGCGTGTGCCCGTGCGCGCGCGTGCCCGTGCGCGCGCCCGTTCGCGCTAGCGCTGTTTGGCGCCAAGGCGCCTTTAAAAGGATGACAGGTGCTTCTGTCAGATGCTGTTTGTCTGCAGCTCTGTACCTGCGTTCCTGTTTCCCGTTTGATTTGCATTTACCTGTGACCCGGCTTCGTCTGACTACTCTCCAGTCTCCAATCCGACCCGGCTTGCCTGACCTTGTTTATCTGATCATCTGTTGCCGAATCCCTGCCTGCCTGACTACTCTTGGATCACCCCTTTGCCATACCTGCCTGATCTCCTGCTGAAACGGACTGTCTGACTTGCTCCTGCCTGTGTCCTGGGACGCTGCTTCCAGCCTGCCTGTCAAGCACCCTGCCGCTGCCTTCTCAGCTACCTGCCTGTCTACCGGCCTGCATCCGCATACCTGCATCCGCAGCTCAGCCATCCCTGAGGGGCATTCTTCCAGACCATCATCTGCTTCTGCTGGAACCACATCAGGCCCTCCTACCCACTGCGCTCAGGAGACTACTGTCCCCACTCCAGTGGCTCCTGAACCAGCGCTTAAGAGAGGTCTCCTTCTACCAGTCAGGCTCAACTACCAGGTACCTTACAGTGGTGTTCTACCTTTTAAATACATTTTAAATATTTTGGTTACTGTACCATTGGAGGCCATCTCTTTTTTTTTTTTTCACATGCTAATGGCCATTAATGAACCCTGCGGAAATACATTATATTACCAAAAGTATTGGGACGCTGGCTTTACACACACATGAATTTTAATGACATCCCAGTCTTAGTCCGGAGGGTTCAATATTGCGTTGGCTCCGCCCTTTACAGCTATAACAGCTTCACCTCTTCTGGGAAGGCCATCCACAAGGTTTAGGAGGGTGTCTATGGGAATGTTTGACCATTTTTCCAGAAGCGCACGGTCAGGCACTGATGTTGGATGAGAAGGCCTGGCTCGCAGTTTCCACTCAAATTCATCCCAAAGGTGTTCTATCGGGTTGAAATCAGGACTCAGTGCAGGCCAGTCAAGTTCCTCCACCCCAAACTCACTCATCCATGTCTATATGGACCTTGCTTTGTGCACTGGTGCTCAGTCATGTTGGAACAGGAATACAATATAAAATAAGTGTAGCGCTATAAAGAATATGTAGAAAAGTCCAATGTCATAACCATTAAACCGGCAGTCCAAAGTAGACCTAACCAAGAAGAGACTGTTGGAACAGGAAGGGGCCATCCCCAAACTGTTCCCAAACAAAGTTGGGAGCATGAAATTGTCCAAAATGTCTTGGTATGCTGACGCCTTAAGAGTTCCCTTCACTGGAACTAAGGGGCCAAGCCTAATCCCTGAAAAACAACTCCCCACCATAATCCTCCCTCCCCCCCACACCATAATCCCCCCTCCACCAAATGATTTGAACCCGTGCACAAAGCAAGGTCCATAAAGACATGGATGAGCGTGTTTGGGGTGGAGGCCCTTGACTGGCCTGCACAGACTTTCTAAATCATGGGCCAGTTTACCATTCTTCAGACCTTAGGGAGGCTGGACTGTGGCCATTGGGAGTAGAATAGGTACCCACATTAAAAAAACAATGCCCCATCTTTGGTATCAGTGGAAGGGATTGTGCTCCATTGTTGGTGCCATTGGGAGGATTAATACCCCATCATTGGTGTCAATGGGCCCAATTGTTGTGGTGATTGGGAGGAATTGTGCCCCATTGTTGGGTGTCAGTTGGAGGAATTTTGTCCCATTGTTGATGTCAGTGGGAGGAATTGTGCCCCATCATTGGTGTCATTGGGCCGAAGCGTTGGTGTTATTGGGTCAATGGGAGCAATTGTGCCACATTGTTGGTGTTAGTGGAGGAGGGAATTATGCCCCATTGTTGGTATCAGTGGATGAAAATAGCACCCCAAAGGCTGGATAAAAACATCCAAAGGGCCACATCTGGCCCCTGAGTTGGAGTTTGGAGACCACTGATCTACAAGATGCCTAGCATAGCCCAGAAGAACCCACCCAGGGGTAGGCATCTCACATGACCCTTGCTTGGTGCTCAACGAGGAGGGAGACATGGAGGACGTGACGACTAACCACTCGCCCGTCCCCCTTCCCAACATGCTCTCTCTTTTTTGAAAAACTATTAATGCTTTAAAAAAACAAACATGTATTATGGGTGCCCCTTGTATTTAATATTTATTAGTAACAGAAATATTTTATACATAAACGGAAAAAAAAGATACAAAACATCAGTTAAGAAAAAATGTAGAGATAAAATTTATTGCAAACAATTATAGTTCCCCCCAAAAAAGTTTTTAGTTACAGCCATCATCATCTTGATTCATTTATGGAAATCTATTTTAGAATTCTCCTTATACTTCCATGACAGTCGTGATTTAGAAGAGCCGCTATGATTTGTCCATGACTGAGAAATTGTCTGAGCCTGTAGCGTATCTGCTTTGTTCTAATTCCATAGATCAAGGGGTTAATGACAGGGGACAGCAGGAGGTAGGCATTACCAAACAGGATATGAAGATTGGGAAATGTGTCACTGGGATATCGGTGCACAATGGCAAGGCCGATATAAGGGATGTAGTAGATGAGGACGGCACATATGTGGGCGGCGCAGGTACTGATGGCCTTTAGACTGACCTTGTCCACCAGGAAAATCATCGTCCTAATGATCAGCAGGTACGAGATGGAGATGAAAAGAGAGTCAACACCCATGATGTAAAGGGCAACAAAGAGGCCATAGATGACATTGACCTTTATGTCACCACAGGCCAACTTCATGAGCTCTTGGTGGACACAATAGGAATGTGTCAGAAGATTACTTTTCCACAATGGAAACTTCTGGATAATAAACGGGAGAGGAATCACTGCAGTTGCTCCTCTGACCATAAGGACCAGAGAGGTCTTTGTGATGGCCCTTTGGGTTAAAATGGAAGAATATTGAAGAGGGTGGCAAATGGCCACATATCGGTCTACAGCCATGATAACCAGTATCGCCGACTCCAGGGCAGACAGGAAATGGAAGAAGAACATTTGGGTTAAACACATGGGGAAGGAGATCTTCCGGCTGTTAAACCAGAAGATTCCCAACATTTGAGGCATGACTGTGGTGGCCAGTAGGAGGTCCACAACTGAAAGCATGGAAAGGAAGATGTACATGGGCTCGTGAAGTTCTTGGCTCATCATGATGATATAAAAAATTGCGGTGTTACCGGTGATAGCCACCATATACGTTAAGATGAGAGGAAAACCAAGAAAGAACTCAAAGCCCTCCAGGTTTGGTACACCGCTAAGAGTGAAATAACCAATACTGCTGCATGTTAGGTTGTCTGTGTCCATGATCACCTGTGTGCCACCACGTCCAATGACAGAACCCACATCTTCTCCTGCAACAGATAAGGCATACATTAGGCAGATCAGATTGTCTTTACTTGCGGTAGAATGGATACAATCACCCACACCCATTTTTCACATACTCCAAAACGCCACCGATCATCTCCCAATGCTATCTTATGCTGCTTTCTACTTTCTTAGAGGGATACCCCATGAAAGCAGCGACTCAGTGGCGACTCAGTGGCAGGAGGACTTAGGCCCTATCTTGGGGGACCAGTGGGAGGAGGCCCTCCAATCGGTTACCACATATTCACTAAACGTATCCCAATTATATATACTGCAGAGGGCTCACTACACTCCAGGAAAAACTTCACAAAATGGACAAACTGCCTGATTCGTTGTGTGGCAAGTGTAGGACAGTGCCGGGGGACCTGATACATCTCCTCTGGCGTTGCCCCAAGCTCCATAGATACTGGAGGAGGGTTCTCGCCACGCTTACCCAGGTATTCCAAACAAATGTTCCTCTTGATCCGATGTGTTGCCTTTTGGGCATGATGGAGGGGGCAATCCCAGAGGAAATTACAAGGACGGCATTCACTAGAACTTTGTTCCAAGCTAAGAAAACAATACTTATGGGATGGAAATCCACCAGCCCACCGACTGTCAAATCCTGGATTCAACATGTGGGCAATACACTTATCCTGGAACGGTACATATACCAACACAGCTCTGGGAAATTTGACAGACTATGGGCACCATGGCTTGATACACCGGGACTTAGCCCCACAGAGCTTGTCCAACTGAGGCTTGTAGAACTAACGAGGGCCCTGAGTAATGACTGGTTGAGAGGTATAAAGGTATTGTGAGGAAAAGGTAGGAAAGATAAGACCACTGACACACTGCTTTGATATGCTACTGATATATATGCGAAAAACTGAAATGCATCATAAAAATTGTTTTGTTATGCTTATTACTTTGCAAAAAAAAAATTTTAAATTTAAAAAAATATTATGAGCGGCATCAAAAAATAGAAACATAGAAGAACAAAGGCAGATCTTTGGACTTCTTTCATCTTTTCAGTATCTTTGTGAGGTCTCCAGAACATTGGACTATCTTAGAGCAACACTACAGAAGAACATTTTCTACACATTGTCTCTGCCTGGAAAATTTTCTTTTACTTTATTTCCTAATAAAAATACTTGTAGACTTTGAGTTTCTAGTGTTACAGTTTTTCTCTATGTGCTCCATTAAGACGTCCAACATAACCTGAGGGGAGGACCTCTGGGGGAATCTAGGATGGAAAAGGACCTGGGGGTCCTAGTAGATGATAGACTCAGCAATGACATGCAATGCCAAGCTGCTGCTAACAAAGCAAACAGAATATTGGCATTACAAAGGGGATCAACTTCTGAGATAAAACGATAATTCTCCCGCTCTACAAGACTCTGGTCCGGCCGCACCTGGAGTATGCTGTCCAGTTCTGGGCACCAGTCCTCAGGAAGGATGTACTGGAAATGGAGCGACTACAAAGAAGGGCAACAAAGCTAATAAAGGGTCTGGAGGATCTTAGTTATGAGGAAAGGTTGTGAGCTCTGAACTTATTCTCTCTGGAGAAGAGACGCTTGAGAGGGGATATGATTTCATTGTATAAATACCGGACTGGTGACCCCACAATATACAAATACCGGACTGGTGACCCCACAATATACAAATACCGGACTGGTGACCCCACAATATATAAATACCGGACTGGTGACCCCACAATATATAAATACCGGACTGGTGACCCCACAATATATAAATACCGGACTGGTGACCCCACAATATACAAATACCGGGCTGGTGACCCCACAATATACAAATACCGGACTGGTGACCCCACAATATACAAATACCGGACTGGTGACCCCACAATATACAAATACCGGACTGGTGACCCCACAATATATAAATACCGGACTGGTGACCCCACAATATACAAATACCGGACTGGTGACCCCACAATAGGGAGAAAACTTTTTTGCAGAAGAGAGTTTAACAAGACTCGTGGCCACTCATTATAATTAGAAGAAAAGAGGTTTAACCTTAAACTACGTAGAGGGTTCTTTACTGTAAGAGCGGCAAGGATGTGGAATTCCCTTCCACAGGTGGTGGTCTCAGCGGGGAGCATCGATAGCTTCAAGAAACTATTAGATAATCACCTGAATGACCACAATATACATGGATATACAATGTAATACTGACACATAATCACACACATAGGTTGGACTTGATGGACTTGTGTCTTTTTTCAACCTCACCTACTATGTAACTATGTAACCACATACAGGGTGAATTGTACCTTCATGGAAAGCTTTGATCTCCTGTCCTGAATATGGGGACCCCCATAATGGAAGGAGCAGCCGGGTCACAAAGGTGAGGAAGAAGGGATCCTTCATCCAGGTATGATGGACATTCTGAGGAGAGTCTGGATGTGACTCTGGAGATATTAGAGGATCTGATAATTGAAGAGATCACAGAAGGTGACAGTCAGAGAAAAGGAGCGTGATGACTGCTGGAATATTGTATAACATACTGTATGCATATCCCCCCCCCCCCCCATTTATATACAGTAGCTCTGACATATACCGCAGTGCTGTACAGAGAACACTGAACCAGTCACATCGGTCTCTGTACCAGAGGAGCTTACACTCTAATGTCCCCTCCCCCCACACTCACACACTGTTATTATATAATGTTCTCCTTTCAGCCGTGTCAGGACCTGTCAATGTGCTCCTCTCTGAGGTATCAGTGTTGTGTCTGTATATCCGGCAGGTCTGGGATCTGCTCAGTAATGGGTTATATATATATATGGGATGTCGGGATCCAGAGGGAGAAGTTCTGCAGTCACAAATACACAGAGAGGGAAATCTCAGCGCGGTTCATTTCCCGTTCATACATCCCTGGAGCCTCTCCTACCCCAGCGAGGTTTCTTCTTATTATACTCAAAGACATCCATCTAATTTGGAAAAAATATTTCTTTCCCGTTCATTGAGGGACACAGGATTCAGAGACCGAGAGGTTATATACTGCCACCTACAGGAGGATCTGGACTCTGGCCAGCCTGGTATACCCACCTTGCTGCTTGTGTTGGTTCCTTTTAGTGAGGAGCTGAACACACCAGGGTTCAGAAAACAATGACTAACTTTTGGGTGCTAAATCTGAACCCCACCGAAGTCGAATGGTAAGAAAAAAAGTTTTAGCCACTTTCTGGCCCAATAAATAAGGGTATGAGTGGGTGGGGGGCTTGGCACTGCCCTGGGGGTAATGCACCCAAAGAAGAATCGTGGGGGGCAGTGGTTTTAGTAAATACATATTTAAAACTGAAACATTAAAAAGGGGAAGCGGTCTCCCAGTTGTCATCATTGACCATATATGGACATGGCCACATATGGTCAATGACGTCACAGGGATCCCAGTGACATGTTTTTCTGTGATTAAGTAGGGGCAATGTGTAGCCCTTATTCATTCACATGGAAGGAGGGGTGGTATCTAGGGGCAGATTCCAATGATCTCCCCTTTGGCAGCCCCCCCCCCACAACCACCAAACAAGAGTTGCGGGATGAGGCCCTTGTCTTCATCAACATAGGGACAAGGTGCATTACCAAGGAGGGTCCACCACCAGAAAGATACCCACCCATGTTGAGGGCATGTGGCCTGGTATGTGTCAGGATAGGTGTATGCACGCTTATCTCATAGGCGCCTTGAGGAGATTCAGTTCGCAATTTGTTAGCGCTATACAAGTCTTTCATTCATTCATTCATTCATCCCAACTTTCCTGACCTGACAGTTGGCAAGCTTAGATAAAGGTCTGGATGTCTGGAATGGATTCTTTTGGGGGGGGGCTCAAGCTTTTTTTTTTTTTTTCTTGATTTTTTGCAAGGGCATTACCTCCTGAAATCTATACCAGTGCTAAAGGACCAGGTATAAGTTATAGGGGGACCCCCATGTTGTTTTTTTAAAACTATCCCTGTCTCTTTGCGTACATGGCAAGGGGTTCCTCACCTTGTAAGTAAGCAGGGCCAGGTGACTGGGTGGTAAGGCCTTCACCCACAGGCAACCTATACAGCCATTAGCAGCAAGAAGCTGACATGAATAGTAGAGGACATTCAGAATAAATCTTCAGATCATTCCTAGTCCCTGCAGCTAACCGTCCAATGTCCCCACTGGGTTGGTTGATTGTGTTGAATGTGAACTCTGTGCACTGAGCTTCACTTTTCAACACTTCCAGACCATTGCGCACTGTGTTTGTCACCCATGGAGTATTTTCCGGGTCCAGAACTATGGCACAGCTTCTAAAGTGACCCTCTTTGAGGACCCTCTTTTGAGTAGGCCTACAATGTTAATACAATCATAGGGTGCCACTATTATTCCTATTTTTCCGTTGGTTTACCATCAAATGGGTAACATATCTGTGGACACTCCTTATTCTTCTTCCCACCATTCAGAATGAGGTAGCACCTTCCTACTACTGCCTCTATTGACAATAGGGCTGCAGTTTATCCTTGCTTGGTCCTTGCTGCCCATCCATAGTGACCTGATCAAAGCTGGCTACCATTTAACAGTTCTTGAGTATTCATGGTTTAGCTTTGTACCCTGAGCTAAGTTGTCCCTTCTTTTGAGTGTGACATGTCATATCCCAGACACACAGGAACCAGTCCCATTGTACCCGGTCCCTCCAGCCCATAATATACTAACAAATGCCTTCAATTCACTTTCTCAAGGGCCTGACAATGACAGCTTGGAACGTTGTCCTCTGCATAAGTCCCTATGCTCCTCATAGTCTTCCTTAGCTCTGTCAGATGTGGCCTCCTCCTTGATTCTATCCTGGGTGGATTTCATGGGCCAAATTGCAACCATTATTGCTGACTGTGACTACAGAGGCCATAAACGTTCCTCTATGCTTCTCCCTTCCAAATCATTATTCAATCTGCCTGTGGCCTTCGGCCATGGAGGCTTTGTATGATGAGGAGTCTCATAAATCCTCAGTAGATGATAACGCCCCTAAGGAGTCCCAGGCATCTGCCACTGCAGAGATGATTTGGACTATTGATGTGAAGATCAGCCTGTAGCTTCTATGAGTGCTGCTACCTATCTAGGAACTCTTAGGGGCCCAAAAATTACCACTTTGTAATGAACCCACTTGTTCTAGATGCCCTTTATGGAGACTCCTGAGACGCTGGTCACATCTCCCATACATTTCTCAGTCCTATACTGGATTGAAGGGTCTTTTATTATGCATTAGTGTGGACCTGACAATCCTGGTGGAGTATGTGTCAGTATTTTAAGGACCCCTCTCATAAACATTCAGAGATTCTTTCCAAAATGTAGTTTTTATGGCGGGCCCTGCATGGCCAACCTAGGTTGTATACATTAAGCATTAATAAAAGAGCTCCTCCCCACCACGTAGAATGGCCAGAACTGACTTGAAAATGTGGGTCTTGTTGACTTGAGTGAATTTAGATTAAATTTAGAACTTCAACGCAGTTTGAGGAACCTCCCAAAAACACAACTACCACAGACTCTGTACAGCACTGCGGTATACAGCGCCTTGCAAAAGTATTCACCCCCCCCCCCCCTTGGCTTTTTACCTATTTTATGTGTAAAAGTATTTTATTGATTTTCAGATAGAAAAATGCAATATAACATGAATATCAACTTATGAATCACTGTTTCGAACATTCTTCGTTAAAACAATTGATGATCAAGTTAATCGTCTGTGAGCTATGCGCTTGAAGAATGAAGTGGACCCTCGACTCCCGACACCCCTACTGGGATCTAACCTTGTCAAGAGAGAAGGGGGCACCCCATCTCCATTTTTTATGAGAATTATACCAGAGGTTGCTATTGTGTATTTATTAAGGTGTCAGTTCCCTCATAAATACACGATTTGTTGTTTCATTCGCAAGAAAGAATTGTGGGAAGTGGGCATGAAGGAACGAGGGAGTGTACCGCGCTGGGAAGTGGGTTTCCTGTAAAAGGACCACATCAACATGGTGTGACCGATAAGCCTGAAGGGCTTTCCCGCCGTTTCGAGGGTGAATTCAGCCTTTGTGCATTGTGAGAACCTATGCAAAGGGGGGAGATGACCATTTTACTAGATGCCATGGAACAGTGAGGTGGAACAGCAACCCAACGTCACCTACCTTGTCCCGGGGTGGAAACTGGGACTTGTTCTTCAGACTTGTGTACTCTAGGGCATCTTCGTTATAGTTAACGCAAGTCAATTTCTCTAGGTTGGCTGAAGAGAGGAAAAGGTTAGAAAAGGAAAGGTGCAAGTATAATAACAGTGTATAATTACGGCCATAGGATGACCACAAATGGAAGGAGGAGAAGAACTCCCTCCCTTCATTCAAAATAAACAGCAATGTATAGCCCTTCAGCAGGGCTAATCTCCCCCAACTCGAGTATGGTAACACCATATATCCGAATGGTAGGGGGAGGCACTAGGCAACAGCCCCGGCCCTAGACAACTCTTCGATTAACATGTAAACAACATATATTAAAACTTTTTATAAAAGAACAGAAACATTGTGAACCTTGAGTGACCACTCGGCACTAAGAAGCCTGGTGGACCTCTGAGGGACACTAGGTCACTGAGGTGGTAAAGGAGGGTTTTATATTCAACCGTCATGTAAACAAATTAGGCAGGATAACACCCCTTAAAAAAAAAAAAACAGTTTAAATGCAGGAATAAATGTTGAGGCTCTTCCTCGCCGTCTAGAGAACACTTGCTGACTGCTTGGTCAGCTCAAAATATCTGGAGTAGAAATCCCGAGCATATTAATGGACCTCAGGGGGGTACATTGTCCTTGACTTTCTTGAGCTTGCTGTTTTCCCATAGGGGTGATGTGGGGCTCGTTGGCGTGGGACGTTTGGTGGATCCTTGTTATAGATTTGATGTGTCCATCGAGAAATCTTGGGAAATGATTTGAAGGTCTAACAGCAGTCGCTCCCCTTCTGTGAGGCTGGAGATGGCGTGTTGTTTGCTTCTGTATGTGAATTTCAGAGCGAAGGGGAAGGCCCATCTGTACTTAAAGGGGTTGTAAAGCTTCACTTTTTTTTTTTAATAACAAACATGTCAAATTTACCTCCACTGTGCAGCTCGTTTTGCACACAGTGGCCCCTGATCCACGTCTTCTGGGGTCCCTCGGCGGCTGTCTCGGCTCCTCCCTGCATCAGCTAACCCCCTCTGGGAAGCGCTCTCCCAAGGGGGTTAGCTTGCGGGCGCGCTCCCGAGTCCTGTATCCGGCGTCCATAAGCCGACTACAGGACTCGGCCCCGGCCCTCGCGTCATTGGAGTTGATTGACAGCAGTGCAAGCCAATGGCTGCACTGCTTTCAATCTATCCAATGAAGAGCCGAGAACAGCCGAGAAGACCGGGCCGACATCAAGCGCGTTCTCGACGCGGGACTTTCGAGGGCTATACTCGTACCGTATATTGACAACACCAGTAGCAATGTCCCCACAGATCTTCTGTAAGAACAAATAGAATGATCTCACTAGATACTGGTTACTCTGAGCAATATTGAGTGGGCTCCATGCTGACCAAGATGGTGGATGTGGCTGGACGGAGGGGGCAGTGTAAATGCCTCAAGTGGATGAGACATATACACTTCTCCCTCCCAGTTCTGTGGATGCCCTCCCCTTTAGTGTCATTTTGTGTAGTGTCATTTTCTTTGATGTCATTTCCTGTGTAGTGTCATTTCCTGTGTAGTGTAATTTCCTGTGATGTAATTTCCTGTGTTATCATTAAGTATGGAGAAAGTGATTGGCTGTTGGGGCCAGGACTTCCTGTTTGTCACTTCCTTTTGTTGTCCATGAATAAAAGCCAAGAGCCTGTGCCCAGGAGAGGCAGATGAAGGAGCGATGGAGCTAAGATGGTGACTACGTCTGTTTATATGGGGAAATGCGGGAGACGCGGGTTGTTTAAAGATGCATTATACGTAAAAGCTGGAAGGGCGCTTAATAGCGCAAGAGAGTATGGTGGTTTATCCATGACAGTTAAGATGGCGGGCCATTGTAGGAGTGAACCGAACATCCTTCACATCGTGATCAAATACTAATCAAAAGAAAGCTCTATTTGTGGGAAAAAAAGGACGTCAATTTTGTTGGGGGGCACCGTCGCACGACCAATTGTCAGTTAAAGCGACGCAGTGCCGAATCGCAAAAAAAACGCTCTGGTTCTTTAGCCAACCAAATGGTCCGGGGCTTAAGTGGTTAATAGGTCCAATATAAATTCTTTTTGAGAAAAAAATCAAACTAGTGTCTCCACTCGAAAACATGTGGTTTATAGATGTACTGTCCCAATATGGTTTATAGATGTACTGTCCCTCGCCCCGAGGGAATCACTTGGGGGCTGTGACGATGACCTCTAACTGAGAGCGGTAATGTTACCAAAACATCTTTTCTGTAACTTTTCCTGTCCTACAATTCGTCCCGATATACTGGTAGCATTTGTAGGTCCATTATAGTAATATTCCTATTTGTATGACTTTGTATCATTGGTAACGTCTTTGTTTTAAGGTTGTATCATCTCACGTTATGTTGGGTAATATCTAATGACTCGAACGTTTTTTCTTTTTCTGTATAAATAAATCAGATTCTTATCCTTTTTGCAAGTTATCATTCGTTACTGATTTTATTGGTTATGGTTGGAACCACATCGGTTGATTCTTATATAGACAAGGTTGTACTCACTTATTTGATGTATCATTAAGCGTATAAGTGAGGTAGGTATAAAAATCGCCATTACACCGTCTGCTGGCTTTCAGTACAGCTTCTGCAGAGAGAACCATACAAAGGATCTGTTCCAGTAATTCCCCCCTCCCTCTGCCACACTGATCACCCCCTCCCTGTGCACCATATGTTTCCTCCTGGTGCCCAGGCTTCTCTGTGGGCCCCCCCCCCCACACCCCTGTAGTGCTTCCCTTCTCTCCTTCCCCCTGGCAGCTCCAAGCACACAATTGGATCCTTCAAGACTGAGAGTAGGGGAAGGGTCTGGTAAATATGTCAGTAAATATGTAGCATTGCCACCTGTCCAGGATTTACCCGGACAGTTGGGGTTTTGAATCGTATGTCCGGGTTTCAGTCCACCTGAAACCCGGACACATTATTTTGACCTAATTTCATCGAGATTCCCCCTATAACAGCCACCAGCTCTCCTCCTCCCTCTCCACTTTCAGCCACTCCCAGCCCCCAGCTTCCCCCCCTCCATCGGCTCTTTTAGTTTACACTCTACCCCCCTGCACTGTTTCCCTTCTCACTTGACTTCTCCTCGAGCCTCTCCTACTCCTCATCCATCCATGCTTTGGTCCACCTTCACTGTGTAGCGGTACCCACTTAGGGGCTGCTGAGTGATGTGGCCCACCTATCAATCACCGACACCTGATGGATCCCTCCTGGAGACTTGCCCCGCAGTATTCCCCACTGTCCCCACCTGCTCCTGTTCAGAACACCCCTTTGATTCTATGTTCCTGTTCAGCTCCGAGCCCCTTGCCCAAGGTTGCCCCCCCCCAGACTGGGGTTTCCTCCAAGGCCCCGACATCCTAATACTACATCTCCAGTTCTTCCACCGGATCAACTCCCCCCAGCTGGCTTGACCCTGGGTATTTAAGGAGGCCTGCCCCCTGCCAATCCAGGTTGGGGATTGGTCAGGGCTCCTTAGAACACCCCAGACAGCTCCACCCCTTTTCACTCCTTCCTTCAAGAAGCCTCTAGAAGCAGAAGGGAGGTAACCGAAGAATGAAACTAGCTGTGAGTCACCAGCCTACTCTGAGCCACTCCCAGCCCCACAGACCCTAACAAACAGGCCTAGGCCTGCCTAAATTTACCTGTTCTACCAAAAATCTCACTTTAGCACCTATACTAGGTTTGAAGGTGCTACAACTGTAACACAACATAACTGCCTTTCATTCACATTACATGCTGCTCTATCTTTCACTCCCACTAGCGATGCCGCATCTCACTTCAGAACTGTCCCGCTCTCCCATTTATTCGGCCTCTTCCTTCTCCTCGCCACCGACTCTGGTCCTCTTCTGATCATCGCCTCCTTCCTCACCTCCAACCACATCTCTCACCTTATAGAGCAAGCTCCCTTCTCTCTGCAAGTCCCATTCCATTCCTTTCCCCCCTCCCCATCCTTGTCTGTTTGTCCCTCAACTCTACCAACCTAGCACCTATCTTTGCTGCATCCCCTCTTTCCATCCAAAGTCACCCCCCTCACTCACCTCCCCTTACAGCCTCTTCTATTTCTACTACCCCCACCCCCCCATTTCCACCCCTCATCCTTCCGCATTATTACTCTCCTTGGTGCACCCAAATGTGTCCCAAGTCTACACTGGTAGACAATTTTCATTATTCTGCACGAAAGCTGCACATGGGACGCTCTTGGACTTTCCAGCATGACAATAACGTTAAGTGTTTGGGTTTGGCTTGAAGAAAAGGTGGCAACCCTAGCCCTGTGTCAGGTTGGTCTGTATGGGCCCCTGTATCAGGTTGGTCTGTATGGGCCCCTGTGTCAGGTTGGTCTGTATGGACCCCTGTATCAGGTTGGTCTGTATGGGCCCCTGTGTCAGGTTGGTCTGTATGGGCCCCTGTCTCAGGTTTGTCTGTATGGGCCCCTGTGTCAGGTTGGTCTGTATGGGCCCCTGTGTCAGGTTGGTCTGTATGGGCCCCTGTGTCAGGTTGGTCTGTATGGGCCCCTGTGTCAGGTTGGTCTGTATGGGCCCCTGTGTCAGGTTGGTCTGTATGGACCCCTGTGTCAGGTTTGTCTGTATGGGCCCCTGTGTCAGGTTGGTCTGTATGGGCCCTTGTGTCAGGTTGGCCTGTATGGGCCCCTGTGTCAGGTTGGTCTGTATGGGCCCCTGTGTCAGGTTTGTCTGTATGGGCCCCTGTGTCAGGTTGGTCTGTATGGGCCCCTGTCTCAGGTTTGTCTGTATGGGCCCCTGTGTCAGATTGGTCTGTATGGGCCCCTGTGTCAGGTTTGTCTGTATGGGCCCCTGTGTCAGGTTGGTCTGTATGGGCCCTTGTGTCAGGTTGGCCTGTATGGGCCCCTGTGTCAGGTTGGTCTGTATGGGCCCCTGTGTCAGGTTGGTCTGTATGGGCCCCTGTGTCAGGTTGGTCTGTATGGACCCCTGTGTCAGGTTGGTCTGTATGGACCCCTGTGTCAGGTTGGTCTGTATGGACCCCTGTGTCAGGTTGGTCTGTATGGGCCCCTGTGTCAGGTTGGTCTGTATGGGCCCCTGTCTCAGGTTGGTCTGTATGGGCCCCTGTGTCAGGTTGGTCTGTATGGGCCCCTGTCTCAGGTTGGTTTGTATGGGCCCCTGTGTCATGGTTGGTCTGTATGGGCCCCTGTGTCAGGTTGGTCTGTAAGGGCCCCTGTGTCAGGTTGGTCTGTATGGGCCCCTGTGTCATGGTTGGTCTGTATGGGCCCTTGTGTCAGGTTGTTCTGTATGGGCCCCTGTGACATGGTTGGTCTGTATGGGCCCTTGTGTCAGGTTGGTCTGTATGGGCCCCTGTGACATGGTTGGTCTGTATGGGCCCCTGTGTCAGGTTGGTCTGTATGGGCCCCTGTGACATGGTTGGTCTGTATGGGCCCTTGTGTCAGGTTGGTCTGAATGGACCCCTGTGTCAGGTTGGTCTGTATGGGCCCCTGTGTCAGGTTGGTCTGTATGGGCCCCTGTGTCAGGTTGGTCTGTATGGGCCCCTGTGTCAGGTTGGTCTGTATGGGCCCCTGTGTCAGGTTGGTCTGTATGGGCCCCTGTGTCAGGTTGGTCTGTATGGGGCCCTGTGTCAGGTTGGTCTGTATGGGCCCCTGTGACATGGTTGATCTGTATGGGCCCTTGTGTCAGGTTGGTCTGCATGGCCCCTGTGACAGGTTGGTCTGTATGGACCCCTGTGTCAGGTTGGTCTGTATTTGTCCCTGTGTCAGGTTGGTCTGTATGGGGCCCTGTGTCAGGTTGGTCTGTATGGGCCCCCTGTGTCAGGTTGGTCAGTATGGGCCCCTGTGTCAGGTTGGTCTGTATGGTCCCCTGTGTCAGGTTGGTCAGTATGGGCCCCCTGTGTCAGGTTGGTCAGTATGGGCCCCTGTGTCAGGTTGGTCTGTATTTGTCCCTGTGTCAGGTTGGTCTGTATGGGGCCCTGTGTCAGGTTGATCTGTATGGGCCCCTGTGTCAGGTTGGTCTGTATGGGCCCCTGTGTCAGGTTGGTCTGTATGGGCCCCTGTGTCAGGTTGATCTGTATGGGCCCCTGTGTCAGGTTGGTCTGTATGGGCCCCTGTCTCAGGTTGGTCTGTATGGGCCCCTGTCTCAGGTTGGTCTGTATGGGCCCCTGTGTCAGGTTGGTCTGTATGGGCCCCTGTGTCAGGTTGGTCTGTATGGGCCCCTGTCTCGGGTTGGTCTGTATGGGCCCCTGTGTCAGGTTGGTCTGTATGGGCCCCTGTGTCAGGTTGGTCTGTATGGGCCCCTGTGTCAGGTTGGTCTGTATGGGCCCCTGTGACATGGTTGGTCTGTATGGGCCCCTGTGTCAGGTTGGTCTGTATGGGCCCCTGTCTCAGGTTGGTTTGTATGGGCCCCTGTGTCAGGTTGGTCTGTATGGACCCCTGTGTCAGGTTGGTCTGTATGGGCCCCTGTGTCAGGTTGGTCTGTATGGGCCCCTGTGTCAGGTTGGTCTGTATGGACCCCTGTGTCAGGTTGGTCTGTATTAGCCCCTGTGTCAGGTTGGTCTGTATGGGCCCCTGTGTCAGGTTGGTCTGTATGGGCCCCTGTGTCAGGTTGGTCTGTATGGGCCCCTGTGTCAGGTTGGTCTGTATGGACCCCTGTGTCAGGTTGGTCTGTATGGACCCCTGTGTCAGGTTGGTCTGTATGGACCCCTGTGTCAGGTTGGTCTGTATGGACCCCTGTGTCAGGTTGGTCTGTATGGACCCCTGTGTCAGGTTGGTCTGCATGGCCCCTGTGACATGGTTGGTCTGTATGGACCCCTGTGTCAGGTTGGTCAGTATAGGCCCCTGTGTCAGGTTGGTCTGTATGGGCCCCTGTGTCAGGTTGGTCAGTATAGGCCCCTGTGTCAGGTTGGTCTGTATGGACCCCTGTGTCAGGTTGGTCAGTATAGGCCCCTGTGTCAGGTTGGTCTGTATGGGCCCCTGTGTCAGGTTGGTCTGTATGGGCCCCTGTCTCAGGTTGGTTTGTATGGACCCCTGTGTCAGGTTGTTCTGTATGGGCCCCTGTGTCAGGTTGTTCTGTATGGGCCCCTGTGTCAGGTTGGTCTGTATGGGCCCCTGTGTCAGGTTGGTCTGTATGGGCCCCTGTGACATGGTTGGTCTGTATGGGCCCTTGTGTCAGGTTGGTCTGTATGGGCCCCTGTGTCAGGTTGGTTTGTATGAGCCCCTGTGTCAAGTTGGTCTGTATGGGCCCCTGTGTCATGGTTGGTCTGTATGGGCCCCTGTGTCATGGTTGTTCTGTATGGGCCCCTGTGCCAGGTTGATCTGTATGGGCCCCTGTGACATGGTTGGTCTGTATGGGACCCTGTGTCAGGTTGGTCTGTATGGGCCCCTGTGTCAGATTGGTCTGTATGGACCCCTGTGTCAGGTTGATCTGTATGGGCCCCTGTGACATGGTTGATCTGTATGGGCCCCTGTGACATGGTTGGTCTGTATGGGACCCTGTGTCAGGTTGGTCTGTATGGGCCCCTGTGTCAGATTGGTCTGTATGGACCCCTGTGTCAGGTTGGTCTG
Source organism: Lithobates clamitans (assembly GCA_037952925.1). Taxonomy (NCBI): domain Eukaryota; kingdom Metazoa; phylum Chordata; class Amphibia; order Anura; family Ranidae; genus Lithobates; species Lithobates clamitans. The sequence goes on along the minus strand of JBBGZY010001081.1, from coordinate 335,070 downwards.
TATGGGCCCCTGTGACATGGTTGGTCTGTATGAACCCCTGTGTCAGGTTGGTCTGTATGGGCCCTTGTGTCAGGTTGGTCTGTATGGGCCCCTGTGACATAGTTGGTCTGCCTGGGCCCCTGTGTCAGGTTGGTCTGTATGGGCCCCTGTGACATGGTTGATCTGTATGGGCCCCTGTGACATGGTTGGTCTGTATGGGCCCTTGTGTCAGGTTGGTCTGTAAGGACCCCTGTGTCAGGTTGGTCTGTATGGGCCCCTGTGTCAGGTTGGTCTGTATGGGCCCTTGTGTCAGGTTGGTCTGTATGGGCCCCTGTCTCAGGTTGGTCTGTATGGGCCCCTGTGTCAGGTTGGTCTGTATGGGCCCCTGTGACATGGTTGGTCTGTATGGGCCCCTGTGTCAGGTTGGTCTGTATGGGCCCCTGTGTCAGGTTGGTCTATATGGGCCCCTGTGTCAGGTTGGTCTGTATGGGCCCTTGTGACATGGTTGGTCTGTATGGGCCCCTGTGTCAGGTTGGTCTGTATGGGCCCCTGTGTCAGGTTGGTCTGTATGGGCCCCTGTGTCAGGTTGTTCTGTATGGGCCCCTGTGTCAGGTTGTTCTGTATGGGCCCCTGTGTCAGGTTGGTCTGTATGGGCCCCTGTGTCAGGTTGGTCTGTATGGACCCCTGTGTCAGGTTGGTCTGTATGGGCCCCTGTGTCAGGTTGGTCTGTATGGGCCCCTGTGTCAGGTTGGTCTGTATGGGCCCCTGTGTCAGGTTGTTCTGTATGGGCCCCTGTGTCAGGTTGTTCTGTATGGGCCCCTGTGTCAGGTTGGTCTGTATGGGCCCCTGTGTCAGGTTGGTCTGTATGGGCCCCTGTGTCAGGTTGGTCTGTATGGGCCCCTGTGTCAGGTTGGTCTGTATGGGCCCCTGTGTCAGGTTGGTCTGCATGGACCCCTGTGTCAGGTTGTTCTGTATGGGCCCCTGTGTCAGGTTGTTCTGTATGGACCCCTGTGTCAGGTTGGTCTGTATGGGCCCCTGTGTCAGGTTGGTCTGTATGGGCCCCTGTGTCAGGTTGGTCTGTATGGACCCCTGTGACATGGTTGGTCTGTATGGGCCCCTGTGACATGGTTGGTCTGTATGAACCCCTGTGTCAGGTTGGTCTGTATGGGCCCTTGTGACATGGTTGGTCTGTATGGGCCCCTGTGTCAGGTTGGTCTGTATGGGCCCTTGTGACATGGTTGGTCTGTATGGGCCCCTGTGTCAGGTTGTTCTGTATGGGCCCCTGTGTCAGGTTGTTCTGTATGGGCCCCTGTGTCAGGTTGGTCTGTATGGGCCCTTGTGTCAGGTTGGTTTGTATGGGCCCCTGTGTCAGGTTGGTATGTATGGGCCCCTGTGACATGGTTGGTCTGTATGGGCCCTTGTGTCAGGTTGGTCTGTATGGGCCCCTGTGACATGGTTGGTCTGTATGGGCCCCTGTGTCAGGTTGGTCTGTATGGGCCCCTGTGACATGGTTGGTTTGTATGGGCCCCTGTGTCAGGTTGTTCTGTATGGGCCCCTGTGACATGGTTGGTCTGTATGGGCCCCTGTGTCAGGTTGGTCTGTATGGGCCCCTGTGTCAGGTTGGTCTGTATGGGCCCCTGTGTCAGGTTGGTCTGTATGGACCCCTGTGTCAGGTTGGTCTGTATGGGCCCCTGTGTCAGGTTGGTTTGTATGGGCCCCTGTGTCAGGTTGGTTTGTATGGGCCCCTGTGTCATGGTTGGTCTGTATGGGCCCCTGTGTCAGGTTGTTCTGTATGGGCCCCTGTGTCAGGTTGTTCTGTATGGGCCCCTGTGCCAGGTTGATCTGTATGGGCCCCTGTGACATGGTTGATCTGTATGGGCCCCTGTGACATGGTTGATCTGTATGGGCCCCTGTGACATGGTTGGTCTGTATGGGCCCCTGTGTCAGGTTGGTCTGTATGGGCCCCTGTGACATGGTTGGTCTGTATGGGCCCCTGTGTCAGGTTGGTCTGTATGGGCCCCTGTGTCAGGTTGGTCTGTATGGGCCCCTGTGACATGGTTGGTGTGTATGGGCCCCTGTGTCAGGTTGGTCTGTATGGGCCCTTGTGTCAGGTTGGTCTGTATGGGCCCCTGTGACATGGTTGGTCTGTATGGGCCCTTGTGTCAGGTTGGTCTGTATGGACCCCTGTGTCAGGTTGGTGTGTATGGGCCCCTGTGTCAGGTTGGTCTGTATGGGCCCTTGTGTCAGGTTGGTCTGTATGGGCCCCTGTGACATGGTTGGTCTGTATGGGCCCTTGTGTCAGGTTGGTCTGTATGGACCCCTGTGTCAGGTTGGTCTGTATGGGCCCTTGTGTCAGGTTGGTCTGTATGGGCCCCTGTGACATGGTTGGTCTGTATGGGCCCTTGTGTCAGGTTGGTCTATATGGGCCCCTGTGTCAGGTTGGTCTGTATTAGCCCCTGTGTCAGGTTGGTCTGTATGGGCCCCTGTGACATGGTTGGTCAGTATAGGCCCCTGTGTCAGGTTGGTCTGTATGGGCCCCTGTGTCAGGTTGGTCTGTATGGGCCCCTGTGTCAGGTTGGTCTGTATGGGCCCCTGTGAATGGTTGGTCTATATGGGCCCCTGTGTCAGGTTGGTCAGTATGGGCCCCTGTGTCAGGTTGGTCTGTATGGGCCCCTGTGACATGGTTGGTCAGTATAGGCCCCTGTGTCAGGTTGGTCTGTATGGGCCCCTGTGTCAGGTTGGTCTGTATGGGCCCCTGTGTCAGGTTGGTCTGTATGGGCCCCTGTGACATGGTTGGTCTATATGGGCCCCTGTGTCAGGTTGGTCAGTATAGGCCCCTGTGTCAGGTTGGTCTATATGGACCCCTTTGTCAGGTTGGTCTGTATGGGCCCATGTGTAAGGTTGGTCTGTATGGGCCCCTTTGTCAGGATGGTCTGTATGGGCCCCTGTGTCAGATTGGTCTGTATGGGCCCCTGTGACATGGTTGGTCTATATGGGCCCCTGTGTCAGGTTGGTCAGTATAGGCCCCTGTGTCAGGTTGGTCTATATGGACCCCTTTGTCAGGTTGGTCTGTATGGGCCCATGTGTAAGGTTGGTCTGTATGGGCCCCTTTGTCAGGATGGTCTGTATGGGCCCCTGTGTCAGATTGGTCTGTATGGGCCCCTGTGACATGGTTGGTCTGTATGGACCCCTGTGTCAGGTTGGTCTATATGGGCCCCTGTGTCAGGTTGGTCTATATGGGCCCCTGTGCTTTCTAACAGCAGCCCTGAGGGTAGCGCTACATAGAGATCAATTTATCCCATTTATCTTCAAGAAGAAAGAACTCGTCATCATCTCCAGACCTTAAAGTTTATGGGTTCTCCACCCTCTGGTGACTTCCCATCCTTCCCGGTAAGGGGTGTGTAACATTGTGCATGTTCCTGGGGGAAGGGAGAGAAAGTGTAAACTTCTAGACTGAGAGGAGTAGGAAAGACAAATAATGACCCGCCCACAACCCCCATTACCACACAACGGGTCCAATGTGGTAGCCATTTCCTAGAAGTCCAACATCTAAATAATTATTTATATTCTTTATTTTTTTTTATTTCAAGGTAAGTGTTTTATTTATAAGACAACATCGCCATTATTTATCACCCCTCCCATCTAAACTATTCAATCTTCTAGATCAGGGCAACTTCAGGTCTCCAGCTGTGGTGAAACTACAAGTCCCATGATACATTACAAGACCCCGACAATCACAGGCGTGACTCCTAGAGGCAGAGACATGATGGAATTTGTAGGTTCACCACAGCTGGAGTGCCGAGGTGGAACATGTAATCTCTCTCTTCTCAAACTGGACCTAACCCTCCATTTTAGTTCCCGTATTCTTCTCGTAGGGCTGAAAAAAGGTACAAAACATTAGTTAAGAAATGTGTAATAAAATAACATTATTTGCCAATCCACTTAAAAAAGGAACTTTATTTACATTGTCTTAATTCATCAGGAAATCTATTGTAGACTATTTCCATGACAGTCAAGAGTCAGAAGGACCTCCATGGTTTGTCCTCCTTTGATACTCTACGTAGGAATTTGCTGAGTCTGTAGCGTATCTGCTTTGTTTTAAACCCATAGATCAAGGGGTTAATGACGGGGGACAGCAGGATGTAGGCATTTCCAAAGAGAATGTGAAGATTCGGAATGGTGTCACTGGGATATCGGTGCACCACTGCAATGCCAATATAAGGGATGTAGAAGATGAGGACGGCACATATATGGGCGGAGCAGGTACTGATGGCCTTCAGACTGGCCTCCGCCACCTGGAAAACCACCGTCTTTATGATCAGCAGGTAGGAGATAAAGATAAAAAGAGAGTCAAGACCCATAACGTAAAGGGTAATAAAGAGGCCATAGATGACATTGACCTTTATGTCAGCGCAGGCCAACTTCATGAGCTCTTGGTGGATACAATAGGAATGTGTCAGAAGATTGCTCCTCCACAATGGAAACCTCTGGATAATAAATGGCAGAGGAACCATTACAGCTGCTCCTCTGGCCATAAGGACCAGAGAGGTCTTTGTGATGGCCTGTTGGGTTGCAATGGATGAATATCGAAGAGGGTAACAAATGGCCACATATCGGTCTACAGCCATGGTCACCAGTATGGCAGAATTCAGGGCAGACATGAAATGGAAGAAGAACATCTGGGTTAGACACGTGGAGAAGGAGATCTTGCGGCTATCAAACCAGAAGATTCCCAGCATTCGGGGCATGACTGTGGTGGCTGATACGAGATCTACAACTGAAAGCATGGAAAGGAAAATGTACATGGGTTCGTGAAGTTCCTGTCTCATTATGATGATATAAAGAATAGAGGTGTTACCAACTATAGCCACCATATACAATATAATGAGAGGAAAACCAAGAAAGAAATGAAAGTCCTCCAGATAGGGTACACCACTGAGAGTGAACTCATCAATACTGCTGCATGTTAGGTTGTCGGTTGCCATGATCACCAGTGCGCCACCATGTCCAATCACAGAACCCACATCTTCTCCTGCAACAGGAAAGGTATACGTTAGGCACATCGTATTCCCTTTACTTTTATATAAGTATGTTTTTGACCAGTAGGACAATCTCCTTTTTGTTGGGTTGTCCCTTTTTTCTCACCCTCTGTCTGTGGAAATGGCCTTCAACTTACCAGGAAATTTTCACAAAGAGGCAAAAATAACTTTTTTCCAGGTCAACTAATATAGAGGTCACCAGCAGAAGTGTCAGTTCAAAGCTTGTCAGCAGTTTTTTAATAGTTCATATCACATGGGGCTGGCAACATGGGCTGATCCTTAACCATTTATTGTCCAGCCTATAGATAAATGGCTGCTGAGGGGGGGGGGGGGGGGGCAAATTTATATGACACCCTCTCGGAACATGCCTCACTGCAGCTAAATCTGTCACCCACTGTGTCCAGTGGACGACTGATCAGTACCGGTACCATGTGATTGCTGTGGCCAATCACAGCAGATCACATGACAATTGTGCACAATGGATGGCTTCCATTCATTCCATCCATTGTGTACTAATGTGTTGATCTCTGTGATTGGTCACAGCAATCACATGGCACAGACAGGGCCAATCACAGCCCATCTGTACCATATGATTAGCTGTGACCAATCACAGCTAACCACAATAGTAAACACTGAAAAAAATCAATATCATTCAGTAAAAATGGTTGTTTACAGGACACAGTGGTGACGGGACATAGTTGTCACCGGACACAGTGGTCACAGGATCACTCTGTTGTTTGCCCCAGGGGGCACTCCAGTGCGCATGAGCACCACAACATACATTTCGCCTCTTTTTCTCATCTATATTTTTTTGTTAAAAAATAAATAAATACATAAATAAATAAAAGCATGAAAACTAATTTTAGTTATAGTTACATAGTTACATAGTAGGTGAGGTTAAAAAAAGACACAAGTCCATCAAGTCCAACCTATGTGTGTGATTATGTGTCAGTATTACATTATATATCCATGTATATTGCGGTCATTCAGGTGATTATCTAATAGTTTCTTGAAGCTATCAATGCTCCCCGCTGAGACCACCGCCTGTGGAAGGGAATTCCACATCCTTGCCGCTCTTACAGTAAAGAACCCTCTACGTAGTTTAAGGTTAAACCTCTTTTCTTCTAATTATAATGAGTGGCCACGAGTCTTGTTAAACTCTCTTCCTCGAAAAAGTTTCATCCCTATTGTGGGGTCACCAGTCCGGTATTTATATATTGTGGGGTCACCAGTGTGGTAAGTTATATAAGTTATAATCTTATAGTGCCGTGACTCAAATGATTAACACAATAGAATTTCTTTTTCGACATACTGTATAAGCCTGGAGACTTTATATCCAAATAAAATCTTTTTTTATGTGTTCATTTATTTTTTTTATTTTTATTTTTTTAAGCCTTGAGTTCTGGCCTCTCTGTAGTATTATTTCTGTATTTCTATTATGGAACTCATACAAGGTGAGTTGTACCTTCATGGAGAACTCTGATCTCCTGTCTTGTATACCGGGACGTCCATAATCCATGGTGCAGCCAGGTCAAAAGGGCCGTGAACAAGGGCTCATTCATCCAGGTATGATGGACATTCTGAGGACAGAGAGGAGGACACAAACTAAGCAATTTCCCCAATGGGACACCAACTAAAAGAACTCCCCAATGGAGAGGAGGACACAAACTGAGCAATTTTCCCAATAGGACACAGACTAATACAATTTCCAAATGGAGAGGAGGACACAAACTAAGCCATCTCCCCAATGGGACACCGACTAAAAAAACTCCAGAATGAAGAGAAGGACACAAACTGAGAAATCTCCCCAATGGGACACCGACTAAAAAAACTCCAGAATGAAGAGAAGGACACAAACTGAGCAATCTCTCCAATGGGACACCGACTAAAAAAACTCCAGAATGAAGAGAAGGACACAAACTAAGCCATCTCCCCAATGGGACACCGACTAAAAAAACTCCAGAATGAAGAGAAGGACACAAGCTGAGCAATTTCCCCAATGGGACATTGACTAATACAATTCCCCAATGAAGAGGAGGACACAAACTGAGCAATCGCCCCAATGGGACACCAACTATAAAATTTCCCCAATGGAGGGGAGGTCTCAAACTAAGAAATTTCCCCAATGGGACACCAACTATAAAAAAAATCCAAATGGAGAGGAGGACACAAACTAAGTAATCTCCCCAATGGGACACCCACTAAAAAATTCCCAATGGAGAGGAGTTCACAAACTAAGCAATCTCCCCAATGGGACACCAACTAGAACAATTCCCAAATGGAGAAGAGGACTCAAACTAAGTAATCTCCCCAATGGGACACCAACTAATACAATTCCCAAATGGAGAAGAGGACTCAAACTAAGCAATCTTCCCAATGGGACACCAATACAATTCCCAAATGGAGAAGAGGACTAAAACTAAGCAATCTCCCCAATGGGACACCCACTAAAAAAACTTCCCAATGGAGAGGAGTTCCTCACAAACTAGTGAAATATGAAAGAAGGGGGAGGGGAGCACTCACATTGCCACATCCGTAAATTAAAGAGGAGAAAAAAAGGGTACTCAAAAGAGTAGCCTAGAATTGGACTTTAGAGGCATGGAAACAATGGAGAAGTAGAAAAAATAAGTATTGTTTATTGTAAAAAGAAATTACATAGTATATACACAGTATTCACAAGCGTTAAAAATCATACAAAATGATACAGTTTGTACAATGAGCCCTTGTGCGTCTACGCGTTTCACCGTGAGGCTTCTTCAGGACGCGATCAAGGTTGAAAGAGATGACACAAAAAGAGAGAACGAATCTCACTGTCTTTTTAACCAATTGAGCCTCATGTACAAAGATCCAGAACGTTTTCAATAATATCCAGTATATGGACTATTTTCAAAAAGTTGCGAAAAATCCTCGGAATGCCAAATACAATCTATTAGTAGCAGAGAATAGAATGCTATTCGAACAGGGGCATAGGGCATCTTGCAAAGAAAAAAGTCACGTTCAGAGATTCAAGGTCCAATAAAGGAAAACACAGATGGAACTCAAAAATACTTAATGGGGATCACACATCCCATCTGCACATCGAGCCCGCAGAGGTAGTAGATGCTTACAAATGACGAAAGATAACCTCTGGGAGACAGCCTGGTACTGTGCACACAGAACATGACTTTTTTCTTTGCCAGATGCCCTATGCCCCTGTTCACATAGATTTCTATTCTCTGCTACTAATAGATTTTATTTGGCATTCCGGGGATTTTTCGCAACTTTTTGAAAATAGTCCATATACTGGATATTATTGAAAACGTTCCCGGATATTTGTACACGAGGCTCAATTGGTTAACAAGACAGTGAGATTCGTTCTCTCTTTTTGTGTCATCTCTTTGAACCTTGATGGTGTCCTGAAGAAGCCTCACGGCGAAACGCGTAGACGCACAAGGGCTCATTGTACAAACTGTATCACTTTATATGATTTTTAACGCTTGTGAATACTGTGTGTATACTAAGTAATTTCTTTTTTTAATAATCAATACTTATTTTTTCTACTTCCCCATTGTTTCCATGCCTCTAAAGTCCGATTTTAGGCTACTCTTTGAGTACCCTTTTTTTTCTCGAGTTCACAAACTAAGCAATCTCCCCAATGGGACACCAACTATAAAACATTCCCCAATGAAGAGGAGGACACAAACTAAGCAATTTCCCCAATGGGACACCAACCAGAAAAAATTCCCCAATGGAGAGGAGTTCACAAACTAAGCAATCTCCCCAATGGGACACCAACTATAAAAAATTCCCCAATGGAGAAGAGGACACAAACTAAGCAATTTCCCCAATGGGACACCCACTATAAAAAATTCCCCAATGGAGAGGAGTTCACAAACTAAGCAATCTCCCCAATGGGACAACAACTATAAAAATTCCCCAATGGAGAGGAGGACACAAACTAAGCAATCTCCCCAATGGGACACCAACTAAAAAAAAATCCCCACTGGATAGGAGTTCACAAACTAAAATTTAAATTCAATTTTAAGTGAAGCTAAATTAGTTACAACTAAATGACTAAACTTCAAGGGGGGGGGGGGGGGGTCTGTACAGTCAGATATATGAACACTTACTGTCACCCCCTGGGATCATAGCACTCCTTCAAGATAAGAAAAAAACAAAATAAATAAATACTTGGTATAATTACACGTTGGAACAAAAGTAATACAATTATAATTTATTGAAAATTAACAAAATATTTAAAAAAAAAAAAACAGGTCAAATGGAAATAAATCTCATCTGAAAAAAATAAATAAAAAAGCTTAAAGAAAGGAAAAGTTAAAAACGTGTTTAAATGTTTTATATATATATATATATATATATTTATATATTTAAAACTACTTTTTTTTTTTGTTCCAATGCGTAATTATACGTTTTTATTTTTTTTTTGGAAGTATAAGGTCCCCTTTTTCGGATACAGGCTTTTTTTTTTTAACATTTTACCTATAGTTAGGTTGATTAGTTAGTTAAAGTAAAACATTTCGCAGTCATCAGTACCTGTGAGTGCGCTGCCCTCGGAGGTGTCAGAGCTCTGCGGCTGTGCGCTCTCCCCGGCTGATCTGGGATTTGCTCAGTGATGGATCATATATACGAGATGTCGGGATCCCGGGGGAGATCTCCTGGAATTGCCATAACCACTTATACACATACCGGGAAATCCCTGTTGGGTTAATTACCTGTTGATAAATTCTCCGACTCCTCTGATCCCCAGAGCGAGGTGTCTTTTTATTGTAATAAAATAAAAATATTAATTTAAATATAAAATATATATAAAAGAAAAAAAAAATCCAGTGTTTTGAGCTGAAATGCTGGAAATCCACCATCAGTTTCCAGGAAACCTCAACTCAACGAGAGGGATTTTTCCACCCACTTATACACAGACAGGAAGATCTCCGCAGGGTTATTTCCTGATCATAAATTCTCATTTTTACATTCCGAAGCGTCTTGTGAGCGGTTAAGTGAGACGCATTTATTGCAGAAAAGGCGATTTGTTTCTTCTTCAGTAAACGTTTTCCACTTTAGAAGTAAGGAGGAGGTTGGGATCAACCATGGGTCAGGGCTAGGGATGAGCCGAACACCCCCCGGTTCGGTTCGCACCAGAACCTGCGAACGGACCGAAAATTTGCACGAACGTTAGAACCCCATTGACGTCTATGGGACTCGAACGTTCGGAATCAAAAGTGCTCATTTTAAAGGCTAATTTGCATGATATTGTCCTAAAAAGGGTTTGGGGACCCGGGTCCTACCCCAGGGGACATGGATCAATGCAAAAAAAAACTTTTAAAAAAGGCCGTTTTTTCGGGAGCAGTGATTTTAATGATGCTTAAAGTAAAAAAAAAAAAGTGAAATATTCCTTTAAATATCGTACCTGGGGGGTGTCTATAGTATGCCTGTAAAGTGACGCGTGTTTCCCGTGCTTAGAACAGTCCCTGCACCAAATGTCATTTTTAAAGGAAAAAAAGTCATTTAAAACTGCTTGCGGCTTTAATGTAATGTCGGGTCCTGGCAATATGGATGAAAATCAGTGAGACAAACGGCATGGGTACCCCCCAGTCCATTACCAGGCCCTTTGGGTCTTGTATGGATATTAAGGGGAACCCCGCACCCAAATTAAAATAAGGAAAGGTGTGGGGCCACCAGGCCCTATATACTCTGAACAGCAGTATACAGGCGGTGCAAACAAGACAGGGACTGTAGGTTTGTTGTTAAGTAGAATCTGTTTGTCATTTTGAACGGGTACATTTTCAACGTGTTTAGCTCCAGCCAAAAAATCTATTTGAAGCTTTTTGGAAAACATAGGGAAGGGTTATCACCCCTGTGACATTTGTTTTGCTGTCTGTGCTCCTCTTCAGAAGATTTCACCTCACTTTTTGTCCCAATGACAAATGTTTTTTGAAAATTTGGGGTTTTTAGGGAAACAAGGATTGGTGATAAAGCATCAGTGGAAAGGAGAAATGTTTTTCCCATATTAACTCTTACAGGAGAGAATCTCCCTTCCTAGGGGTAGATTTCATCTCACTTCCTGTTGTCTCCCTCCATTTGCAAGTAGGAGTCGTTTATAAGTTGGATGTTTGAAAGTAGGGGCCTGCCCTACTTACTCTGCAGAAATTGGGGCCTTAGGTGTTGTTGTGGCCACAACACTGTAAGTCCTCACAGGGCCCTGCTGTGAAATATTAGATCAAGAATTGTAATTACATGCCCCTGTTGAACAGGAGCTGAAAAGTTGGGCCTTGGCCACTGGTGGTGGTGCCCAGAACCCAAAATGTTCTTACAAGCTATCAGCATGAAAATTGAGGAGGATAAGGATTGTCACTCAGCATAACAGGATAGTCATTCAGCATCAGCATAGGCAGTCTTGAAGGGATCTCACATTAAAAAAAATCAATCGGTTATATCAGCATCAGGTGCTTGGTAGCTGGTGGTGATCCAAGACTGATTCATTTTTATGAAGGTCAGTCGATCGACCGAGTCGGTGGACAGACACACCCTGTGATCGGTTACAAAGCCTCCAGCAGCACTGAATATGCGTTCCGAAAGGACGCTGGATGCAGGACAGGCCAGTAGCTCAGTTGCATACTGTGCAAGCTCTGGCCAGTGATCCCTCCTCAAGACCCAGTAACCCAGAGGATTTTCGGTGGGAAAGGTGTCCAAGTCAGATCTTGCCCCTAGGTATTCCTGCACCATGTGATTTAGACGCTGGCGATGGTTGCTGGAACCGATCATACCTTGGGGCGGCGGACTAAAAAATTGTCTCAACGCATCGGTCAGACAGCCACCTTTTCCACCGCTCCTTCTTTGACTGACCGAAGCCTCAGCAACACGTTGTCCATGAGGACCAGGAAATTGTAACCTCCCTTTCTGTAAACCTTTCTGCAAAGCCTCCCGAAGATGTTTCATCTTCTGCTCCCTCTGCGACGGCAAGATAAGGTCCGCAACCTTACCCTTGTAACGTGGATCAAGGAGGGTTGCCAGCCAGTATTGGTCCTTCTCCTTGATACCACGAATACGAGGTGCTTCCGCAGGCTTTGCAGGATCAGGGAGGCCATGCAGCGTAGGTTTGCTGAGGCATTCGGTCCGGAGTCCTCTGGGTCACTAAAGACGACATGATCTGCAGCCATCTCCTCCCAGCCACGTACAAGTCCATTGGTTTCTTCCAACTGCAAATGATCCCTTGAAGACTGCTGCTGATGCTGAGTGCCAGGCTCCACCTCCATGCTGACACAATCCTCCTCCTCGTCCTCTTCCTGTGTGATCGGTGGGCACGCAGGAACACTGTCTGGATAAAGGGGGACTTGAGAGGTAAGGAAGTCCTCCTCTTCCTCCCTCTGTTCTGCCTCAAGTGCCCTGTCCATTATTCCGTGCAGCGCGTGCTCAAACAGGTGGACAAGGGGGACAGTGTCACTGATGCATGCACTGTCACTGCTCACCATCCTTGTGGCCTCCTCAAATGGTGACAGGACAGTGCATGCATCCCTGATCATAGCCCATTGGCGTGGGGAAAAAAAAACAAGCTCCCCTGACCCTGTCCTGGTGCCATAGTCACATAGGTACTCATTGATGGCCCTCTGCTGCGTGTGCAGCCACTGCAGCATGGCCAACATTGAGTTCCACCTGGTGGGCATGTCACAGATTAGGCGGTTCTTGGGCAGGTTACATTCCTTTTGGAGGTCAGCCAGCCGAGCACTGGCATTATATGACCGGCAGAAATGCACACAGACTTTCCTGGCCTGCCTCAGGACATCCTGTAAGCCCGGGTACCTGCCCAAGAACCACTGCACCACCAAGTTAAGGACGTGAGCCAAACAGGGCACATGGGTCAGTTGTCCCTGTCGGAAGGCAGAGAGGAGGTTGGTGCCATTGTCACAAACCACCATACCTGGCTTAACCTGGCGTGGTGTCAACCACCTCTGAACCTGCCCCTGCAGAGCTGACAGAATCTCTGCCCAAGTGTGGCTCCTGTCCCCCAAACACACCAGCTCAAGCACGCATGGCATCTTTTTGCCTGCGTGCTTGTGTAGCCCCTTGAACGACTACGGAGCACCGCTGGTTCCGAGGACAAATCAGCACAGGAAGAGGCCATGGAATAAGAAGAAGAGGAGAGGGTGGAGGAGAGAGGTGTGGCAGAATCACCACCTCCAACACTACTGCACCCTGTCCTGCATCCTTCCCAGCTGCTAGCAGAGTCACCCAGTGCGCGGTGAAAGATAGGTAACGTCCCTGTCCATGCCTGCTGGACCATGAGTCAGCGGTAATATGCACCTTACCGCTGACCGCCCTGTCCAGCGAGGCATGGACATTGCCTTCCACATGCCGGTAGAGGGCCAGAATCGCCTTCTGTGGGAAAAAGTGGCTTTTGGGAACCTGCCACTGAGGAACTGCACATTCCACAAACTCACGGAAGGGGGCAGAGTCTACCAACTGAAAAGGCAGCAGTTGAAGTGCTAGAAATTTTGCCAAACTAGCATTCAACCGCTGGGCATGTGGATGGCTAGAAGTGAACTTTTTTTCGGCAGTGCAGCAGCTGGGGTAGGGAAATTGCCTGGTACAATCTGACGTTGGTGTACCGATAGCAGATTGCCCGCAAGTACTTGGCTGTGACACACCTAATTCTACACCTTCAGTGCAGGTTTCAGAGAGGACTGAAGGTATAGTGCGGTTGGAGATCTCAGCTGATGAGGAACAAGGAGAGGTCCGCTTTGTTCTTTGGTGTGGGTCTTTTAGGTACGCTTGCCAACGAACTGCATGGTAGGTCGAAATATGTCTGATCATGTGGTGCCCAAGCGGATGATGTTTTGGCCACGCGAGATAAGCTTGAAACATATGTTGCAAATAGCAGCGGTGGGATCTGATGCACTCGTCCCAAAAAAGGCCCACACCAAAGAACTTTTGGAATAACACGCAGAGACAGCAGCGCCCTGCACACGCGGAACTCTGCGGTATGATGCAGTCGGTGTGCTGCCCTTAAGCTGGCCCCTGGAGGGCATCCTGCCTCGTTGGAGATGTGTCTCCTTCTCCTCCTCCTCCTCTCTCCTATCAGGCACCCATGTTGAGTCAGTGACCTCATCATCCCCTCCCTCCTCATCACTGGAGCAAACCTGGCAGTATGCTGCAACTGGGGGAACATGACTGCCAGATTGCTGTCCTTCTTGGGCACCCCCTCTCTCTGGGCTCACATTACTGCCTTCATCTAGCTGGGTACCATCATCGGAGCCTTCAAAACGCTGCGCATCCTCCTGGAGCATCTACCCAACACTGTGGTCAAACAGTTTGGGGGACTCCAGGAGGATGCCGCAGTGAATTTTGGGCTGTGACGTGCCACTCGAATTTGGCGCGAATGGCCCATATTGTTCGTAATTCGATGAATGGTCGAATAGGCGATGTTTTGGTCGAACTTGGGTTCAAATTAAAATCGAAGCTCATCTCTAGTCAGGACGAAGGTTGAGATTCATGGGTCAGGGCGGAGGTGGAGATCCATGGGTCAGGGCGAAGGTTACAATCCATGGGTCAGTGCAAAGATTGAGATCCATGGGTCAGGGTGAAGGTTGAGATCCATGGGTCAGGGCGAAGGATGAGATCCATGGGTCGGTGCGAAGGTTGAGATCCATAGGTCGGGGCGAAGGTTGAGATCCATGGGTCAGGGTGAAGGTTGAGATCCATGGGTTGGGGCGAAGGTTGAGATCCATGGGTTGGGGCGAAAGTTGAGATCCATTGGTCGGGGCGAAGGTTGAGATCCATGGGTCAGGGTGAAGGTTGAGATCCATGGGTTGGGGCGAAGGTTGAGATCCATGGGTTGGGGCGAAAGTTGAGATCCATGGGTCAGGGCGAAGGTTGAGATCCCTTCACCGTCCTGGAGAACTAAAGCAGGAGTTCACCAGACTGAAGTCACTGTATCCACAATGCACTGCCTGGCCTTTATTTATAGGTCATCTGGTTTAGAAGGACAAATGAGGGTGTAAGAGGGGCTCTGTGATTAGCTGGATGTTGCCCATGCCCCGCCTCCTGTCCTTTCTAGAACACTAACCCACCTGCTGAGATAATACCTTCTGCCGGGGCTTTTTTTTCAGTGGGAACATGGTGGAACACAGTTCCTTCACCTCCAGCACTGAATGTATGCAATGGCAAGGGGTGATGGGGTGTGTTGGAGGGTCTGTTGATGCTTGCTGCTGGGGGATCTATTTTTGCTGTGTGGGATCAATTTTTGCATTTTTTTTCTGGTGGGGGATATATTGTTACTGGGGGGAAGTCTTATGTTGCTGGGCTCTAATGTTGAGGGAGGGATCTATTGCTACTGGCTGCTCGAGGGTCTATTGATGCTGGCTGCTGGGAGATCTATTGTTTCTGGTGAGGGTCTATTGTCACTGGGGTGGATCTCTTGATGCTGTGGGGGTCTATTGTTGTTGGGGATCTATTTCTGCTGGGGGATCTATTGTTGTTGGGGGGTCTGTTGTGGCTAGGTTGAATCTCTTGTTGCTGGGGGGGGTAATTTGTTGTGGGGCATTTATTGTTGCTAGGGGATCTATTGTTGCTGGGGGAGAACTATTGTTGTGTGGGTGGTCTATTGTTGCTGGGGGGCCCATTGTTGTTGGGGGATCCATTGTTGTTGGGGGATCTATTGCTGCTGGGAGATCTATTGTTGTTGGGGGGGTCTGTTGTGGCTAGGTTGAATCTCTTGTTGCTGGGGGGGTAATTTGTTGTGGAGCATCTATTGTTGCTAGGGGATCTATTGTTGCTGGGGGAGAACTATTGTTGTGTGGGGGTCCATTGTTGTTGGGGGATCTATTGTTGTTGGGGGGTTTATTGTTGTTAGGTTGAATCTTGTGTTGCTGGGGGGGGGGGTCATTAGTTGTGGGTCATCTATAGTTGCTAAAGGATCTATTGTTGCTGGGGGCTCCATTGTTCTTGGGGGTTTATTGTTGCTAGGCTGAATCTCTTGTTGCTGGAGGGGGGTAATTTGTTGTGGGGCATCAATATTTGCTAGGGGATCTTTTGTTGCTGGGGGAGGTCTATTGTTGTGCAGGGGTCTATTGTTGTTGGGGGATCTATTGCTGCTGGGGGATCTAATATTGTTGGGGGGGTTTATTGTTGCTAGGTTGAATCTTTTGTTGCTGAGGGGTAATTTGTTGTGGGGCATCTATTGTTGCTAGGGGATCTATTGTTGCTGGGAAAGATCTATTGTTGTGTGGGGGTCCATTGTTGTTGGGGAATCTATTGTTGTTGGGGGGTTTATTGTTACTAGGTTGAATCTCTTGTTGCTGGGGGGTAATTTGTTGTGGGGCATCTATAGTTTGCTAGGGGATCTATTGTTGCTGGGGGAGGTCTATTGTTGTGTGGGGGATCTATTGCTGCTGGGGGATCTATTGTTGTTGGGGGGTTTATTGTTGCTAGGTTAAATCTATTGTTGCTGGGGGGGTAATTTGTTGTGGATGTATATGCAACACTTTCGCAGCCTTCTTCCTCAGACAGTCTTTCTCTTCATGTCCCACTCCATAGCTCTACCCAGCTGGGTATTCTTCTTCCAGTTACTCTCCTGATCCCAAAGACATTAGTAGTCACTCAGGAGGCTCTGACTTGCCCGTCCGGCTGTCAGCAGAGTGGGGGTCCCCCCCCCAATCCATACCAGGCTCTTTGTGTCTGATATGGATCTTGAAGGAACCAATTTTGAGGACAATGGCGTGGTGTCCTCCCCTTAAATCCATACCTTTATCCGAGCATACAACCTGGCAGGTCAAGGGGGGATTGGAGGCGAGCGAGTGCCCCCGATCCTGAACCATATTAAGCCACACGCCCTCAACATTGGGGGTGGGGTGCTTTGGGGCAGAGAGGCTCCCTCCCCAGAGCACCTTGTTGATGAAGACAAGGCCTCTTCCCCACAACTCTGGCTGGTGGTTATGGGGGTCTACAGGCAGGACAAGGGGGCCCCCAGATCCCATCCCACGTGAATAAGTATGGGGCACCAAAAAGGGCCTGGTATGGATTGGGGGGACCGCCACGCGGTCATGGTTGTTAAGGATTAGGGATGAGCCGAACACCCCCCGATTCGGTTCGCACCAGAACCCGCGAACGGACCGCAAGTTCGCACGAACGTTAGAACCCCATTGACGTCTATGGGACTCGAACGTTCGAAATCAAAAGTGCTCATTTTAAAGGCTAATTTGCATGGTATTGTCCTAAAAAGGGTGTGGGGACCCGGGTCCTACCCCAGGGGACATGTATCAATGCAAAAAAAACTTTTAAAAACGGCCGTTTTTTCGGGAGCAGTGATTTTAATGATGCTTAAAGTAAAAAAAAAAAAGTGAAATATTCCTTTAAATATGGTACCTGGGGGGTGTCTATAGTATGCCTGTAAAGTGACGCGTTTTTCCCATGTTTAGAACAGTCCCTGCACCAAATGTCATTTTTAAAGGAAAAAATCTCATTTAAAACTGCTTGCGGGTTTAATGTCATGTCGGGTCCTGGCAATATGGATGAAAATCAGTGAGACAAACGGCATGGGTACCCCCCAGTCCATTACCAGGCCCTTTGGGTCTCGTATGGATATTAAGGGGAACCCCGCACCCAAATTAAAATAAGGAAAGGTCCCTATATACTCTGAACAGCAGTATACAGGCAGTGCAAACAAGACAGGGACTGTAGGTTTGTTGTTAAGTAGAATCTGTTTGTAATTTTGAACATTTTTAACGTGTTTAGCTCCAGCCAAAAAATCTTTTCTAAGCTTTTTGGAAAACATAGGGAAGGGTTATCACCCCTGTGACATTTGTTTTGCGTCTTTCCTCCTCTTCAGAAGATTTCACCTCACTTTTTTGTCCCAATGAAAAATGTTTTTTGAAAATTTGGGTTTTTTTGTGGAACAAGGATTGGAAAGCATCAGTGGAAAGGAAAAATTGTTTTCCCATATTAACTCTTACAGGAGAGAATTTCCCTTCCTTAGGGGTAGATTTCATCTCACTTCCTGTTGTCTCCTTCCGTTTGCAAGTAGGAGTCGTTTGTAAGTTAGATGTTTGAAAGTAGGGTCCTGCCCTATATACTCAGCAGAAATTTGGGCCTTAGGTGTTGCTGTGGCCACAACACTGTAAGCCCTCGCAGGGCCCTGCTGTGAAATATTAGATCAAGAATTGTAATTACATGCCCCTGTTGAACAGGAGCTGAAAAATTAGGCCTTAGGCACTGGTGCTGGTGCCACAACACTGCAACCCCTCACAGACACTCTAGTTGGAACGCAGGAACGAGCCCTGCTGCAAAGTATTGCATCAAAAATTGTAATTACACGCCCCTGTTAGACAGGGGCAGAAAAATTGGGCCTTAGGCACTGGTGCTGGTGCCACAACACTGCAACCCCTCACAGACACTCTAGTTGGAACGCAGGAACGAGCCCTGCTGCAAAGTATTGCATCAAAAATTGTAATTACACGCCCCTGTTAGACAGGGGCTGAAAAATTGTGCCTTAGGCACTGGTGGTGGCGCCCAGAACCAAAAATGTTCTTACAAGCTATCAGCGTGATGATTGAGGAGGAAGAGGATAATTACTCAGGGATAGTCACTCAGCATCAGCATAGGCAGTCTTTGAAGGGATCTGAAAAAAATTATTCAGTTACATCAGCATCAGGTGCTTGGTAGCTGGTGGTGATCCAAGACTGATTCATTTTTATGAAGGTCAGCCGATCGACCGAGTCAGTGGACAGACGCACCCTGTGATCGGTTACCACGCCTCCAGCAGCACTGAATGTGCGTTCCGAAAGAACGCTGGATGCAGGACAGGCCAGTAGCTCAATTGCATACTGTGCAAGCTCTGGCCAGTGATCCATCCTCAAGACCCAGTAACCCAGAGGATTTTCGGTGGGAAAGGTGTCCAAGTCTGATCTTGCCCCTAGGTATTCCTGCACCATGTAAAACAGACGCTGGCGATGGTTGCTGGAACCGATCATACCTTGGGACTGCGGACCAAAAAATTGTCTGAACGCATCGGTCAGACGGCCACCTTCTCCACCGCTCCTTCTTTGACTGACCGAAGCCTCAGCAACACGTTGTCCAGAAACAGGAGTTTGTAACCTCCCAGTCTCTGGGAACGTGTTGCACAGACCTTTCTGCAAGGCCTCCCGAAGATGTTTCATCCTCTGCTCCCTCTGCGATGGCAAGATAAGGTCCGCAACCTTACCCTTGTAACGTGGATCAAGGAGGGTTGCCAGCCAGTATTGGTCCTTCTCCTTGATACCACGAATACGAGGATCCTTACGCAGGCTTTGCAGGATCAGGGAGGCCATGCAGCGTAGGTTTGCTGAGGCATTCGGTCCGGAGTCCTCTGGGTCACTAAGGACAACAACGTCCGCAGCCACCTCCTCCCAGCCACGTACAAGTCCATGTGTTCCTTGGGACTGATCCCTTAAAGACTGCTGATGCTGAGTGCCAGGCTCCACCTCCATACTGACACAATCTTCCTCCTCCTCCTCCTCCTCCTCCTCCTCGTCCTCTTCCTGTGTGATCGGCGGGCACGCAGGAACACTGTCTGGATAAAGGGGGCCTTGAGAGCTAAGGAAGTCCTCCTCTTCCTGCCTCTGTTCTGCCTCAAGTGCCCTGTCCATTATTCCACGCAGCGTGTGCTCCAACAGGTGGACAAGGGGGACAGTGTCACTGATGCATGCACTGTCAGTGCTCACCATCCTCGTGGCCTCCTCGAATGGTGACAGGACAGTGCATGCATCCCTGATCATGGCCCACTGGCGTGGGGAAAAAAAACCAAGGTCCCCTGACCCTGTCCTGGTGCCATAGTCGCACAGGTACTCATTGATGGCCCTCTGCTGCGTGTGCAGCCGCTGCAGCATGGCCAATGTCGAGTTCCACCTGGTGGGCATGTCACAGATTAGGCGGTTCTTGGGCAGGTTAAACTCCTTTTGGAGGTCCGTCAGCCGAGCACTGGCATTATATGACAGGCGGAAATGCACACAGACTTTCCTGGCCTGCCTCAGGACATCCTGTAAGCCCGGGTACCTGCCCAAGAACCGCTGCACCACCAAGTTAAGGACGTGAGCCAAACAGGGCACATGGGTCAGTTGTCCCTGTCGGAGGGCAGAGAGGAGGTTGGTGCCATTGTCGCAAACCACCATTCCTGCCTTAAGTTGGCGTGGCGTCAACCACCTCTGAACCTGCCCCTGCAGAGCTGACAGAACCTCTGCCCCAGTGTGGCTCCTGTCCCCCAAGCACACCAGCTCAAGCACCGCATGGCATCTTTTGGCCTGCGTACTTGCGTAGCCCCTTGAACGCCTACGGAGCACCGCTGGTTCCAAGGAAGAGGCCATGGAGGAAGAAGAAGAGGAGGGGGTGGAGGAGAGAGGTGTGTCACAATCAGCATTTTGGAGGCGTGGTGGCGGAACAACCTCCAACACTACTGCACCTTGTCCTGCATCCTTCCCAGCTGCCAGCAGAGTCACCCAATGCGCCGTGAAACTTAAGTAACGTCCCTGTCCATGCCTGCTGGACCATGAGTCAGCGGTAATATGCACCTTACCGCTGACCGCCCTGTCCAGCGAGGCATGGACATTGCCTTCCACATGCCGGTAGAGAGCCGGAATCGCCTTCCGTGAGAAAAAGTGGCGTTTGGGAACCTGCCACTGAGGAACCGCACATTCCACAAACTCACGGAAGGGGGCAGAGTCTACCAACTGAAAAGGCAGCAGTTGAAGTGCTAGCAATTTTGCCAAGCTAGCATTCAACCGCTGGGCATGTGGATGGCTGGGAGCAAACTTCTTTCGGCGGTGCAGCAGCTGGGGCAGGGAAATTTGCCTGGTACAATCTGACGTCGGTGTACCAAAAGCAGATTGCCCACAAGTACTTGGCTGTGACACACCTAATTCTACACCTTCATTCCTTTCAGTGCAGGTCTCAGAGAGGACTGAAGGTCTAGTGGGGTTGGAAATCTCAGCTGACGAGGAGCAAGGAGAGATCCTCTTTGTTCTTTGGTGTGGGTCTTTTAGATACGCTTGCCAACGAACTGCATGGCAGGTCAACATATGTCTGGTCAAGCATGTGGTACCCAAGCGGGAGATGTTTTGGCCACGCGAGATACGCTTGAGACATATGTTGCAAATAGCAACGGTGCGATCTGATGCACTCGTCTCAAAAAAGGCCCACACCAAAGAACTTTTTGAATAACGCGCAGAGACTGCAGCGCCCTGCACATGTGGAGCTTTGGGGTGTGATGCAGTCAATGTGCTGCCCTTAGGCTGGCCCCTGGAGGGCATCCTGCCTCGTTGGTGATGTGCCGCCTCCTCCTCCTCCTCCTCCTCTCTCCTATCAGGCACCCACGTTGAGTCAGTGACCTCATCATCCCCTCCCTCCTCATCACTGGAGCAAACCTGGCAGTATGCTGCAGCAGGGGGAGCATGACTGCCAGATTGCTGTCCTTCTTGGGCACCCCCTCTGTCCGTGCTCATGTTACTGCCTTCATCGAGCTCAGTATCATCATCAGAGCCTTCCAAACGCTGGGCATCCTCCTGGAGCATGTACCCAACACTGTGGTCAAACAGTTCGAGGGAATCCTCAGGAGGACATGGTGGAGCTAGGGAAGGAGTCACTGATGACATTGAGCTGAGGGAAGAGGCCGCTGCTTTGCCAGACAAAGCACCCTGGGCATGGGTGAGAGAGGATGAGGAGGATGAGGACGGCTTGGTCATCCACTCGACCAAGTTTTCTGCATGTTGCGGCTCAACACGGCCAGCTGCCGAAAAAAAGGCCAAGCGTGTCCCATGGCCACGGGCTGATGAGGATGCACCGTCTCCACGACCAGCACTAGACACAGAGCCTGCTTGCCCTCTCTTATTGGCTTGTGACTGTCTGCCTCTCCTTCTTGGCCTTCCAGACATACTAATGGCCTGTAGCTGCACTAAGCTGGGATAGAACACCTGTAATTTTCTTCAGGTAGCTTTATATACTGTAACCAGACAAGCCTGCCTGTCAGTAGGAAGATAACAGGAACGGATCTAGCTGAACACTGTGAGCAGGACGCACTGACTGCACTAAATGTAAATAGCAGGAACGGATCTAGCTGAACACTGTGAGCAGGACGCACTGACTGCACTAAATGTAAATAGCAGGAACGGATCTAGCTGAACACTGTGAGCAGGACGCACTGACTGCACTAAATGTAAATAGCAGGAACGGATCTAGCTGAACACTGTGAGCAGGACGCACTGACTGCACTAAATGTAAATAGCAGGAACGGATCTAGCTGAACACTGTGAGCAGGACGCACTGACTGCACTAAATGTAAATAGCAGGAACGGATCTAGCTGAACACTGTGAGCAGGACGCACTGACTGCACTAAATGTAAATAGCAGGAACGGATCTAGCTGAACACTGTGAGCAGGACGCACTGCACTAAATGTAAATAGCAGGAACGGATCTAGCTGAACACTGTGAGCAGGACGCACTGCACTAAATGTAAATAGCAGGAACGGATCTAGCTGAACACTGTGAGCAGGACGCACTGACTGCACTAAATGTAAATAGCAGGAACAGATCTAGCTGAACACTGTGAGCAGGACGCACTGACTGCACTAAATGTAAATAGCAGGAACGGATCTAGCTGAACACTGTGAGCAGGACGCACTGACTGCACTAAATGTAAATAGCAGGAACGGATCTAGCTGAACACTGTGAGCAGGACGCACTGACTGCACTAAATGTAAATAGCAGGAACGGATCTAGCTGAACACTGTGAGCAGGAGGCACTGCACTAAATGTAAGTAGCAGGAACAGATCTAGCTGAACACTGTGAGCAGGACGCACTGACTGCACTAAATGTAAATAGCAGGAACAGATCTAGCTGAACACTGTGAGCGGGACGCACTGCACTCAATGTAAATAGCAGGAACGGATCTAGCTGAACACTGTGAGCAGGACGAACTGCACTAAATGTAAATAGCAGGAACGGATCTAGCTGAACACTGTGAGCAGGACGCACTGCACTAAATGTAAATAGCAGGAACGGATCTAGCTGAACACTGTGAGCAGGACGCACTGCACTAAATGTAAATAGCAGGAACAGATCTAGCTGAACACTGTGAGCAGGACGCACTGCACTAAATGTAAATAGCAGGAACGGATCTAGCTGAACACTGTGAGCAGGACGCACTGCACTAAATGTAAATAGCAGGAACGGATCTAGCTGAACACTGTGAGCAGGACGCACTGACTGCACTAAATGTAAATAGCAGGAACAGATCTAGCTGAACACTGTGAGCAGGACGCACTGACTGCACTAAATGTAAATAGCAGGAACAGATCTAGCTGAACACTGTGAGCAGGACGCACTGACTGCACTAAATGTAAATAGCAGGAACGGATCTAGCTGAACACTGTGAGCAGGACGCACTGCACTAAATGTAAATAGCAGGAACAGATCTAGCTGAACACTGTGAGCAGGACGCACTGCACTAAATGTAAATAGCAGGAACAGATCTAGCTGAACACTGTGAGCAGGACGCACTGCACTAAATGTAAATAGCAGGAACAGATCTAGCTGAACACTGTGAGCAGGACGCACTGACTGCACTAAATGTAAATAGCAGGAACGGATCTAGCTGAACACTGTGAGCAGGACGCACTGACTGCACTAAATGTAAATAGCAGGAACGGATCTAGCTGAACACTGTGAGCAGGACGCACTGACTGCACTAAATGTAAATAGCAGGAACAGATCTAGCTGAACACTGTGAGCAGGACGCACTGCACTAAATGTAAATAGCAGGAACAGATCTAGCTGAACACTGTGAGCAGGACGCACTGACTGCACTAAATGTAAATAGCAGGAACAGATCTAGCTGAACACTGTGAGCAGGACGCACTGACTGCACTAAATGTAAATAGCAGGAACAGATCTAGCTGAACACTGTGAGCAGGACGCACTGACTGCACTAAATGTAAATAGCAGAAACGGATCTAGCTGAACACTGTGAGCAGGACGCACTGACTGCACTAAATGTAAATAGCAGGAACGGATCTAGCTGAACACTGTGAGCAGGACGCACTGCATTAAATGTAAATAGCAGGAACAGATCTAACCTAATCTAGCTAACTCAAATCAAATGACACTGTCTGTCTCTCTCTCTATCAGCACACCGGAACACACTACACAGGGCCGCCGTGCAGGCGGCCTTATATAGTGTGGGGCGTGTACTAAATCCCCTGAGCCATAATTGGCCAAAGCCACCCTGGCTTTGGCCAATTACAGCTCTCTCTACTGACGGCGCTTTGATTGGCCAAGCATGCGGGTCATAGTGCATGCTTGGCCAATCATCAGCCAGCAATGCACTGCGATGCCGCAGTGAATTATGGGCCGTGACGCGCCACACGAATTTGGCGTGAACGGCCCATAACGTTCGCAATTCGACGGACGGTCGAACAGCCGATGTTCGACTCGAACACGAAGCTCATCCCTATTAAGGATTAAGCTGGCCGCATCGATCCCTAACAACCAGCTATTACCGAATTAATTTCATTGTTTCTTTAATATCTATTTTTGATTTGTTGAAAATTGTTACTGTTGTAATTCAGAAAGTCGGATACTTCCGAATCTCCGAATAGTGAACATTTCATCCGAATTTTAATTTGGAACAAAACACATGTCTATTGGTTAGCTGTGGAGCACTTTCCGGGTCCAGAGCTGTGGAATGGCCTCTTGGGTGACCCTGACTCTGAAGACTGTCTTTTCAGTAGGCACTGGGAGCTACAACATTAATGCAACCATTTGCCACCATTATTATCCCAATTTTTCCAATTGTTTACTGTTGAAAGTAAAAGACTGAGCACTGAATAATGAGGTGGAATGTTGTGGTTACACATTCTGCTCTCTTGTTCCCACCATTTAAAGTGAGGTAGAACCTTCTCACTACTGCTACTACTAACTAAGTTCCTCCTCAGTTGGTCCTTGCTGCCTGTCTACCATGATCTGATCATATCCAGCTGTCTGAACCCCTCCAGGTTCTTGAACATCTAAGGTTTAGATGTTGGGACCAGTTCCCATGTGTCTGGTCTCTGAAATGTTGCACTGCAGTGCAGGGACAATGCAGCTTAGGGTACAAGGCTAAACCTTAGATGTTCAAGAACCTGGAGGGGTTCAGACAGCTTGATATGATCAGATCATGGTCAGGGTACAAGGCTAAACCTTAGATGTTCAAGAACCTGGAGGGGTTCAGACAGCTAGATATGATCAGATCATGGTCAGGGTACAAGGCTAAACCTTAGATGTTCAAGAACCTTGAGGGGTTCAGACAGCTGGATATGATCAGATCATGGTCAGGGTACAAGGCTAAACCTTAGATGTTCAAAAACCTGGAGAGGTTCAGACAGCTGGATATGATCAGATCATGGTCAGGGTACAAGGCTAAACCTTAGATGTTCAAGAACCTGGAGGGGTTCAGACAGCTGGATATGATCAGATCATGGTCAGGGTACAAGGCTAAACCTTAGATGTTCAAGAACCTTGAGGGGTTCAGACAGCTGGATATGATCAGATCATGGTCAGGGTACAAGGCTAAACCTTAGAAGTTCAAGAACCTGGAGGGGTTTAGACAGCTGGATATGATCAGATCATGGTCAGGGTACAAGGCTAAACCTTAGATCTTCAAGAACCTGGGCTGGTTCAGACAGCTGGATATAATCAGATCATGGTCAGGGTACAAGGCTAAACCTTAGATGTTCACGAACCTGGAGGGGTTCAGACAGCTGGAAATGATCAGATCATGGTCAGGGTACAAGGCTAGACCTTAGATGTTCGAGAACCTGGAGGGGTTCAGACAGCTGGATATGAACAGATCATGGTCAGGGTACAAGGCTAAACCTTAGATGTTCAAACACCTGGAGGGGTTCAGACAGCTGATCATATCCAGGTTCTTGAACATCTACGGTTTAGCCTTCTACTCTGAGCTGCATTGTCCCTGCACTGCAGTGTGACATTTCAGAGACCAAACACACAGGAGCCGGTCCTAACGTATTGTGTTACTCAAGTCAAGGCCAGGACAATGCTGCCCTGGATGTAGTGTATACTGCATTGATGGGGGCGCAAGCAAGCTCATTCTAATACAAGTGGGGGTAGTACAGTGGATATAAAAAGTCTACACACCCCTGTTGGTAAAATGCCAGGTTTCTGTAATGTAAAATCATTTCAGAACTTTTTCCACCTTTAATGTGACCTATAAACTGTACAACTCAGTTGAACAACAAACTGAAATCTTTTAGGTGGGGGGAAGTAAAAATACTAAAAAGATAATATGGCTGCATAAGTCTGCACACCCTTACACTAATACTGTGTTGAAGCACCTTTTGATTTTATTCCAGCACTCAGTCTTTTTGGGGATGAGTCTATCAGCACGGCACATCTTGACTTGGCAATATTTGCCTGCTCTTCTTTGCAGAAACACTCCAAATCTGTCAGATTGTGAGGCCATCTCCTGTGCACAGCCCTCTTCACATCACCCCACACATTTTCAATGGGATTCGGGTCTGGGCTCTGGCAGGGCCATTCCAAAACTTGAATCTTCTTCTGGTGAAGCCATTCCTTTGTTGATTTGGATGGATGCTTTGGGTCGTTGTCATACTGAAAAGATGAAGTTCATCTTCATGTTCAGCTTTCTAGCAGAAGCCTGAAGGTTTTGTGCCAATATTGACCGGTATTTGAAACTGTTCATAATTCCCTCTACCTTGACAAAGGCCCCTCTTCCAGCTGAAGAAAGATAGCCCCAGAGCATGATGCTGCCACCACCATGCTTCACGGTGGGTATGGTGTTCTTTTGATGATGTTCAGTGTTGTTTTTGCGCCAAACATATCTTTTGGAATTATGGCCAAAAAGTTCAACTATGGTTTCATCAGACCAGAACACATTTTCCCCACATGCTTTGGGAGACTTCAGATGTGTTTTTACAAAATTTAGCCAGGCTTGAATGTTTTTCTTCATAAGAAAAGGCTTCCGCCTTGCCACTCTACCCCATAGCCCAGACATATGAAGAATACGGGAGATTGTTGTCACCACACAGCCAGTACTTGCCAGATATTCCTGCAGCTCTTTTATTGTTGCTGTAGGCCTCTTGGCAGCCTCCCTGACCAGTTCTTTTCTTTTCATCAATTTTGGAGGGACGTCCAGTTTTTGGTAAGGTCATATTTTCTCCAGTTGATGATGATGGTTTTCACTGTGGTCCATGGTATATCTAATGCCTTGGACCCTTCTCCTGACTGATACCTTCTATCAATGAGATCCCTCTGATGCTTTGGAAGCTCTCTGAGGACCATGGTTTTTGCTGTAGGATGCAACTAAGAAAATGTCAGGAAAGACCTACTAGAACAGCTGACCTTTATTTGGGGTTAATCAGAGGCACTTTACATGATGGCCGGTGAGTACTGACTCCTATTTAACATGAATTTGAATGTGGTTGCTTCATTCTGAACACAACTACATCCCCAATTATAAGAGGGTGTGCACACTTATGCAACAACAATATTTTAGATTTTTATTTTTACTTCCCAACACTAAAAGATTTCAGTTTTTTGTTCAATTGAGTTGTAAAGTTTATGGGTCACATTAAAGGTGGAAAAAGTTCTGAAATGATTTATCTTTTTTTATTTTACCACCCGGGGTGTGTAGACTTTTTATATCCACTGTAGGTGACTGTGGGGGGGGGGGGGAGGGGGCGTGGACATTAGAGTGTACATTTTTGTTTATAAAAAATATATATATATAAAATATATAAAATATATATAAAAACATAATAAAAACATATTTATATATATACAAAATAAATAAAAATATATAAACAAAATAGCTTACATCAGCATAGCAAAAACATAAAGAAAACGAAATATACCAACCTAAACAAAGCCATAACCTCCATCTAAACACCCCCTCAGGCTAAGAAATCATTACACATTTACCCCATGCATGCGGCCTTTTTCCAAAAATACACATATATATACATAAATACATATTTATATAAAAATTTAGGGGAGGTCAAAGGACAGAAAGAAAGCCGCACAACCCAGAGACTGACAAACAGTGTTCATACGGCCCTTCTGCTCTGCAGTTTCAATGTTCATGCGACATTCCTGCTCTGCACTCTTATGCCCCGTACACACGGTCGAACTTTGTTCGGACATTCCGACAACAAAATCCTAGGATTTTTTCCGACGGATGTTGGCTCAAACTTGTCTTGCATACACACGGTCACACAAAGTTGTCGGAAAATCCGATCGTTCTAATCGCGGTGACGTAAAACACGTACGTCGGGACTATAAACGGGGCAGTGGCCAATAGCTTTCATCTCTTTATTTATTTTGAGCATGCGTGGCACTTTGCCCGTCGGATTTGTGTACACACGATCGGAATTTCCGACAACGGATTTTGTTGTCGGAAAATTTTATATCCTGCTCTCAAACTTTGTGTGTCAGAAATTCCGATAGAAAATGTGTGATGGAGCCCACACACGGTCGGAATTTCCGACAACACGCTCCGATCGGACATTTTCCATCGGAAAATCCGACCGTGTGTACGGGGCATTAGTGTCCATGTGGGACTCCTCGCAGCCAGCAGAAACGTCTCTGTCTGGATACATGCCATCTCGTCCTGCATTCCCTGCTGATTGCAAGGATCTGTTGGCGGGTGCAATCTCACGAAAGTCCCCCACACATTGAGAGAGATTTTCAGCAAGCACACCTTTACCAAGACCTTCATCTTCATCTGACGAGTCGGTGCCACTTAAGGGAGATTCCATTCCTGTAATGACCTGCAGCAATCCTCCATTTTCCTCATCTTCCTCCTGAGATAACCCAGGCCACTGGGGAGGAAGGGGGGCAGATACTGACTCAGACACGACAGATCCTGAGACAGGGGTAGTACTGGGGCCACCATGTGAAGCCACTTCCTTACCCCCCCATCCATACTGTCGCAGTTGCTCTGGTATCCACCCTCTGGCTGGCACTGGCACAGGCACAGACACTTTCCTTCTTCTGTTGGTGTTTCTCCTCATTCTCACACTTTTCTCCGAACACACCGCTGCTTTCCTTCAGAGAAGTAACCAGCTTCTCCTGCTTTTTCAATGCCTCCTCCAGAAAACTTCAGTTTGGAGACTTCCCTCTTACTCTTTCCGGAGTTACTGTGCAGGGATTTATTTTTCCTGAGATCCTCTTTCATGACAGCAAGTTTCTGTTCCTCCTTAGCAATGCGGCGAAGTCTGTTCACCACTTTATCCTGGAAGACTGGTAAGGACTCCCCTTGCATAGGGACAGGCCCAGGATCTATTGCAGCTTGAGAACATGGTGTAGGCCTCAGTGCCTCTGGAGAGCCTCCACCTTTGTCTTCCCCAACATGGTCCATGCTTGCCTGGGAAAAGCCTGCATGAGAGGCCCCAGGCTTGCTGCTTCTCTCAGTTGAGATCACAGCAGAGTGAGCCAACAGCTCCCTGCAGAACAGCACCACCTGGTGGAGAAGCTCCTCTGGTGCAGAGACTGATGTGACTGGCTCAGTGATCTCTGTACAGCACTGCAGTATATGTCAGAGCTATATAAATGTATAATAATAGTGTGTGACTGTGGGGGAGGGGACATTACAGTGTAGGCTCCTCTGGTACAGAGACTGATGAGACAAGTTGGATGATATGACGTTCTGTATAAAGGAGAAACTGGAACTCCACAATCGGGGTGATAAGGAAATAAAATGTAAAAATGTTCTGTTCTGGTGAGGTGACGATGCAATTTCCATATTCGATGAGCTGGAACTGGCTTTGTCACGCAGCACATAAAATGCAAATGACGATAAACTCAGCACAATTGTCATATCTAGGAGCCTCTAGAATGTCAAAGGAACTGGAATTAAACATAATAGAACCTCTGGTTGTCCTGGTGGCCATATAGGGGTCTATTTATAAAACATTTGTTGGTATCAGCACAAGAAAACAGTTTCAAGCTCTTGCCACGCTGGTATAGAGCCCCCTCACAACTTCATAAGATCTCACCTGCTATCCCACCTACATGTTGGAGATGCAACAATGATATAGGCTCCCTCCTACACAATCGATGGTTGTGCCCGTCAATTCAAACCCACTGGAAGGAAGTCCATCGTATCATTGCACAAATAACAACCTTGGATTTTTCTCCAGCCCAATTTCTGCTGCACCACCACACCTCTCCTTCACGAAATGGCCTTTTTATCGGGAGCAGTGATTTTAATAATGCTTAAAGTGAAACAATAAAAAGTGTAATATCCCTTTAAATTTCGTAGCTGGGGGGTGTCTATAGTATGCCTGTAAAGGGCCGCATGTTTCCCGTGTTTAGAACAGTCCAAGAGCAAAATGACATTTCAAAGGAAAAAAAGTCATTTAAAACTACCCGCGGCTATTAATGAATTGTCAGTCCCGGCAATACAAATAAGTCATTGAAAAAAACGGCATGGGATTCCCCCACAGTCCATTAGCAGACACTTTGGGTCTGGTATGAATATTAAGGGGAACCCCCGAACCAAAATGTAAAAAAAATTGCGTGGGGGTCCCCCCAAATTCCATACCAGGCCCTTCAGGTCTGGTATGGATATTAAGGGGAACCCCACACCAATTTAAAAAAAAAATGGCATGGGGGTCCCCCTCAAAATCCATACCAGACCCTTCAGGTCTGATATGGAAATTAAGGGGAACCCCGCGCCACAATTTTTTAAAAAAATGGCGAGGGGGTCCCCCCAAAAATCCATACCAGACCTTTATCCGAGCACGCAACCTGGCAGGCCACAGGAAAAGATGGGGGGATGAGAGCACGCCCCCTCCTCCTGAACCGTACCAGGCCACATGCCCTCAACATGGGGAGGGTGCTTTGGGGTTGCCCCCCAAAGCATCTTGTCCCAATGTTGATGGGGACAAGGGCCTCATCCCCACAACCCTTGCCTGGTGGTTGTGGGGGTCTGTGGGCGGGGGAATTATCGGAATCTGGAAGCCCCCTTTAACAAAGGGACCCCCAGATCCTGGCCTCCCCCCGTGTGAAATGGTAAAGGGGTACCATTTCACAAAAAAGGGTCACAATGGTAAAAATGACAAGACACGGCTTAGGACAAGTCCTTTATTAAAAAATAAAAATGTCCCACGAAGTCCATTCATCTCCCTTCATTCTCTTGCTCTGCCGACGGACCGAAGAAAAAAAAAAAAAAGCTGCACCGACCCACCTCCATGGGAGGCTCCTGCCGTATGACGTGTCTTCGCTTTGACAGTTCTTTTATAACTGAGGGCGGGGCCACACCGTGACGTTCCCGGGTAACCCGCCCCCCTCTGATGCACAAGGACTTCCCTATGGCTTTCCCAGGGCGTCAGAGGGGGGCGGGGCCCCAAACACTTTTTATGACAATAACTTGCATATAAACCTTTAAAATTAGCACTTTTGATTTCTCCCATAGACTTTTAAAGGGTGTTCCGCAGCTTTCGAATTTGCCGCGAACACCCCAAATTGTTCGCTATTCGGCGAACAGGCGAACACGCGATGTTCGAGTCGAACTTACGTTCAACTCGAACATCGGGCTCATCCCTACTTGCTGGTTTCATTTTTTGGAAACAGTACAAGCCATGAATCCACCTTGACTACGTCTATTGTGAGGCCTGGGGGAGGTGGACGGAGATTCCCCACCCCCTCCCTTTTACCCTTCGTGCCTTATTTGCTCTCTTTCACTTTAAGATACTCGCTCCTGTTTCCATTGATCAGCTGGGGAAAAAATCCCTTACTTGTCTCTCTGTTTGTGTACAATATACATGATGATTGTTATGTTGTTTTGATAACCTATGAAAACCCAAATAAAAACCTTTTGGAAAAAAAATAAAAAGTAAAACATTCATTGGATGGACGCCACACACACACACACACACACACACACACACACACAGACACACACACACACACACACACACATACACACGCATGTACAGTGAATTTTGCCCGTAATGTCTCTAATATATTAATTTGTAGGATCATCAGCTCCATCTAGTGGCCAAAATGCAGTATATTTTCTTATCTGGGTATGACAGAACCCTATACTGAATTTTGGCCACTAGGTGGAGCTGCTGATATAGGAGTGACCCTACTAACCACACCCACTTTAATTACATCCCCATTTGGAGCCACTCCAACAAAATCACACCCCCACCCCCTTTTTCTGAATATGCCTTTAAACATTTATGTGCATCAAATGGTGCCTGCTTCCCCTGCTTGATGTCTAGATAAAGGTCTCCCCTTCCTAAGGATTCCTCCCATCCAATGTCCCCGGCAGTGCTGTCATATCTTGTAAAGCTACCACAGATATTATTCTTAGCAGTCAAGATATTTCTGGACACGAGCGATCCCCACTTTTTTTTGGAAAACAACAGAAATTCAGACGCGTTTCACCACTACTGCCTTGCTCACTAGCATAAGGACTTCCCCCTATCTTTGTAAGCAAGCCAGGAGTGGTGAAATGCGTCAAACAAGGTTAGTTCTTGGGTGAAGATATTGCTGTATGCAGTCAATTCATTGAATATTGAAAAATACTGTAAGAGGAGCTAGGTGGGGGGTGGCTGATATTCTTGGAGAGTGAAGACCATATGTCAGGTACTCACCAAGGCCGAAATGCTGAGAGCAGCTTCCCTTGCAACTGGGTGCACGATACCCCTGAAGGTGACACAGGGGGTATCAGGCACGGGTCGCCCGCGGGTGTGCAAGCTTGCGAAGATATCTTCAAGCGCGGAGAGAACCCGCGCAGGGCTGACTGGTTGCTGGACCGATGAGACGCCTGGCTGGGACTCAAACACCTCGATCTGGAGACAGGAACTGGAGTAGAACCAACTGAACAGGCCGAGGGTCAGGCACAGAGGTCCGGGTGTAAAGAAGTCCTTAGGTAGGCTGAGTCTAGAACACAGAAGGGATTCCTGGAGCAGGCTGAGGATCAAACACAGGGTAAGGCAAGAGCGAGTCCTTAGGGCAGGCCGAGGGTCAAACACTGGGTAACAATTATAGCAAGTCCTTTGAGCAAGCCAGGGGGTCAAGCACGGAGGTCAGGCAGGAGCAAGTCCAATAGAGAGAAGCCGAGGGTCAAACACAGGAGAAGAGACAAGCAGAGAAGTCTTTAAACAAGCCGAGGGTCAAGTACTGGAGAGATTTCAGGGGTGGTCAGACGATCCGGGTCACAACAGGCAGGCACAGGTACACAGAGTAAGAAACAGGAACACTGGAAGCTGAAGAGACAATCCAGCAACTAGCAAGGGGCAGAGCTGCCTTTATATAGGCCCGCCGGGGGGATGTCACGCTGTGCGTGCACGTGTTCGCACTGATGTGACGCATTGTGCACCCGCATGCACTAATCCGTTCGAATCGCGCGCTCGTACCCGCCGATCGTGCACCACTATGTGCTGGTGTGCAACTCCACCACGCAGGCGCACAGAGACGCGCCGATAATGACAGGCTCTAATTCGGCTATTCCTCTAACACCATATGGCCTATAAGGGCCAGTAACCAGGCTGTCCATGTAAAGGACAGGCCAGTCTTGAGTGGAGCTTTGCATCTGTGTGTGTTTCTGCCAACAGGAACCCAGAGACCTCGTCATCAATCATATACTTTCACTAGGAAGAACAACACATTAAATATAGCGCTACCACCTAGTGGCAGAACTTATAATCACAGTATAATATTAGAGAATGGTTGTTGCACCCATGTCTGTGTAAACAGCAAGCTAACATCATTGGGCTGTGAGAACGCTGCCCTAATAGGGCGCCGCTGGGGCCAGTTGTGCAGGAGGGGTGTGCTTTGCTCCTAACCCAGAACAGGCCAGATCACACATATATATACATGACTGAGCCTGCAACTGCTGCCCTGCGGCAGTAAACGTACTGTGGCAGGGCAGCGAGTGGTTAAGGAGACATCATTTATCTATTAGTCCCCTAATATTATCCCTGCACTCTGTTGACGCTAACTGAGTACAGTCTACGGTTGATTGGCTTATTTCCTGGTCAGAGTGGCCCGAGATTGACCTGGAAGTGCTCAGCAGGGGCATACATACAGGGGACGCAGGGGTTGCCATGCGACCCCTTTCCCCACTCTCCATTATGAAAGATCATATTGTGTGCTTGCAGCAGTGGGAAGGAGAGGAGGGAAGCTGGCAGCAGTGCGGGGGTGGGCACACAGGGGGGCCTGGGCAGCAGGGGTAAACATATGGTGAACTCGGAGGGTGATCAGTGCAGCGAGGGGGTTGAATCCTGGAACCAATCCCCTGTATGGCTTTCTCTGCAGCAGCTTAAAGCCGGCAGGAGGGATAGGAGGAAAATACATCTTTCAGCTACTGCAGGAAGAGACATACAGGGGATTGGTTCCAGTCATTTCTGCCCCCATGCCATTCACCCTGCCTGTTCACATCCGATTCACCTAGCTGCTGGCCTGGGCCCCATACAGGAGAACTGGTGGTACCCCCGTATCCACGGCCCTGCACCCGAAGTACAGACTCTAAGCTCTAATCAGTGTTCACCAGAGCTCCTTGTGGTGGGGATGGGTTTTGCTGCATGTTAGCACCAGTTCACAGTCCTCAAGATAACCCTGTGATTAGGTGAACAAGCTGGGGTCCAGTAGCAGATATAGCAGGTTGGGATCAAATAGAAGCATAGTCAGTAAACAAGCCAAAGCTTGGTAACAAGTGATTTCAGGTTGGGATCAAGCACAAGTGTAGTCAGTAAACAAGCAAAAGGTAAGTAACAAGTGGTCGAAGGTAGGGATTAAGCAGAAGCATAGTCAGCAATCAAGGCAAAGATCAGTAACAAGTGGTTGTTGATCAAGCCGAAGCGTAGTCAGTAATCAAGCCAAAGATTAGTACCAAAGTGAGGTCTGGTAGGGCTCGAGCAGAAGCGTAGTCAGTAAACAAGCAAAAGATCTGTAACAAGTGATTTAAGGTAGGGGTCGAGCAGAAGCACGGTCGAGGAACAAATCAAAGGTCAGTAACAAGTGGTCATGGCAACAGGGGTGACAAGAGCAAGATATTGGCTGAAGAGAGCACAATAATCTGGCAAACTGGAAGTGGAAAGGCAAAGCTTTAATAAGGAAGTTCATGGGAGGAGGAATACATAACCCAATTTTTGGTTAAAATATAAAAGATGATGTTACGCTGAGTTAATAGATGCCTAACATGTCAGTCTTTAAAACTGCACACACTCGTGGAATGGCAACAAACTACAGTACTTAAAAATCTCCATAGGCGATGCTTCAAATTTTTTACAGGTTACCTGTTTAGAGATACAGAGGAGGTCTAGTGGTAGAATTATTGGTCTCGCTCTAACGTTTGCAACAATACTTCACATGTGTGGTACGAACACCGTTTACATATGCGTCCGATTTGTGTGTGAGTACGGAGGGATGGGGGTGCTTTAATAAAAATGTTCTTTTTTATTTTATTTTTTATTTCACGCTGTTCCTTTATTTTTATTTTTGTATCACTTTTTTTCCTATTACAAGGATA
The DNA here is from genome assembly GCA_037952925.1 of Lithobates clamitans. Taxonomy (NCBI): domain Eukaryota; kingdom Metazoa; phylum Chordata; class Amphibia; order Anura; family Ranidae; genus Lithobates; species Lithobates clamitans. The sequence goes on along the minus strand of JBBGZY010001081.1, from coordinate 299,536 downwards.
TTTAATAAAAACAAGAAAAGACAGGTCCTCTTTATAAAGAGATCGGGCGACTATAAATTTCTCATCTACCTTTGAAAGTAAAAGATCAAAATCAAAAAGAGTGATATTTTGCTTTAAAAAAAAAAATGTTTATCTCCGCCCTAGATCGGAAGTGATGTCATGACGTTTCTCCAGTCCTCCTAGATCATAGAGGTGATCAGAGACGGTTTCTGTTCAGCTCTGTGACCAGCCGCTGAACCGTAAGAATGGTAAGCCTGAGAAACACCAGTGAGTGGTGGTGGTGGTGGGAGGGTTGAGGATGACCCCCTCCTGCTGATTCTGAAAGCGATCCAGTGGCTAATTAGCCACTCGGATCACTTTTATGAAAAAGAGAATTGTGAATTGTGTGGGGGTTATGGTTGATAGCTTCAGTTATAGTGAGGCCCGGAGCGATAGAATGTAATAAAAGTAGTGGAGGGCCAACATGACAGAGTGAGAAGGGGAGGCAATGAAGGGGTTAAGGAAGTTAAAGTTGTAGAAGCAGGGAAAGAGAGGATTGGCTGGGAGAAGCAGGATAGGGAGGGGTTTGGTAGTTTACTTAAGGGGGAGGTGGGTCTCTCGGGCATTATTGGAGGGTCAGCAAGCTGGAAGAAGATGGCAGTTTCCCACCCTCCCTCCCTGAGTGTTTGTCTGTTTTTCTTTCTTTGCAGGTGTGGTATGAACAGGTGAAGTCATGGCAACTGATCGGATGGCGGTAGTTTGGTCTTTGACGGTGTCACCCCAACCCCTCTCTGCCAAGCTCTTCACTGGCTTCCCCTACCCTTACCGTATTAGATTCAAAATACTAACCACATCACCAACCTCATGTGCAGAAATCGCCCAAATTGTCCCCTCCGCTCCTCCAAAGACCTCCTGCTCTCTAGTTACCTTGTTACCTCCTCCCATGCTCGCCTCCAGGACTTCTCCAAAGCCTCTTCCATCCTCTGGAACTCCCTGCCCCGGTATGTCCGGTCCGCTCCTGCCCTGTCCGCCTTTAGGCGATCCCTGAAAACTCACTTATTCGGGGAAGCCTATCCCACCTCCACCTGTGAACCATAACCGAGTCCCCTCCATCAGATCATCCCCCCGCAGGTATTACCTTTTGTACCACCTCCCCCTCCCTTTAGATTGTAAGCTCCACGAGCCACACCCTCCTACTCCTTTTGTATTGAACTGTATTGTAACTTTACTCCCACCCCCCCCCCCATACATTGTAAAGCGCTGTGTATACTGTTGGTTCTATATAAATCCTTCATAATAATAACAATAGCAGCCACATTTAGTGAATTTGGTGATTAATTTTACACAAATTTCATTATTTGGAGGAGTTGCTACACAAAGTGGGGGTTGAGTGGAGTTTTTATATTTATCGATGAATTACAAGAGGAGGCAAACAGATTTTAAGAGGTGCAACAATGTCCATAGATGGAGCTGGATTTCCACTACCCCCCCTGTGGTCACATTATTGTGTTATTGTGGCAAGAGAATGGACATTTGTATAAATGATCACAGCTCACCTTGTCAGGTTATTATATCTCCCGAGACATCTGGATAAGTTGGAGGCCATTGGGCTGGTTCTTCTTTTACTAATGACAATTAAGTCTCTAAAGCTTTGTCAGAATTAATGAGCAGAAGGGAGCTCCCTGGATGCAGGAACAGCCCCCGAGGAGCTGACAGCCGCATATCGGATGCAGGAACAGCCCCCTGAGGACCAGAGGGTCATTAGAAGATCACATGCTGGTGGGTATTTAGGTGTCTGGGTGAGATATCCATCATCAGAACACAACTACAGAACTCTGCGCTGACACCTCTTCTCTCTCTCTCTCTCTCTCTCTCTCTCTCTCCGGTAAGACCCACTTTGCTTCTTTCTGTTAAATTTTTTTCAAGAAATAGGAAAGTACATTGTATTTCTAGAGACAAAAAATAACAGAAGCACCCCCTAGCATTGCTAGAGTAGGATGTTTTGTGTTAGTGTAAGGTACATTTTCAGGCTTGGCTGTGTGTTTTTCTGGGTTTGGTGAGTGACCCAGGTAGGCTGGATGACTCAGCAGCAGCTCCTCTGGTAACTCCTCCCTGCTTGCTGGAAACCTGGAGAAGGTTCCGGAAGCAGTTGGGATGGGTCTAGGAGGAGCTAGCTGGAGTATTCATGGGGGCCCTGACCAATCCCAAACAGATGGGTTTGCAGGGGGCAGACCCCCTCAAATACTCAGGGTCAGCCCAGCAGCGGCAGTGTGGAGTTCGGGTGGAAGCTGGAGATGGAGTGTTAGACTGTCGGGGCCTTTGAGAGTAACCCCCCAGTCTGGGGGGGGGGCTGGAACTCTGGCCTGGGCTCGGGTGTGGAAGGGACCCCTCTTCATGACACACAGAGGTGTCCTGACCAGGAGGTACAGGAGCAGGAGAAGGACAGCAGGAGAACACTGCCGGGCTAATCTCCAAGGAGGAAGACAGCCAGGTGGGCTGGTGAGGGATACAGTCAGAGGACTGAGAGGCATGCCTGACGGGACTGGGTGCAAACAGTCTTGGATGGATGCAGTCAGTCCGGGAGGACTGTGGAAAAGTAGCCAGGAGGGCTAGTGAAAGGGGCAGGTGGGCTGGCAGTGCCTGAAGAGGTGGTACTGGGAGCAGTAGCCACAGGAGAAGGACGGCTAGCACCAAAGACCTCTCTTTTTTTTTTGCACTACCAAAGGGGCCCGCGGTCCCTGCCTGCAAAAGGGCATTTCACAAGGATCTAACGGAGATTGTGTTGGATCAAACTGTCAGTGCTAGCTGGTTCTGGGAGCTGTAGTTCCAAAAGAAAGTCTGTGCTTGAGGTAGAAGGAGAGGAGTATGTATACACCAGATGTATATAGGTTGTGTCCCTGATCAAATGGGCATCCCATAATAACCCTTCCCCATCAAAGTTTAATTCCCCTAAAAACAAAGCCACAAGGACTGCTTCTTGTCTCAATGTCTAACCTTCAGTCCCCGTGTTCTTCTATGTATTTGTCGGAGAATATGATATTGTTCCTCTTGCGCACAGAGACCCGTGTTGGACACATAATTAGGTGTTACTTGTTCTTTTATGGTTTCTCTTCCAGTAATTGTCCAAAGTCATTCATGTCGGTGTTTATTCTTCTTGTGTTGATATTTCCTGATTGAGTTTTTCTACGGAAGTCTTTCTACGTTATCTGATTGTATCTTCCCAAAGAAAAACTGACTGAACAGAACCATTCCCTTATGACTCTGGAGGGTCATAATCAATGTAATGACTTCCTCATAGAAAAATCACACGCCTTGTAACATTGATGGGAAGAATACTTCCATGTATTGTGTTTACTGAGTATGATGAAACGCGTAGATGTTGATTGAAGGACTAACTTTGTATTATTATTATTATTATTATAATACAGGGTTTATATAACGCCAACAGTTTACGCAGCGCTTTACAATATAAAAGGGAGACAATCCAGTTATAATAAAAAAAAATACAAGAGGATTAAGAGGGCCCTGTTCAGAAGAGCTTACAATCTAATAGGGTGGGGCAGGTGGTACAAAAGGTTGTAGCTGTGGGGAATGAGCTGATGGAAGTGGTAAAAGATTAGTTGGAGACATGATAGGCTTTCCTGAAGAGATGAGTTTTCAGGGATCGCCTGAAGGTAGAAGAGTAGGGGATAGCCGGACAGGTGGAGGTAGCGGGTTCCAGAGGATAGGAGAGGCTCTGGAGAAATCCTGGAGATGAGCATGGGAGGAGGAGATGAGAGAGCTTGAGAGTAGGAGGTCTTGAGAAGAGCGGAGAGGAAGATTTGGGTGATATTTGGAGACAAGATTGGTGATGTAGCTTGGGGCAGAGTCGTGAATGGCTTTGTATGTTGTGGTTAGGATTCTGAATTTCATTAGCTGGGTGATTGGGAGCCAGTGTAGGAATTGGAGGAGAGGGTTGGCAGACACTGAATGGAGGCCAGTGGACGGATTGGTGGAGGACACTGAATGGAGACCAGTGTAGGGATTGGAGGAGAGGGTTGGCAGACACTGAATGGAGGTCAGTGTAGGGATTGGAGGAGAGGGTTGGCAGACACTGAATGGAGACCAGTGTAGGGATTGGAGGAGAGGGTTGGCAGACACTGAATGGAGACCAGTGAAGGGATTGGAGGAGAGGGTTGGTGGACACTGATTGGGAGCCAGTGTAGGGATTGGAGGAGAGGGTTGGCAGACACTGAATGGAGACCAGTGTAGGGATTGGATGAGAGGGTTGGCAGACACTGATGCCGCGTACACACGGTCGGACTTTTCAACTACAAAAGTCCGACAGCCTGTCCGACAGACTTCCGGCGGACTTTGGGCGGACTTGCGGCAGACTTTCTAACGAACAGACTTGCCTACACACGACCACACAAAAGTCCGACGGATTCGTACGTGATGACGTACACCGGACTAAAATAAGGAAGTTGATAGCCAGTAGCCAATAGCTGCCCTAGCGTGGGTTTTTGTCCGTAGGACTAGCATACAGACGAGCGGACTTCGGGGTCCGTCGTAGTTACGACGTAAAGATTTGAAGCATGTTTCAAATCTAAAGTACGTCGGATTTGAGGCTAAAAAAGTACGTTGAAAGTCCGGGGAAGCCCACACACGATCGGATTACCAGCCAGCTTTAGTCCGTCAGCGTCCGTTGGACTTTTGTAGTTGAAAAGTCCGACCGTGTGTACACGGCATGATTGGGAGCCAGTGTAGGGATTGGAGGAGAGGGTTGGCAGACACTGAATGGAGACCAGTGTAGGGATTGGAGGAGAGGGTTGGCAGACACTGATTGGGAGCCAGTGTAGGGATTGGAGGAGAGGGTTGGTGGACACTGAATGGAGACCAGTGTAGAGATTGGAGGAGAGGGTTGGCAGACACTGAATGGAGACCAGCGTAGGGATTGGAGGAGAGGGTTGGCAGACGCTGAATGGAGACCAGTGTAGGGATTGGAGGAGAGGGTTGGCAGACACTGAATAGAGGTCAGTGTAGGAATTGGAGGAGAGAGTTGGCGGATATTGAATGGAGACCAGTGTAGGGATTTGAGGAGAGGGTTGACAGACACTGAATGGAGACCAGTGTAGGGGTTGGAGGAGAGGGTTGGCAGACACTGAATGGAGACCAGTGTAGGGATTGGAGGAGAGGGTTGGCAGACACTGAATGGAGACCAGTGTAAGGATTGGAGGAGAGGGTTGGCAGACACTGAATGGAGATCAGTGTAGGGAGGTCATGTACAGATGTTAGCTTGTTACAGATGGAGAGGGCATTCCAAGGGGCACATGAGATTGGTGGGCTGCTTTGAGGAAGCAGGGGGATAGAAATTAAACTGAGTGAATTGTGGTGGTTGCCAGAGGGGGAGGGGTATTGGATATGTGGTTTGCAATTGGAAAATGGCAGACCAGGATTTGGAGAAATGTCACCTGAGACTAGGAGAAGGAGGAGGGCAAGAAAGGTAAGATGGGAGTGGGATGTGCGTGAGCGCACGTGTCTAGTGGCTCTGGTGTTTAACACAGCATGTGGGTGCAGCAAATGCAGGAGATGATGGGTGCAGTAGTAGGGAGGGGTAGGAGTGAGGGTGATATGTGATTGCTGCAGGGAAGAGAGGAGGGGTAGAGTAAGGATAATTTGAGGATAGAAGACACCGATGTGAGAAGGAAGAGAATAAGGAGCATGTTAGTGGATAGAGAGTGGGAATCTGACTTTATATAAAATAAATGTCAAAAGCTGGTTTGCTTGTCGTCTTGCAGAGTGGAGCAAAGTTCTTGTTGTATCTTCATCCAGCTTTAGTTAAACTGCAGCGGTGAAACTGCCCATCACTCGTGACAGAGCCATGATGTCTGCGCCTTGCCCCTGTCAGCACCACCCCATAGGCTGCTTTAAATTTATAGGGAGACTAGGCAGGCATGCATTTCTCAGTTGGTCATTATAGGGTCCGATTTGAGACACCTGAATATGGGAGAGGAGATGGCCAATACCAGACCAGACACAGGCTAGGGTCGTAAAGCTAATTACCTCTCTTGATCATTCAAGCCAAATGAGGTTGAGAATAATGTTCCTATTGCAATGTGGTTGTTATAGAGCTAGCATTAAACATAGAAGTTTAAAGATATAGAAGTGTGGAGTCCCTCAGGGTTCACCCCTGTCACCAGTGCTATTCAACATCTACATCCGCCCACTCCTCAAAATCATCAGAAAATCGGACCTCTGCTTCCACCCATACGCTGATGACACCCAACTCTACTTTCGCTTCACCGGACAAAAAGACCATCATCAGCATCTAGAGAAATGCCTCACTTTAATAGATGACTGCATAACCACTAGCTCCCTCAAACTCAACGGTTCAAAAACAGAACTTCTTCTCCTACACTCTAAACAAAATTCCAAATCTAAGACCCCATGGACACCTCCCACCATCTTTGGACAGACCATCTCTCCAAGCACCAAAGCCAAGAGTCTCGGAGTTATTTTTGACTCAGAAATGTCAATGGATGCACAAATAGGATCAGTAGTCAGCGGATCTCACCATCTCCTCCGCCTGCTACATAGACTTATCCCCTTCATCCCAGAAGAGGACAAAGCATCAGTAGTTAGAACAATCATCAATTCCCGACTCGATTACGCAAACTCCCTCTACATAGGATTACCCCAATATCAGCTTGCGCGCTTACAACTCATCCAAAACACGGCGGCAAGACTGATAACAGGAAAAAAACCCTGGGAATCCATCTCCCCATCCCTGAGGAGCCTACATTGGCTAACCATAAAGAATCGGATCACATTCAAGACCCTCTGCCTCACCCACAAATGCATATAAGGAAACGCTCCTCAATACCTTCGAGAGAAAATAAAACACTACACACCCAATCGCAGTCTTCGATCATCCAACCAAAACCTCCTCCTCTTTCCCAAATACCGCTACAAATCAAAGGGAGAACGAAGATTCGCCTTCTAAGGACCACGGCTATGGAACGCTCTTCCGACTTACATCCGGATGGAAGAAAACCATCAGGCCTTCAGGAAAAAACTGAAGACCTACCTCTTCTAAGAAGCTGACAACACAGAACGCATCTAGCGCCTTGAGGCGATTCAGTTCGCATTTGCAGCGCTTTACAAATCATTCATTCATATGGCAGCAGAAGACATTTACCAAAAATGTTATAGCAATGTCAGTTCAGTAGAGATGTTCAGATGAATAGAAGACATTTACCTGTAAAAGAGCAGAGAAGACATGATCAGAACTGATAACTGTGTCGGTGAAACTGCGCATCACTCGTGACAGAGCCATGATGTCTGCGCCTTGCCCCCGTCTGCGCCACCCCATAGGCTGCTTTACATTTATAGGGAGACTGAGCAGGCATGCATTTCTCAGTTGGTCATAACAGTTTAGCAGAACCTGTTACTGGTGATTCAATGTTCTTGTACAAATGCACCTGTCAAGGCTTCAGATGAAATTGCTCAAGAGGTCCTATATGTAGTCAGCCAAAATCTTTATATCTAAAGCCCATATCCAGGCATATCCAGGCACTCCCATTCAATTCTTTCCTCCCATTACCCCCTCCCTTCCCATTTCCCTAAGGCTCATCCATACTTGCAGCCAGGTGTTGGTTAAAATAAGTGGTTGAGTCATGGCTTCGCCGCCCACCCCCCATCCCCCCTGATCACCCCCTTAACCAAGCATGGCAGACCAGCAGGGTTGTACGCATGTGCCACCCACATTTCTTTGCAGCAGCAGCTAAAATGTTACCCTCACAGTACAGCTACCCAACATGACCCATTCAGGTGAATGGAGCCTCACCACAAGTACCCTGCCTGCTAACACCTTCCCACCCAGCCTGGGTGTCTCTTTAACAGGGTCTGTACACCCCAGGGGGTGGCGGGACATATCGGTGATCATGTGATCACCATGATTGGATGTCACAGTGGTCTGAGTGGTCACAGTGATAGAACGCCGGTCCCGCCTGCTACCAATTGTTAGTGGGGCCAGAGAGCTGTCTCTGAGCTGAGAGTGTGTAGTGAGAGCAGTCTCAGCTCAGAAACCTTGGCAACTCGGTGTGTGGGCATTTAGGCATGGTACATGGTGGGTGACAAGAGGTCAAAAGAGACACCGAGCAGGTGACATATCACCTCCCAGCCACCTGTGAGCCACTAGCAAGGGTTTCTGCGAAAGTAAATGAACCCTAATAGCTTTTTTTTATATAGCTAGTCCCTTCTTCATGCCTTAATTGCTCTATCTATATAGTCTTCTGGAACCTCAGAGGACCCCAACCTTTGGACAGGTTCCACAGCACCTTTATGTAGTAGCTGTCTATTCACATTCTAATATTCATCCACCACGTATTCCTCGAGTCCAGCTCCCACTCTCATCCTGTGTCTCTCCCACTTTAAGTTCCAAGCCCCGATGAAGAGGTTCAGATGTAGGTCAGCTGGCAGGCTCTGCAAGCTGGGCTTCTATAACCTCCCCCTGGCTTCTGGAAGCTTCTGCAAAGTTCCAGAACTTACTGGGAGGGGTATGGAAATGGAAACCTGAATATTTAAGGGATCTCAGCTAATACCTGGGCAAGGGTGGCCCAGAAAATGGGGAGATGGTCCCTACATATTGAAGAGCCTGGCCAGGGGTTGTTGGTGGTTGGAGGATGCAGTGATGAGCTGAGGATTGTGAGGCCTGAGAGGGGACCCCCGGGGACTGGAGGGGGCTCTGCCTCCAGGGTGGAGCTGAGGAAGAAAGGAGAGGAAGCCAAAGAAATGGATCTTCACCACCCTTTAGTCTCATCCAGGAGACACCCTGACTAGCTTAGGAAGACCTGTACAGCAGGAGGTCTGAACAGCATTCTTAACCAAAGCAGCAGGAGCCAAAAAGGACAGCGTAAGAACCTCTATAACCCCAGGGCCTTCAAGGGAGAAGGCAGCCAGATGTGATATTCAGCCAGCCTTTAAAGGGACAGTATCACATTCTACCTAAAAACCCTTGCTTTGGGGCACTTTTCAAAGGCAGCCAGGTAGTCTGGTATTTTTCTACAAGGGGACATAGTTGCTCCTGAAAACAGTTGGGACTTTGCCAGTTGCACTAAGGGGGCATAGAGCTCCTGCAAGCAGTTGGGATATTGGCTACTAATCCTATAAGCATGGAAACTATTCTAGGACTGGATTGTGTTTCTGGATACAAGTGGGAGAAAAATTAGTGTAGGGGAACCCAAAATCCAGCAGCCCTCGGACTACATATATTTGTTTGAAATGGATCTGATTTATTAGAATAAAGCTTATATGTGGACTCCCATATTGGGTGTGGCACTCCATTCGTGTTTTCTTTGTTTTCTTTTCCTACAGAAACTTCAGGATGCAGTGGCATAGCAAGACCTTCAACTCCATGAGAACCTATGGGAAAAGTACATCAGCTCTCGTCTTTAAATTAATAGGAAGTGTCCATGTCACCCAGGCAGAGATGTGACCACCCAATGAAGGACTCTTCGTTATTCTGTACTGAAGAAGATACAAAACTCTGGACCTAGTGGGCCAAGCACCCATGGATTTAGGTATAGACCTTGAGCTTTTGGTGCAGATTTTTTAATAGGATCAACAAGTAGATACAATCGGGGCAAAAGGTTTTGTAGGGGGGGAATATGTTGGAGAGGAACTTAGCACTTTCAGTTCTTAGTAAAGAAAATGCCCGTCTGGGCTGCACAGGCTCCTCCCTACTGACCCCCCCATCTTTCCATACCCCTCAGGCAATGGTCTGGCCAGATGACCACTCCTTGAGGCTAGCACACACTCTCCTGGGGTCTACTCCCACACCCACACACTGCTCCAGCAGCAGCTTCTCTCCAGGGAAAAGGAGACCTGAACTACAGCCAGCCCCTTGATTGCCCGCTGGATCACACCGCAGCGCAGCCTGTGGGGTGTGCAAGGCGCGTTCTGGGGCTTATACAACTGTCATGTGATATACTGTGATTGTTCACAGCGATCACATGGTACCGACAGCGATCACATGGTGGCCAACAGAGACAGCTTGTGGCAGATTGCCCCACAGGGGCGAGGAGAGGTGGGTTTCTGGGGGGATGTTATATGAACGGTGAAGGTCCCGCCCGGTCTATAGTCAAATGACGGCTGGGCAAGACCTTCGTCGGAATTTGTTAAAATCTTTACTAGACCCTTAAATGAGCATGCAACCTGGCAGTTTTTTTTATGGTGTTGTATACCTGGAGGGCCTAGTAGTAATTATGAGTGAACCCCCACATATTTTTTTTAATTACACCCAGATCCTTTGTTTACATGGCTGGGGACTCTCTTGACCAATGCCAGACTCTTATCCTAAAAGTTGGTTTGATGTAAATGTTAATAGGGGACCCCCAACAAAAATAAATCGGCATGGGGTTCACCCATAATTCATTCTAGGCCCATCAGGTTTGGTATGAATTTTTTAGGAGACCTCATCTAAAAAAATAACAAAACAAAATGGTGTGGGGACCCCCTGAATTCTATGCCAGAATCTTTGGGTTTGATGCAGAGGCGTAACTATAACCTTCAGGGCCCCAGTGCAAGAAACCATGAAGAGCCCCTGACCCGCAGTATGATGGGGGGGTATTGTGAAAGGATGAGGGGCAGTATGACAGGGTATTTTGACAGGAGGGGGCAGTGTGACCAAAGAAGGGTATCTGGAAAGTGTGACCAGAGGGGGGAGTATGATAAGAGGGGGCACTGTGAAAAAAGGGGGGCAGTGTGACAAGAAGGGGCAGTACGATGGGGGCAGTGTGACAGGAGGGGGCAGTATGACAGGGGGGCAGGGTGACAGGGGGATATTGTGACAAGAGGGGGGCAGTGTGACAGGAAAAGGATACCTGGGAAGTATTACAAGAGGGGAGCAGTGTAATGAGGTAGCACTGTGAAAGGAGGGGGACTGTTTAACAAGAGGGGGGTAGTGTGACAGGAGGGGGGTAAATATGACAGAAGGGGGCAGTGTGACGAGGGGGCAGAATGATGGAGGGGCAGTGTTACAGGAGGGGGCAGTATGACAGGAATGTATTGTGCCAAGGGGGCAGTGTGACAGGTGGGGGCAGTATGATGGGGAAATAGTATGATGTGGGCAGTGTGATAAAAGAGGGGCTATGTGGCAGGTGGGTGGCCAGTGTGAGAGGGGACAGGTGGGGGCCAGTGTGAGAGGGGACAGGTGGGGGCCAGTGTGAGAGGGGACAGGTGGGGGCCAGTGTGAGAGGGGACAGGTGGGGGGGGCAGTGTGAGAGGGGACAGGTGGGGGGCAGTGTGAGAGGGGACAGGTGGGGGGGCAGTGTGAGAGGGAACAGGTGGGGGGGGGCAGTGTGAGAGGGAACAGGTGGGGGGGCAGTGTGAGAGGGGACAGGTGGGGGGGCAGTGTGAGAGGGAACAGGTGGGGGGGGGCAGTGTGAGAGGGAACAGATGGGGGGGCAGTGTGAGAGGGGACAGGTGGGGGGGCAGTGTGAGAGGGGACAGGTGGGGGGCAGTGTGAGAGGAGACAGGTGGGGGGCAGTGTGAGAGGGGACACGTGGGGGGGGCAGTGTGAAAGGGGACAGGTGGGGGGGCAGTGTGAGAGGGGACAGGTGGGGGGCAGTGTGAGAGGGGACAGGTGGGGGCAGTGTGAGAGGGGACAGGTGGGGGGGGCAGTGTGAGAGGGGACAGGTGGGGGCCAGTGTGAGAGGGGACAGGTGGGGGGCAGTGTGAGAGGGGACAGGTGGGGGGCAGTGTGAGAGGGGACACGTGGGGGGGGCAGTGTGAGAGGGGACAGGTGGGGGGGGCAGTGTGAGAGGGGACAGGTGGGGGGCAGTGTGAGAGGGGACAGGTGGGGGGGCAGTGTGAGAGGGGACAGGTGAGGGGGCAGTGTGAGAGGGGACAGGTGGGGGCAGTGTGAGAGGGGACAGGTGGGGGGGCAGTGTGAGAGGGGACAGGTAGGGGGGCAGTGTGAGAGGGGACAGGTGGGGGGGCAGTGTGAGAGGGGACAGGTGAGGGGGCAGTGTGAGAGGGGACAGGTGGGGACAGTGTGAGAGGGGACAGGTGGGGGCCAGTGTGAGAGGGGACAGGTGGGGGGGCAGTGTGAAAGGGGACAGGTGGGGGGGCAGTGTGAAAGGGGACAGGTGGGGGGGCAGTGTGAAAGGGGACAGGTGGGGGGGCAGTGTGAAAGGGGACAGGTGGGGGCCAGTGTGAGAGGGGACAGGTGGGGGGGCAGTGTGAGAGGAGACAGGTGGGGGGCAGTGTGAGAGGGGACAGGTGGGGGGGCAGTGTGAAAGGGGACAGGTGGGGGCAGTGTGAGAGGGGACAGGTGAGGGGGCAGTGTGAGAGGGGACAGGTGGGGGCCAGTGTGAGAGGGGACAGGTGGGGGGCAGTGTGAGAGGGGACAGGTGGGGGGCAGTGTGAGAGGGGACACGTGGGGGGGGCAGTCTGAGAGGGGACAGGTGGGGGGGGCAGTGTGAGAGGGGACAGGTGGGGGGCAGTGTGAGAGGGGACAGGTGGGGGGGGGCAGTGTGAGAGGGGACAGGTGAGGGGGCAGTGTGAGAGGGGACAGGTGGGGGCCAGTGTGAGAGGGGACAGGTGGGGGGGCAGTGTGAAAGGGGACAGGTGGGGGCCAGTGTGAGAGGGGACAGGTGGGGGGGCAGTGTGAGAGGGGACAGGTGGGGGGGCAGTGTGAGAGGGGACAGGTGGGGGGGCATTGTGAGAGGGGACAGGTGGGGGGCAGTGTGAAAGGGGACAGGTGGGGGGGCAGTGTGAGAGGGGACAGGTGGGGGGGCAGTGTGAGAGGGGACAGGTGGGGGGGCAGTGTGAGAGGGGACAGGTGGGGGGCAGTGTGAAAGGGGACAGGTGGGGGGGCAGTGTGAGAGGGGACAGGTGGGGGGGCAGTGTGAGAGGGGACAGGTGGGGGGGCAGTGTGAGAGGGGACAGGTGGGGGGCAGTGTGAAAGGGGACAGGTGGAGGGCAGTGTGAGAGGGGACAGGTAGGGGGGCAGTGTGAGTGGGGACAGGTGGGGGGGCAGTGTGAAAGGGGACAGGTGGGGGCCAGTGTGAGAGGGGACAGGTGGGGGGCAGTGTGAGAGGGGACAGGTGGGGGGGGCTCCTTCTGAGTTCTGCCACTGTGCCAAAAACCCTCAGCATCTTTTGGTTTAATTCCCATGAGATACTCTTCAATGGCTGCCTCCTCCAAATCTTCTGCATCCACTACCTCTTTGTCATTGAGTCCTCCGTCATGTTGACAATGGCTTATGACCGGTACATCGCCATTTGTTCCCCTCTGATGTACACGGTCATCATGAAAAACTCCTTCATACAAAGGGTGGCTCTGATAGCCATCATCCGAGCTTTCTGTATAATAACTCCTCTCATCCTCCTCCTCAATCGCCTCCCATACCAGCAGAGCAATATCATTGCACACACGTATTGTGAACACATGGCCATGGCTCGAGTGGCATCGACAGATGTAACAGTCAATAACATCTACGGTATGCTGGCCGCGTCTGCCTCAACGGGAGTGGACCTGATCCTCATCATTGTGTCTTATGGAATTATTTCCAATGAAGTTATGAATCTCCAGACATCAGAAGCTCGCTCTAAGGCCTTCAACACGTGCGTGTCGCACATATGCGTCATCTCCCTCTTCTACATCCCGGCCTTCTTCTCCTTTATCACTCATAGGGCAGGCCAAGGCAAAATCCCACCACAGGTTCACATATTGCTGGCCAACCTGTACGTCATTGTTCCCCCAATGATGAATCCCATCATCTACGGAGGCAAGACCAAAGAGATCAGACAGAGGCTGGTTATTATGATGAGTAAAGGGGCAAGAAGACCCAGGATGACCGATCTCCTCTTCTCCCACGTCCTCCGATAACTTCCTAGTCCTTCTGTATAGGCATATAAATCCAATTTAGAGATTTGTGTGGAACTGCTGTCTTCTAGTCTGTTGGAACTGCTTGTAAAAAAAAATAAAAAATAAATATATAGTCTGGATTCTTATACCAAATAACAAAGTCTTCTACCAATGAAGATATTCATAGGAATTCAATTAAAATGTAATATTAGGACCAGGGTCGTAAGTAGAACCTTTAGGGCCCTGGTGCAAGAAACCATGAAGAGCCCCCCTGACCCCAGCCGAGGGGGCAGAACGCCACGGCACAAATGTGACTTTTATGAGTTCCTCCACTGATGTCAGTATTTTTTTTGTTATTTTTTTTTCCATTATTATCTTTACGATTTTTCTAATTTTTTTTTTACAATTTTTTTAGGAGCCCCGTTGGTAGGCTTTGGTGAGATATCAGGGGTCTAAACAGATATCTGATGTTCCACCTTCAAGACAGAGAAAGGAGATTGAGGACACAGCCCTCAATCTCCATCTCTGCAGCCCCGGCTGCACAGAATGAACGAACAGGAAGAAATCTGTACAGAGGCTTCCTGTTCATTCACAAACAGAAGTTTACTATGCTTCGGTTATGATATGCAAAGTCTTTTCAGAAATGTTGTTTTTAAAAAACAATCCCGAAATGTCCTACTGAAAGGAAAAAACGTTCTAAAAAAAATGATATATATGTGTTATTCTACTGCTGCCACTATAAATCCCAAAATGCTGTGATTGAACTCTAGAAGAAAAAATATATCTAAATATCTAAAAGATTAATAATTCATATAAACCAATAAACAAAATGTATACACTGTTTATATAAATGTGTTGGTTCTAGAAAACAATAATACAATTCTCAAAACTCCATTGTGAATCAGTCCAATAATAAAGTGATCTTGTAAAATCCAAACACACAAAAACATGGATGTCTTCTTCCACCGCAACCAATAGGGATGGGGGAACCGTTCGGGCCAAGCGATGGTTCGGCACTGAACAGTGTCCGTTTGGATGTTGGCTGAACACCCAGATTTGTGGTAAGCTTGGCGTTATGGCCGCCCGTCCAGCCCACAGTGAATAGCTGGTTGTTAAGGAGCGGGGCCGGGAAGCCGGCTGCCACGTCCTTGACAACGGATGAGTTGTCAGCTGCCAGTCGGCTTCCCTGCTGACAGCTGAATGAAAAACATTGCCGGTGTGACGAACCCCGTACTTTAGAGGAGTATGTCCGCCCATATTAGCTTCCTTTGCCCGGTACCATCACGATCCAAGATCCTTCAGAGCACCCAGTCACTAGCCGTAACTCAGTGTAGGGTGAGCCGGCAATAGCAAAATGTAAAAAAAAAAGTGTGAGGGGGGGGGGGCCCACTCCATACCAGGCCCTTAGCCAAGCATTAAGCCTGGAAGGTCAGGAAAGTGGGGGGGGGGCGAGCTCACCCCCCCTCCTGAATCATACCAGACCACATGCCCTCAACATGGAGGGGTGGTTTGGGGTGGGGGGGCCAGTTTGTCCTGGTGTTGATGGGGTCAAGGGCCTCATCCCCACAACCCTGGGCTGTGGGGGGGTGGGGAGCTTATCGAAATCCCAGCCCCTCTCCTATGTGAATGAGGATGGGTTACATTGTACAGATTGCAGGGTTCAGGAGTGAGCTACGTCCAGAGTAGGGATGAGCCAAACACCCCCCTGTTCAGTTCGCAGCAGAACATGCGAACAGGCAAAAAATTTGTTGGAACACGCAAACACCGATAAAGTCTATGGGACTCGAACATGAATAATCAAAAGTGCTAATTTTAAAGGCTTATATGCAAGTTATTGTCATAAAAAGTGTTTGGGGACCCGGGTCCTGCCCCAGGGGACATGGATCAATGCAAAAAAAAAGTTTTAAAAACGGCCGTTACAGAGGTGGTAGGTAGGTACAGAGTGAATTCCAGCTGGGCTTTAAAATGGAAAATATTACACTGGCCACTAACTGGCACTATCATGCACCATCTAGGGGCCAAAAGTAATAATTTTCAATTGAATTGCTTCCCACCCATATGACGTACCTGTACATCCTTGGGTTGAAGGGGTTATACTGGGGACTTCAGCTGCACCCATGAACCCGTTATATATATATATATTTTTTATTTTAGCCTAGGATGCTGAATAATGTAACATCAATCCGAGTGGCTAAATAGCCACTGAATGACTTTTGCAGACGGCGGAGGGGGTCCCTACCATTGTTGTTCCACCACCTTCCTGGGCTCTCCCCATTCCACTGGAGAGCCTGGGGACTGAAGATGGCGATACCACCGGCTTACCATAGAGGTGGCTTAAGACGCAGAAAGAATGTCCCCCATCATCTCTATGGTCTATGAAACCCAAGTATTTTGTAACTTCTGCTTTCACTCAGATGTAATCAGGCCGTTATTGGCTTTTACAAGCAGCTGATCAAACCGATCGTGGTTTATTGGGATGCTTCAAAAGGACAGAGGAGAGATCTGGAGTCTAATAGATGTCTGGAGGAAACCAGTGAGACCCAGGTACACCCCCCCCCCCCCCATCTACTGTCTGGAGATGTCTAAAAGAAACCAGTGGGGCTCGCTAAATATCCCTTTAGGGTACACCCATCTACTGTCTGGAGGAAAATAGTGGGATACAGGTACAACCATCTACTATACGGTCCAGAGAAGTCTGAAGGAAACCAGTGGGACCCAGGTACCCCCCCTCCCCCATCTACCCATCTACTGTCTGGAAGAGTCTGGATGAAAACAGTGGGATCCAGGTACACCTATCTTTTGTCCGGAGAAGTCTGTAGGAAACCAGTGGGACCCAGGTACCCCAATTTACTGCCAAAAGAAGTCTGGGGGAAACCAGTAAGACCCAGATACACCCATCTACTGTCCAGGGATATCTGGAGGAAACCAGTAAGACCCAGATACACCCATCTACTGTCCAGGGATATCTGGAGGAAACCAGTGAGACCCAGGTACACCCATCTACTGTCTGGAGAATATTAAGAAAAGTGGCAACTTTTATAATGAGGTACGAAAAAAAAAAAAAAAGGGAGGGGTACCTTCGTCCCAACAAGATAGAGAAGTTGAGGAGGCTAAAATGGACTTTAATGGTACCATACAAAAAGCTTGGGATAACAAAGACTGGTATAAAAGTTTACATTTTATTACAATCACAATTTAAAATACATAAATTTAAAAGAAGGAGGACAAAGCAAAAAGGCTCTATATGGTCATAACTAATGTGACACTAGAATGGTTATACCATATGAAAACAGTTTGCTTGACATGTTTCACAGAAGGAGTTACCGCTTCTTCAGGAGCTTGTTTTTTTTGCATGTATACATATAAAATTATAGAGCGATTATCAATGTCAAACTACAAATCTAACATTCTGTGCTTAGTTCTCCAAGAACAACCTGCCTGCCGAGTTCCTTCAACAACTCTGTGCAAGTCTACCTAGAAGAAGACAAAGGGGGGAGGGGTCACCCCAAATATTGATATGATTTGGATTTCTCTTCCCCTCAGCTACTTTTCATTTTGTTGATTGATGAAAAAAAAAAAAACGATTAACACTTCAATACCTGAAAGCGTTCTTTATTCACAGCATCACAGCTGCCTATAAAAAAAAATTAAACATTGTTTATCTGTTCTCATCCAGCCTCTCTCCTGGGACCGGTTTGAGTGATGGGAGTCCAGGGACATGGTGATGGTCTTGGATCATTCGGGACCGGTCTCAGTGATTGGAATCCAGGGAGATGGTGACGGTCTTGTATCATCTGGGACCGGTCTGAGTGATGGGAGTCCAGGGACATGGTGATGGTCTTGGATCATTCGGGACCGGTCTCAGTGATTGGAATCCAGGGAGATGGTGACGGTCTTGTATCATCTGGGACCGGTCTCAGTGATTGGAGTCCAGGGAGATGGTGATGGTCTTGTATCATCTGGGACCCGTCTGAGTGATTGGAGTCCAGGGAGATGGTGATGGTCTTGTATCATTCGGGACCGGTCTCAGTGATTGGAATCCAGGGAGATGGTGACGGTCTTGTATCATCTGGGACCGGTCTCAGTGATTGGAATCCAGGGAGATGGTGACGGTCTTGTATCATCTGGGACCGGTCTCAGTGATTGGAGTCCAGGGAGATGGTGATGGTCTTGTATCATCTGGGACCCGTCTGAGTGATTGGAGTCCAGGGAGATGGTGATGGTCTTGTATCATTCGGGACCGGTCTCAGTGATTGGAATCCAGGGAGATGGTGACGGTCTTGTATCATCTGGGACCGGTCTCAGTGATTGGAGTCCAGGGAGATGGTGATGGTCTTGGATCATCTGGGACCCATCTGAGTGATTGGAGTCCAGGGAGATGGTGACGGTCTTGGATCATCTGGGACCGGTCTCAGTGATTGGAGTCCAGGGAGGTCCTGTATCTTCTGGGAAGGGGGAGGGGAGAGAATATTTTTATATAAAGGTGATTTGGATCCTGTACATACAATCAATGTTGAGAAGTAATGTGCATCTATAGGGATTACAATATGAAGCCTGCTACCCAAATAGCAGAAAAAAGGTACTTTTCATTCCTATTATTATTATTATTATCATCATCATTATTTGCAACATTGATAATACTAACAATATTCCACCAATTCTGGGAGTAGGAGGCATTGGGGTGAAGGCTTAAAGAATTTAATCCATGAAAAGTATAAGGATCCTTAGGCTCTGTAATCTAATGCCGTGTACACACGGCCGGACTTTTCGACCAAACTTGTCCGACGGAACGAATCCATCGGACAATCCGACCGTGTGTGGGCTTCATCGGACCTGCAGCGGACATTTTCTGTCGAAAATCAGATGGACTTCAGATTTAGAACATGTCTCAAATCTTTCCGACGGACTCGAGTCCGATCGAAAAATCCGTTCGTCTGTATGTTAGTCCAACGGACAAAAACCGACGCTAGGGCAGCTATTGGCTACTGGCTATCAACTTCCTTATTCTAGTCCAGTCGTACGTCATCATGGTCGAATCCATCGGACTTTGGTGTGATTGTGTGTAGACAAGTCCGATTCGACGGAAGTCCGTTGAAAACTCTGAAGTGATTCAGTCCGTCGAAAGTCTGGTCGTGTGTACACGGAATTAGAACAAAAGGCCCATTGTATGGAATAGACATGTGTGATTCATTTCTTATTGAAATTCTGGCACATGTTGTTATTTAGATGTGTCCAAATTTCGAATTACAATATTTCATGAATGCTTTGAAATAATGAATCTAAATTCATCGAAAATAACAAAATTTGAATTTGGAAACGAATGTGAAATGTAAACATATTGCCGATTTCCCTCAGAGATTGTGTGCATTGGTGTACGTAAAAAAGAATTGTTGCTGTTTTGAAACTACCGGTACATCGAGCCACACCAGAAAGGCAGAGGGAGATTAGGGAAGTAAACAAGTGGCTGAAGAGCTGGTGTAGTAAGGAGGGGTTTGGGTTCCTGGAGGACTCGGCCGACTTCTCAGTCGGTAACCGGTACTATAGAAGGGACAGACTGCACCTAAATGAGGAGGGTGCAGATCTGCTGGGAATGAAGATGGCCAAAAAGTTAGAGGGGTTTTTAAACTAGGCGATGGGGGGGGAGGGTCCAGAGACAGTGATAGCCAGCGCGGAAGATATTGCAGAGGGTAGTATTGGGGGCATTAGTGGTAGGTTAACCAAAGCACAAAAACACAAGGTAAGTATAGTAGCAAGTCCTAGTTGCAATCTTGAAACACCCAATACAAGGACAATATGCGACCGGTCTAAACTATGTGGCATGTTCACCAATGCCAGGAGCATGGCGGACAAGATGGGTGAACTAGAGATACTGTTGTACGAGGAGGATTTGGATTTTGTGGGAATTTCAGAGACCTGGTTCAACAGCTCTCATGATTGGCTGGCAAACATTCAAGGGTATACCCTATACCGCAAGGATAGAGAGGGTAAAAAAGGAGGAGGGGTATGCCTATATATCAAGAATAATGTACAAGTGAATGTGAGAGATGACATCACTGAGGGAGCTAGAGAGGAGGTGGAATCCTTATGG
This sequence comes from Lithobates clamitans, assembly GCA_037952925.1. Classification (NCBI taxonomy): domain Eukaryota; kingdom Metazoa; phylum Chordata; class Amphibia; order Anura; family Ranidae; genus Lithobates; species Lithobates clamitans. The sequence goes on along the minus strand of JBBGZY010001081.1, from coordinate 279,618 downwards.
GTAGAGCTCCAAAGGGATGAAGCTAAGGGGAAAATAATACTGGGAGTATGCTATAGGCCCCCTAACCTGAGGGAGGAAGTGGAGACAGATCTCCTATCACAAATTGGATTAGCAGCAAGGATGGGATATTCTGCGTTGTTCCAGAGAACAACACATACCCGGACTATACTACTGTCTTTGTGGATGAGAGATTATCGGCAGGCGTACCCTCATTGGGCCACAAATATGTTGATCAGGCACACGGGGGTGACACGAGCGCACACTCGTTAAACCGATAATGTCTTTGCAGAGCGAACACACCCCCACCAGACGATCGTTCTGTGTATCGCACAGGGGCCCTTCGCTGGTGGACATATCCCCACTCTGCAAACACTTCTCTACATCCCCAAGGAGCTTTTTATTACCAGACGGATGTCAACCAGCGTGGGCTGCAGGAGCGCTAACACTGGGAGACACTATGACAATACATATTGAATACATCTTCATAAAATTTCCACAACTTGTCTACTTACCACACACAGGTTCCCGGGCTATCAGCGAGGTGCAGCCTTGTGCTGTCCCTGGCACCTATCTTCCTGTTAACAAGGCTTCCCACACAGGCGTTGTCTCACCGCACACACAGGTATCCCGCTCCCCAGTCTAAACAGTCACAAAACTGGTTCCCGGATGGAGCAACTCTCTTTGCATGCTGGGAGTTTTTGTAGAGGCCTTAATGAGCCAACTTAATTCAGCTGGGCTCATTACCTCTATCTACCCCTGCAGGACTCCCAGCACTTCCCCCTAGTGGTACAAATCGGCATAGAGCCTGAATCTGGGACACACATATTTGCCATACTGGATGCAACCAGGCGATTTTACCTGCCTGATGTCACAATATATACAGTCAGGTCCATAAATATTGGGACACCGACACAATTCTAATCTTTTTGGCTCTATACACCGCCACAATGGATTTGAAATGATATGAACAAGATGTGCTTTAACTGCAGACTTTCAGCTTTAATTTGAGGGGATTTACATCCAAATCAGGTGAACGGTGTAGGAATTACAACAGTTTGTATATGTGCCTCACACTTTTTAAGGGACCAAAAGTAATGGGACAGATTAACAATCATCCATCAAACTTTTACTATTTAATACTTGGTTGCAAACCCTTTGCAGCCAATTACAGCCTGAAGTCTGGAACACATAGACATCACCAGACGCTGGGTTTCATCCCTGGTGATGCTCTGCCAGGCCTCTACTGCAACTGTCTTCAGTTCCTGCTTGTTCTTGGGGCATTTTCCCCTCAGTTTTGTCTTCAGCAAGTGAAATGCATGCTCAATCGGATTCAGGTCAGGTGATTGACTTGGCCATTGCATAACATTCCACTTCTTTCCCTTAAAAACCTCTTTGGTGTCTTTCGCAGTATGCTTCGGGTCATTGTCCATCTGCACTGTGAAGTGCCGTCCAATGAGTTCTGAAGCATTTTGCTGAATATGAGCAGATAATATTGCCCGAAACACTTCAGAATTCATCCCGCTGCTTTTGTCAGCAGTCACATCATCAATAAATACAAGAGAACCAGTTCCATTGGCAGCCATACATGCCCACGCCATGACACTACCACCACCATGCTTCACTGATGAGGTGGTATGCTTTGGATCATGAGCAGTTCCTTTCCTTCTCCATACTCTTCTCTTCCCATCACTCTGGTACAAGTTGATCTTGGTCTCATCTGTCCATAGGATGTTGTTCCAGAACTGTGAAGGCTTTTTTAGATGTTGTTTGGCAAACTCTAATCTGGCTTTCCTGTTTTTGAGGCTCACCAATGGTTTATATCTTGTGGTGAACCCTCTGTATTCACTCTGGTGAAGTCTTCTCTTGATGGTTGACTTTGACACACATACACCTACCTCCTGGAGAGTGTTCTTCATCTGGACAACTGTTGTGAAAGGTGTTTTCTTCACCAGGGAAAGAATTCTTCGGTCATCCACCACATTTGTTTTCCGTGGTCTTCCGGGTCTTTTGGTGTTGCAGAGCTCACCGGTGCATTCTTTCTTTTTAAGGATGTTCCAAACAGTTGATTTGGCCACACCTAATTTTTTTGCTATCTCTCTGATGGGTTTGTTTTGTTTTTTCAGCCTAATGATGGCTTTCTTCACTGATAGTGACAGCTCTTTGGATCTCATATTGAGAGTTGACAGCAACAGATTCCAAATGCAAATAGCACACTTGAAATGAACTCTGGACCTTTTATCTGCTCCTTGTAAATGGGATAATGAGGGAATAACACACACCTGGCCATGGAACAGCTGAACATCCAATTATCCCATTACTTTTGGTCCCTTAAAAGTGGGAGGCACATATACAAACTGTTGTAATTCCTACACCGTTCACCTGATTTGGATGTAAATACCCTTAAATTAAAGCTGAAATTCTGCAGTTAAAGCACATCTTTTTCGTTTAATTTCAAATACATTGTGGTGGTGTATAGAGCCAAAAAGATTATAATTGTGTCAATGTCCCAATATTTATGGACCTGAGTGTATGTAGTAGTTTCTGTCAATGACCTTTTCCTCTCCAAATCCCTTGATCTATTTGCTATAACTGAAACCTGGCTCCAGGAATTCGACACTACCTCTCCAGCTGCACTGTCCCACAGTGGCCTTCTCTGGACTCACTCCACCAGACCCAGTAGACGAAAAGGAGGTGGTGTTGGACTTCTCCTCTCCCCACAATGCACCTTCCAGGTACTGCCCACACCCCCATCTCTTTCCCCCTGCTCTTTCGAAATGCACTGCATTCGTCTTTTCTCTCCAGCTTGTCTGAGGGTCGCAGTCATTTATCGGCCTCCTGGACCAGTGTCACGCTTTCTGGATGACTTCTCTGCATGGCTACCCTATTTTCTCTCATCCGAAGTGCCTGCCATCATCCTAGGTGACTTTAACATTCCAATCAATGTTAATAATGCTACCACTTCTAAACTACTCAACCTAACCTCCTCTTTTAACCTAACACAATGGACACAAACCACCACTCACTCGACCTCTCGACCTTGTATTCTCCCATCGCTGCACTCCCTGCAACCTCTCTAACACCCCCTTTCCTCTCTCTGATCACAACCTTATCCATTTCACACTCTCTTTGTCTCCTATATCCCATGCTGCCAACCCACAAACCACTACCCGCAGGAACCTTCGCAACCTCAAACCTTCCCTTCTTCACTCTGCTACTGATGGCCTTTATGACAAAATCGCACCCCTGTCCTGCCCAGACCTAACCACTTCCATCTATAACACCACGTTGTCATCCTCCCTAGACGTACTTGCTCCTCTTTCTACACGCAGAACCAGGCCCCATCTGCCACAACCCTGGCAAACAGACGACACCAGAAGTCTCAAGAGACGCAGCCGTGCTCTTGAGCGAGGATGGCGTAAATCTAAATCCCTGCAAGATTTTACCCTCTACAAATCTGTCCTTCTCAAATACAACTCCTGCCTCCACACTGCTAAACAAACCTATTACAACACTCTCATCCAAACCTCGTCAACTCTTTTCTACCCTTAATTCCTTACTTCACCCCCCACTGCCCCCACCCACCAACTTGCTTACCGCTCAACGTATTGCCAACCACTTCAATAGCAAAATCAACACAATTCGTAAGGAGATATCCAGCATTCAAATTCCTCCCCTACCCAACATATCAGGTCCAACACCACACTCAATAATCTCCTCCTTTTGCCCGGTAACTAAAGAAGAAGTTGATAAACTCCTCTCCATTGGCACACCTCACTACATGTCCCCTGGACCCTGTCCCCTCTCAATTACTGCGACTACCTTCCCACTCTATCCTCAACTCCCTAACCCACATCTTCAACCTCTCCCTCTCCTCCGGCACCTTTCCTTCCCCGCTCAAACATACACTGGTTACCCCCATACTCAAAAAACCCTCACTAGACCCCACCTGTTTGAATAACTTAAGACCTATCTCCCTTCTCCCGTTTGCCTCCAAGCTCATCGAACGCCTTGTTCATGACCAAATGAGTCGCTACCTCACGGACAACAACCTTCTCGACCCCCTACAGTCTGGCTTCCGCCAACAACATTCTACTGAAACTGCCCTACTAAAACTCACCAATGACCTAATAACTGCCAAAACCAATGGTCACTACTCCATACTCATACTTTTAGACCTCTCTGCTGCCTTTGACACTGTTGACCACCTGCTGCTCCTCAGCAAATTACACTCCCTTGGCCTCCGTGATTCTGCATTATCCTGGTTCTCCTCCTACCTATCTCAGTGCACTTTCAGTGTCACTTACAACTCCATCTCCTCCGCTCCCCTTCCTCTTTCTGTTGGGGTACCCCAAGGCTCCATCCTTGGGCCTCTCCTTTTCTCACTCTATACCTCTTCCCTGGGCCAGTTGATAACCTCCCATGGCTTCCAATACCACCTCTATGCCGATGACACCCAGATCTATCTCTCCACTCCTCAACTCACCCCCACTATCTCCTCATGGATCTCAAACTTGCTGAATGACATATCGGTATGGATGTCACACCACTTCCTCAAACTCAATCTTTCTAAAACTGAGCTTGTTATATTTCCTCCGTCACAGTCCCCCCCCCCCCCCCCCGTGACTTCGCCATTAAGATCAACGACACAACCATTGGTCCCTCCACACATGCCAGGGTGTTGGGTGTAATCCTTGACTCTGACCTCTCCTTCAGCCCCCACATCCAATCACTGGCTAAATCCTACCGCCTTAACCTCCGCAACATCTCCAGAATTCCACCCTTCCTGACTAATGACACCACAAAGCAACTTATTCACTCCTTGATTATTTCCCGCCTCGACTACTGCAACTCTCTCCTTAATGGCCGACCCTTACACAGGATCCTCCCCCTTCAGTCTATTATGAATGCTTCTGCTAGACTAATACACCTCACTAATCGATCCGTGACTGCTGCTCCTCTCTGGCAATCTCTTCACTGGCTTCCCCTCCCCATCCGTATAAAATTCAAAATACTAACCACAACATACAAGGCCATCCACAACATCGCCCCCATCTACATCACCAACCTCATCTGCAGATATCGCCCAAATCGTCCCCTCCGCTCCTCCCAGGACCTCCTGCTCTCTAGCTCCCTTGTTACCTCCTCCCATGCTCGTCTTCAGGATTTCTCCAGAGCCTCTCCCATCCTCTGGAATTCCCTGCCCCAGTATGTCCGATCAGCCCCTAACATGTCCACCTTTAGGAGATCCCTGAAAACTCATTTATTCAGGGAAGCCTATCCCACACCCACCTAACAACTGTCCCCGAGCCACCCCCATCAAACCATTCCCCGCATGTATTACCTTTTGTACTACCTCCCCCTTCCTTTAGAATGTAAGCTCTACGAGCCGGGCCCCCCTGTACCTTTTTGTATTGAACTGTACTGTAATTGTTTTGTCCCCCTTATACATTGTAAAGCGCTGCGTAAACTGTTGGTGCTATATAAATCCTGTATAATGATAATAATAGTAGTTCTTTATATCAGTAGAGGGGTCACCAGCAGGAGGAAGGAGGTCCTGATTCCTCTATATAGATCTTTATATCACTAGAGGGATCACCAGCAGGAGGAAGGAGGTCCTGATTCCTCTATATAGATCTTTATATCACTAGAGGGATCACCAGCAGGAGGAAGGAGGTCCTGATTCCTCTATATAGATCTTTATATCACTAGAGGGATCACCAGCAGGAGGAAGGAGGTCCTGATTCCTCTATATAGATCTTTATATCACTAGAGGGATCACCAGCAGGAGGAAGGAGGTCCTGATTCCTCTATATAGATCTTTATATCACTAGAGGGGTCACCAGCATGAAGAAGGAGGCCCTGATTCCTCTATATAGATCTTTATATCACTAGAGGGGTCACCAGCAGGAGGAAGGAGGTCCTGATTCCTCTATATAGATCTTTATATCACTAGAGGGGTCACCAGCAGGAGGAAGGAGGTCCTGATTTCTCTATATAGATCTTTATATCACTAGAGGGATCACCAGCAGTAGGAAGTAGGTCCTGATTCCTCTATATAGATCATTATATCACTAGAGGGATCACCAGCAGGAGGAAGGAGGTCCTGATTCCTCTATATCAGTGGTTCTCAACCTTCCTAGTGCCGTGACCCCTTGATAAAATTTCCCAAGTTGTGGGGACCCCCAACATTAAAATAATTTTCATGGGGTGTCAGCACCCAAGGCAACACAATTAATTTGCACCCCTAACCCACGGACATTTAGCTCACCCTGAGTTCCTTCCAGTCGTACAGTATTAAAACCCCTTATGGTACATTTTAGGATTTACCACTCTTTCTCTTTGTTCTTTTTTCTTTCCCTTTTATCTCTCTCTTTCCTAATTTCTTGTCCCCCCCCCACATCCCTCTCTCTAGCCGTTTTTCTTGTTCTCTTATCCTTTCTCTCCTTTTTTCTTTGTTCCTCCCCTTCTTTGTTCTCTCCCTTCCATTTTTATTCCTTCTCTTACTCCTTGGTGGGGGGAATGGGATGAGTGGCAGTGCTGACGGGGAGTTGGGATGAGTGGAAGCACTGGTGAGGACTGGGATCAGTGGCAGTGCTGGGGGGAGTTCTGATTAGCCAACTTGGTGATCTTGATCAAGGTCATCTGCTGATCTGAGAACTGTAGTGGGGACTTTTAATGGCAACTATAATCATAGGTAGTGTTACTTACTGTGTCTCCGAACTTTGTGGTGTCTCGTAGCAGTGACACCTATGCCGAAATCAGGAGCTAGGGTCTCCTCCAGCCCCTCCCACTTCACATTCCTCACCAGTCAGCTGACCTCTAGTCTCTGTCCCCCAGCCATGCCATGAACTGAATGGGTGGCTGCGAAGAGGCTGAGTGGGTGGCCGCGGTCTCCAGGGACAGCCCTGTTGGGCGACCGTGAAAACGCTGGGAGAGCGGTGTGGGCTACAGGAACAGCCCAGGATTCGGTGACCCCTGGCAAATCTTCATTTGACCCCTGAGGGGGTCCCGACCCCCAGGTTGAGAACCACTGCTCTATATAGATCTTTATATCACTAGAGGGATCACCAGCAGGAGGAAGGAGGCCCTGATTCCTCTATATAGATCTTTATATCACTAGAGGGGTGACCAGCAGAAGGAGGAAGGAGGTCCTGATTCCTCTATATAGATCTTTATATCACTAGAGGGATCACCAGCAGAAGGAAGGAGCTTCTGGTTTCTCTATATAGATCTTTAGTTATAAGTAGAGGAACATAAAAATACATATCAGACCCTTATCCTTGATGAGGGATCAGGGCCTAGTATTGATGTCAGGGGAGATAAGTCCTTTGAGTCTGACATTAATAAAAAGGTGGATAAAGAAAAAAATGTATGTGAGGTCCCCCTAAAATCTATTCCAGATCCTTATCTGAGCATGCAACCTGGCAGGCCAAGAAAGAGCAGGGACAAGCATGCACCACCCTTCGTGACCCATAAAAGGCCACATGCCCTCACCATGGGAAGAGTATATTGAAAGCGGGACTCCCCTGCAAAGGACTTTGTCCCCTTGTTGATGGGGGCCTCTTCCCCACAAACATTAGGTATGGGTTTCTGTTATAGGAACTTGGATAATCCAGGAAGGGAAAGCTATGCTGTTATGTTGCCTACCCTCCTCGTGTTTCTTTTGTCTTTTTCAGTTGACCTACAGAACATTGACTGATGCTTATACAGCGACTGACTATCCAGAATGTCTGGCATCTAGCCATCATCAGAGGAAGTTCTCCAGGACATGTCCAATTCCACTAGTTTCCACCCCAACTTCTTCCTTTTAATGGGGATTCCTGGTTTGGAGAATTCCCACCTTCTGCTCTCCATCCTGTTTTGCTTCATGTATATTTTAGGTGTAGCAGCCAACTCCATCTTGATAGCAGTAATCTCAGTTCATGAAAGCCTTCACCAGCCCATGTACTTCTTCCTTGTGATGTTGGCAGTTGGAGATCTTGTTCTAAGCTCCACCACAGTCCCTAAGACCCTCTGTATTTTTTGGTTTGGTTCTCATGAAATTTCTTTCAACAGCTGCTTGGTCCAAATATTTTTCATTCACTTTATCTGCATGACGGAGTCGGCCATTTTGCTTGCTATGGCATATGATCGCTACATCGCCATCTGTTACCCTCTGTCCTATGTGACAAAGCTCAATCTGTCTTTTGTTACGACTGTCATTTTGGTTTCAGTGAGCAGAAGCCTTATTATAATAACCCCCTTAGTTCTTCTTGCTTGGCGGTTACCATACCAGGATAGTAACATCATAGAACACACCTACTGCGAACATATGGCCATGGCTAGACTGGCAACTGCAAGCATACTGATCAATGTCATCTATGGAATGGTGATAATGGTTCTGACCTCTGTGATAGATTTATTCCTCATTGGGTTGTCCTATGTTTCAATCATTCAGGCCATTATGAGACTCTCCACTTCAGAGGCCCGCCGCAAGACTTCAAGCACCTGTGTGTCCCACCTCTGTGTCATCACCTTACTGTATGTCCCGGCCTTCTTCTCCTTCATAGCACACAGGATCCCTCACAACAACTTCCCGCCCTATGTCCATATTCTGGTGGCCAATATCTATGTCATTGTCCCTCCCATGCTGAATCCTATCATATATGGAGTGAGGACAAAGGAGATTCAACAGAAGGCCATCAAGATGTTTACTGGGAAATTTATTGAATATCACTAATGTCATGAAAGAGACGTCTGTCTATCTCTAAAAAGATGTTCCCTACAATAAAAGAGCTATTTATCTCGCCTCTCCTATGACCTGTGTCTCCACTCCATTGCAGCACTGCAGGCTTCTTCAGTGTATTTTGGCGCTTTGACACTGTCCCCAGCAGAACCCCAGTTCTTACATCTGGTGTCCCCAGCAGAGCCCCAGTCCTTATATCTGGTTCCCCAGTGGAGCCCCAGTCTTTACATCAGTGTCCTCAGCAGAGCCCCAGTCCTTACATCAGTGTTCCCAGTGGAGCCCCAGTCCTTATATCTGGTGTCCCCAGCGGAGCCCCAGTCCTTACATCAGTGTCCCCAGCAGAGCCCCAGTCCTCATATCAGTGTCCCCAGCGGAGCCCCATTCCTCATATCTGGTGTCCCCAGCGGAGCCCCAGTCCTTACATCAGTGTCCCCAGCAGAGCCCCAGTCCTTATATCAGTGTCCCTAGCGGAGCCCCAGTGTCCCCAGTGGAGCCCCAGTGTCCCCAGCGGAGCCCCAGTCCTTACATCAGTGTCCCCAGCGGAGCCCCAGCCCTTATATCTGGTATCCCCAGCGGAGCCCCCGTCCTTATATATGGTGTCCCCAGCAGAGCCCCAGTCCTTACATCAGTGTCCCCAGTGGAGCCCCAGTCCTTACATCGGTGTTCCCAGTAGAGCCCCAGTCCTTACATCAGTGTCCCCAGCAGAGCCCCAGTCCTTACATCAGTGTCCCCAGTGGAGCCCCAGTCCTTACATCGGTGTCCCCAGTAGAACCCCAGTCCTTATATCTGGTGTCCCCAGTGAAGCCCCAGTCCTTATATCTGGTGTCCCTAGCAGAGCCCCAGTCCTTACATCAATGTCCTCAGTGGAGCCCCAGTCCTTATATCTTGTGTCCCCAGTGGAGCCCTAGTCCTTATATCTGGTGTCCCCAGCGGAGCCCCAGTCCTTACATCAGTGTCTCCAGTGGAGCCCCAGTCCTTATATCATTGTCCCCAGCAGAGCCCCAGTCCTTACATCAGTGTCCCCAGCGGAGCCCCAGTCCTTACATCAGTGTCTCCAGTGGAGCCCCAGTCCTTACATCATTGTCCCCAGCAGAGCCACAGTCCTTACATCAGTGTCCTCAGCGGAGCCCCGCCCTTACATCAGTGTCCCCTAGCAGAACCCCAGTCTTTACATCAGTGTCCCCAGTGGAGTCCCAGTCCTTACATCAGTGTCCCCAGTGGAGTCCCAGTCCTTACATCAGTATTCCCTCTCATCAGACACACAGGGCAGAGGGTTGGCATCAGCTCCATGATTTCCCATCTTTCCCTGTGTGTTCAGTGGAGAGGGGAGGGGCCTCCGATGCGTGCAGCCAATCGATTTCAGTGTACAAGTGAATTGTCTACTTCTACACTGAAGAGAGAAGTCGATTGGCTGCATGGATCGGAGGCCCCTCCCCTCTCCACTGAACACAGGGGGAAAGAGACCTCTTTTTGTAGCCCGCTGCAGTCTTTGCCAAAAACAGTCCCGATTCCCGAGACAAAAGCAAAATCCCTGGATTTTAATTGGGACGAGCTCTGATCAGGACGAGGGTCCAAAAATCGGGATTGTCCCAGGAAAATGGGGACTGTTGGCAAATATGCATTTAGGGGAGGTAGGAGACACAAGTAAATTATGTCTTCTATTGTAAAGAGCTTTGGATTTTTTTTTTTTTTAGAGAATGACAGCCTTTAGCCATTCAAGTCCCATGGACCGTTTTAACTGCTTCTCACTCACCTACAGTATATTTACTGCAAGAGGGCATCAGCTACAGGTTACGAGAAGTACTGGTACTTCACCCGAAGTGCGCAGTGGTGCGATCTCGTGCCGGATCACCATGCTCGGTACCCGCCGTGAGCAACCAAGATAGCATGTGATCAGTATGACCAATCATACAGATTACTTGGTTACATGTAAGCAAACTGTCATTGTTGTGATGCTGCAATTGGCCCACAGCTATCACATGGTGCCTGGCTACCTGTATCATGTGCCAATCACAGCATCGAAACAGTAAACAAGCTGCCAAGAATGGAAAGCCATTCATGACAATTAGGACTATTGCTTATAACATCACAGTTATAAGCAATAACTGGGTAAAAAGGAATCGCTGATCACCCCTCCAGAGTGGTTCCGGCTGGTCCCTTCTGGCACCAGATCTGGAACTGTGACTGTCAGTGACAAGTAGGACTCAGTGCTAAGCCCAGGAACTGTAACAGTCATGGGGCAACCAATCTTGCTGCACAGCTCTCCATAGGAGCTCCTGTAGCAGATGGCTGGGAACACAGCATTGTGTTTACAATGGAAGGGATATGACATCATAAGTGACATCACAGCCCTTCCTCTGAGTACGGAGGCTGGGATAAAGCTGTTGCAGTTCTGTCCAGCATCTTCCTACAGCAGTAGGCCACTGCTATAGTGATATATTGCTGGCTGTCTGCAGTCAGCAATAGATCACTGTTAGAAATGATCTGTTGCTGCACAGCTGCATGGGGAGTCTTGGGGCTGGCCCCATCCAACACACAGAATCGCATGACAATCGCAATGTAAGAATCGTCTAGTGTGAACACTCGTTCCCTCTACATGATTATGTGAACAGGGCCCAAAGGGTTTTCCTGCCTCTACAGAAGAAGGTTGCCCATGCACAACACAAATGCTTCAATCTCCAAACTGTTTCAGTAACCTTCGACCTCTGCATAGATTGCAATTGTCCTCTCAGGCTTCGACCTGGCCAGGTCACTTGTCTGTAAACTCTAGACAGGCCAGCAGCCACATGTACACACCCCTAGTGCCCACGTGTGCCTGCTGCCCCCTGGCATCACAATGTTCTCCATGAGAGGATGGAGCCCTGAGCCTCACTGAGCCCCCACCCTGTGTACAGGGGCAAAATCAGAGAGGGCTGGAAAACAGGACAAACATGGACACAGGGTTGGAGACTTTCTTCTACCCAAAACTCTACAAAGCCTCCAGGCTCCAGGGATCAGAGCAGAACTTAGTCCCCTCCTGACAGCTGTTGGTGCCCAACATGTCGCTTCCATGTCGGAACACAGAGCAGCTTCACGATCACTTTGTTTGATTTGCTCACAGAGCAGTTATATGAACCCGTCCTGCTGTCCCTCATCAGAAGCCAACACCAAGGCCTTTTGAAGATAACTCATTGAGTGTGGTGGGAACGCGCTCTCAGCACACAATCTCAGACACCATGGACGCATGGTGGACCCTTTTGCTGGCAGAGCCATTTTTGCGTTTTTTTTTATAACATGTTTAAAAAATATATTTTAAGCCTGAAGATTGCACAAACCTGAAAGCAGACACCCTAGGGAACAAAATAGCGGTAGTTCCAATTTTTTTTTATATCACAGGATATTACTGTAAAGGTAAAAAAAAATGCACTAAGGTTAATTTTGAGGGCATGCAGATGCAATAAATTGCAATAAATTACCCAATTTTTTTGTAGAATTTCAAAGACGAGGTTACACCGAGTAAATAGATACCCAACATGGCAAACCTTAAATCTGTGTGCGCCCGTGAAATGGTGACAGACTTCAGTCCCTGATATTTTCAATAAAGCCCCCTATAGGTCATCAGTTTAGTGTTACAGAGGAGGTCTGGTGGAGGTCTGGAGAATAATTGCTCTCACTCCGGTATGTGCGGCGATACGTAGCGTGTATCGCAATCAACGTTTTCATGTTTAAGCGCCCGACATGTACATTTGTGTTTTCACATGTGTATATGTGGTGGTTGGGGGGGCCTCAAGAATGTTTTTTTTTTGGGGGGGGGGGCTTAAATGCTGAATTTCTGACATTAATTAATTAACATTGACTTGTTACTTAACTTTTTTTTTCATCACATAGGGGACAAAAAATGTGATTATTTTTTGGTGACAGGTTCTCTTTAATGGGACATCCGGGTCCCGGCCATGGGGGGGACCCAGAAGTGACATTTTACATGTTGCTTCCGAGCCACCAACAAGAAGGGGAGGAGTTTGGAAACATGTCCACTCAGTTCCTTCCCCCTTACCTGGCGTCACCCACCATGCCGGTCCCGGGCCCGCAAATGGGAGAGTCGAGCCCAGGATACATGCGGGGGGGGGGGGGGCGCGCTTGCTCTTTTGCTTTCTCCATCCTTCTCTCCCAGCAATGAGCGTAGAGCCCGATGATGTGACATTGGCTGTCTATGTTTATCATCCTTTTCCATGGAACAATGTAACAACTCCAATGTATATTAAATAGAGGCCTAGTGAGAACCCATCATGTTTAATAGCTTTTTATTTTGTTTTACTATTGTATTGTTTTTTCCCATGTGAATATACACATATACACAAATAAAAATGTCTGTATCATATTTTCATCATCACATTTCAGATGAAGATTGGTTGAGGCTCCTCAGGGTTATGTAGAAAGCAGTTATTGCCCCCCCCCCCCCCATCCTGTCACCTGCTGGGGGTGTGAATGAGGACTAAGTTTAATGGCTGAATTCCCCGTTTCTCTGGTCATGACTCAGTCTTCTCTTGCCTTAGATAACAACCCAGATCTACAGAGACCATGATGAGTCCATTCCACAATGTGTCCTTAGTATAGCCAGGTGTACCTGGTCCCTACATTGGGTTTTTGGAGAACAGAAATATGTTGAAGGGCACAGGAACTTATGATGGTGGATGGAAAGTTTTTCAGGCTGATAAGTAAAAGGGGACCTGCTAAATGTCTTCATCTTTTCACTGATCAAACATCTTCATAAATCTCATTGCATATTCCAGGTGAGGTCTCACTAATGATTTGTACGGATGATGTTACTCCTCTCTGCAGTCCATACTTCTCTTAATACAAGAAAGGAATTTGCTAGGTTTAGAAACTGCAGCTTGGCATTGCATGCTATTATTAAGTCTATGATTTACCAAAACACCTAGATCCCTCTCCACCATTGACTTGCTCAGCTGTTCTCCTTCTAGAATGTATGATTATTAAGTCAATGGTCTACAGGAACACCCAAATCCTTCTCCACCATTGACTCTTCCAGCTGTTCTCCTCCTAAAATGTATGATAATTAAGTCTATGATCTACCAAAATACCCAGATCCCTCTTCACTATTAACTCCTCAAGCTGTTCTCTTCTTAGAATGCATGATTAATAAGTCTATGATCTACCAGAGCGTCCAGATCCTTCTCCACCATTGACTTGCTCAGCTGCTCTCCTTCTAGAATATATGATTATTAAGTCTATGATCTACTTAAACACCCAGATCCTTCTCCACCATTGACTCTCCCAGCTGTTCTTCTCGTAGAATATACAGTTTGATAAGTAGGTCTATGATCTACAACACCTACATCCTTCTCAATCTCCACCATTGACTTCCCCAGCTGTTCTCCTCCTAGAATATATGATTAGAAGGTTGATGATCTACCACAGGGGTCTTCAAACTATGGCCCTCCAGTTGTTCAGGAACTAAAATTCCCATTGTGCCTATTTATGTCATGGCCATAGTTTGAAGATCCCTGATCCACCAGAACACCTAGATCTTTCTCCACCATTGACTTGCCCAGCTGTTCTTCTCCTAGAATGTATGGTTATTAAGTCAATGGTAGCCAGAACACTCAGATCCTTCGCTACCATTGACTCCCCCATTGTTCTCCTCCTAAAATGTATGATAATTAAGTCTATGATCTACCAAAACACCCAGATCCTTCTTCACTATTAACTCCCCACTCGATGAGGATGAGGGGCCAGGAGCGCCGCCGGGGGACCCCAGAAGAGGAGGATCGGGGGACGCTCTTTGCAAAACCTTTGAGATCTGGCCACAAGCCCACCATTATTCAGAAGAAACCTTGGGAGGAGTTCCTGCAGAGTGAATGATATCAGGGGACTCTGGGTAATTCCATTTTTGTACCTATTGAAAATCTTAAGAGCCGTATCTTTTAAATAGAAAAGTCCCATCTAGTAAAGCCCATGTCTCTCGCTATATCTATTCATTTATATCTACCAGTGGAATGTCAGAGTGTGATGTCCCTTCCGCTCATTGTCTTTATTATTATTATTATGGTGGTTTATAGATTGTTCTATATTGGGAAGATTAGAGCTGGCAGTGAATTCCCTGAGATGTGAGCTCCAGGGTACTACGCTCTGCGTGTCTTTTATAATTAAACAAAAATTTACTTCTGAAGTCATCTCAGATCTTCAGAGACAAAGTTCAGCAAATGAATCTCCCTGAGGATGGTGAGATGAGATATGAAAGGAGCCGCACGCCAATCAGAGGAGATCCTGGACTGGATGGTTGTAGATGGAAGTCATGACTGAGGTATGAGCAGATATTGCGGCTGCTTTTTCTTTCCCCAACCTTAACCTTTTTAACCCCCCCCCCCCCCCCCCTCGCCCTCCATCAAACAAGCAGACAACACCAATTCTCTTTTTGGGTTTTAAAGGCCACAACGGCAACTTTATTAACTATAAAATACAACTTTATTACCAAAATGTAACTTTATTCTTTATTTTACACATCTGAACATTAATCCCCAATCCTCTTACAGTAATTCAAATATTAAAGTCTATCGTACCGACTGGCTGTATCCACCATCAAAATAGACTTCAGGGCCCTCAGCCGCAACTACACCAGCTGGAGGACCATTACTATTAAGATACCCGCGATACAGCCAAATCACTCATTAAACCATTCCTGGCTTAAATTTACCAGGGTAGGTACACCCATACCTTGAGATGGGCCCCACCCCTCCTTCTCCAAATTTTACCATGACTGCCTTCCAAGACCCTGAGACTCATGCAAACTGCTACGACATTCCAGATAATATAAACAATCCCCCTCAACACCTACAACCCTAACAACATCCCTGTTTAAGCACTCCCCCGTCCGCAACAAGGACCTTGGCTTTAACCCCAAAAGGGGAGGAACAAACAACTGAATAAGGGAGGGAGGGCGGGAGAAGCTCCTTCCACGCTGTCCAGCCTCCAACTGCCCTGGTGGACTAGTACCGCTACCATATCTCCTCCAGAGGCTGCACCCTACCCCACCCCTGCTATCTCCTATTAAACTTTTGACCCACCACTGACCTTCTTAACCCATTCTTTCCACCATCCTATACTGCTAACCCTGCCATGCCTGGCCTGACGCCTATGTTGTCCCTCCGGCTCCAGGCCATTCACTGAACATGCTGAAGAATCTGGACACCACCAAACCCTTCCCCCTGTCCATCCTGATCCCTCCCCCCTGTCCATCCTGAACCTTTCCATCTGTCTATACTGAACTCCTTTGTCTGCCCATCCTGATCCCTTCTGTCTGTCCATCCTGAACCTTTCTGTCTATCTATACTGAACCCTTCCCCCTGTCCATCCTGATCCCTCCTGTCCATCCATTGGGAACCTTTCCATCTGTCTATACTGAACCCCTTTGTCTGTTCATCCTGGATCATTCTGTCTCTCCAATCTGAACCCTTTCTGTCTGTCTTTGCTTCCAGCTCTTTCAGCTGTCCAAATCCCTTCCTTCCATCCATCCTCAACCTTTCTATCTGTCCATCCTGATCCCTTCTGTCCTGACTGTCCATCCTGATCCCTTCCATCTCTCCATCTTGATCCTTTCCTTCCATCCATCCTGACCCCTTCCATCTGTCTATCCTGAACCCTTCCATCTGTCTATCCCGAACCCTTCCATCTATCCATCTTGAGCCCTTCCATGTGTCCATCCTGAACCCTTCCATCTATCCATCTTGAGCCCTTACATCTGTCCATCCTGAACCCTTCCATCTATCCATCTTGAGCCCTTACATCTGTCCATCCTGAACCCCCTTCCATCTGTCTATTCCAAACAATTTTATCTTTCCATCCTGGACCCTTCCCTCTGTCCAACCCAAACCCTTCCATCTGTCCACCGCGAACCCTTCCCTCTGTCCAAACCAAACCCTTCCATCTGTCCATCCTGAACCTTTCCTTCTTTCCATTCTGAACCCTTTCCTCTGTCCAAACCAAACCCTTCCCTCTGTCCAACCCAAACCCTTCCCTCTGTCCATCCTGAACCCCTCTCTCTGTCCAACCCTTCCCTCTGTCCAAACCAAACCCTTCCATCTGTCCAACCCTTCCCTCTGTCCAACCCAAACCCTTCCATCTGTCCAACCCTTCCCTCTCTCCAACCCAAACCCTTCCATCTGTCCATCCTGAACCCTTCCCTCTGTCAAACCCTTCCCTCTGTCCAACCCTTCCCTCTGTCTAACCCAAACCCTTCCATCTGTCCAACCCTTCCCTCTCTCCAACCCAAACCCTTCCATCTGTTCAAACCTTCCCTCTGTCCAACCCAAACCCTTCCATCTGTCCATTCTGAACCCTTCCCTCTGTTCAAACCAAACCCTTCCATCTGTCCATCCTGAACCCTTCCCTCTGTCCAACCCTTTCCTCTGTCCAACCCTTCCCTCTGTCTAACACAAACCCTTCCCACTGTCCAACCAAAACCCTTCCATCTGTCCATCCTGAACCCTTCCATCTGTCCATCTTGAGCCCTTACATCTGTCCATCCTGAACCTTTCCATCTGTTCATCTTGAGCCCTTACATCTGTCCACCCTGAACCCTTCCATCTGTCCATCATTTGCCCTTACATCTGTCCATCCTGAACCCTTCCATCTGTCTATTCCAAGCAATTGCACCATCCTGGACCCTTCCCTCTGTCCAACCCAAACCCTTCCATGAGTCCATCCTGAACCCTTCCCTCTGTCCAAACCAAACCCCTCCATCTGTCCATCCTGAACCCTTCCATCCTCCCATCCTGAACCCTTCCATCTCTTCAATCTGAACCTTTCCAGCCTATCAATCCAACCTGAACTTGTCCACCTGTCCATCCTGAACCCTTCCTCTTTCCATCCCAGAACCATTCTCTCTGTCTGTCCCGAACCCTTCCATCTTTCCATCCTGGACCCTTCCCATCTCCTCCATACATTTCAGGTAAATCATGATATCCTCATGTCTAATTTGATCTTGGCTTGATGTATATCCAAACCTAAGAACATTAATGTAATGTATTGCAGCTTTTATTCCTTACATGTGGCATCTGCATACCTGATGATCCAACAACAATTCCAGTGCTCTTGTAGCTTCCTGAGCACTAAACTGAAATCTCAAACAATGTCATCAACTTTCTCATCTATCTTCTGTGGGCCACACAGCACATCTCACCTAGGTTATGGAGATTAAGGGGATGCTCTGTAGTCCAGCCGCAGTGTGCTGTTTTTCGTAGATACCTACAGTGAGTGAGGGTTGTCACCCTAGGGCAGGAAAATGCATTATAATGAGTGAGAGTTGTCACAATAGGACTGAAGGATGCATTATAGTGTGTGTTGTCACCCTAGGACAGGAACTATATTACTAGCAGGATCAGAAGATGAAAATAAAATTTAAAAAAAACTTCAATATATAACATTTTTCTTCATGGGTTTAGATATCCTTTAAATAGGTCTTGCATACCTCCCAATGGTCTTTGATTGCTTGAGACTGTACCAGGAACGTAACTAAATCCTGGTGTCCAGCAGATGCAGCCTGTGTCCCATTGCCGGCTGTGTGCTGAAATGCTCATTCCTGCACCTGGCTTTGGCTCCTTTGCTGTTCCTGCCAGACATGAGCACTATAGTCCCGAAAGAGGGCCGGGCGAATGCTGTGGTCATGTGAAGAATCAAACATTAAGGCAGCCCCCGACTCATAGATGAGCCACCTTCTAAGGCTGTTTTCTCCTGTGCTTCTCGTAGAGTCTCGTCTCTAACCCCCCCTCCCTCTACCATGTCTCAGCAGCTGGCAGCAGAGAGTCGGACAGAACTCCTCCTACAGATCCTGCACCTCTTTGTGCAGCCCCAGTACCCTCTCATCTCCATCTCCCCTGCTCTCAGCATTCGACAGACAGCTGAACTCCAGCCCTCCCATGGTCCTTCTCAAGACCCTTCACTTTCTGCTTCCCAGCTCCACCTCCAGCTTTTTCCCAATCAGCAGCACAAGGTAAGTGGGGTGCACTGTGATGTAAGGGAGTGTGGAGGACTCTTGACTTCCGATGGAGGTGGGGGTTAACATCTGATGTAAAAGGTACAGAGAGGATTTGGTGTCAACCATGGTTCTCACCCATGCAGGTTGCAGGGACCCAGGATGGGCGACTTTGACATTTTCTCCAGGATTGGTAAATTGTGGTATGGATTCTTGAGCCTGGGAGCTTTGTAGAGTATTGAGTGGGATGAGGCCTCCAAGCTTGGGTCCATGTTTTTCCACCACCATCACCTTTTGATTGTGCACAAGCCTTATGAGATGGGATGTTCGGGGCTCCACCTGAAAAAAGACAGGAGGTCCCTGCCAAGAGGTGAAGGTGTGGGCCAGTGCAAGAAAGGAGCTGCAAGGTATGACCGTGAGCACAATGGTGCTGTGAGAAAGTCTGAGGGAGCAAACAAAAGAGCCTAAACTTGAGGCCAAAGCAGCGGTGCTACAAGAAGAAGCCAGGAGGCAGAATACCTGTTTGCTTTGTGTTTTTAAGCAAGTGGAATGTCTCCTTTATGTTCAACACTTGATGCTAATCCCCACACCCCTTATAATGCTGGGATAATCATAAGGTTCCAGCACTATCCTTCCAAATTTCATTCTTATGCTTTTGGTTGCAGTGTGGTTTTTTTAAGAGATTCTCCCCACATTCTCTGCAGTCAAAGGGTGGGATGTGGTGGTCTTGGTGAAATATTCTGGCTCGGACCTTTGGCCTTGTTCTACATTCCTTGGGCATGGACCTGGATTTACTCTGTAGTTAGGTGCTAGGCTGCTAGGCAGATTTCGTTCTTTTTGGCTCTTCTGTAATCAGTGGAGCAGTGGCTGATTGTTTTGGACTGAACAGGGTCTCACAGGCTGCAGGCTTGATTGCTTCTCCCTGCCTTCTGGAAGGCTCCAGAACATAGGAGTGGAGCAGGTCAAATGAGTATTTGTGGGGTCTCAGCCAAGTCCTTGTCCAGGAGAGGTTCTCAGTTTGGGGGGCTACTGCCCCCCCCCTCTAGGCAGGCCAGCTGAAGGTCTCCTAGGTTCATTGAAGTACCAACTATGGTAAAGCTGGGAGGGGGGGGAGGCTAAGAATCCTTGAAGCTAAACAAGGGGATTTCACCTAAGATCCGGTCTGGTGAGCCCTTGTGCACTAATACTAAGGCTTGCTTGACCTGGAACATTGAATGTTGTGTCCCAGTTCTGTCCAGTTCCTGGGGTATTGTTCAAGGGACAGTAGCTGCAGAGTGAAGAGTGCCCTCTAATTACTACTAAGCATTTTTTTTCGAGTACCCCACAGCTTTCAGTGTCCTATCTAGGTTTGTTCAGCAATAAATATCAAAAAGGCAACACCTAGACCAGTGTCCTACAAACTGTGGCCCAGGAATGTGGCTCTTTGCTTGCCTTTATCTGGCCCTTAGGGGCATTATTCCACTATTCCACCAATCGGGCACTATTCCTCCCACTGACACCAATGATGGGGCACTATTCCTCCCACTGATACCAATGATGGGCACTATTCCTCCCTCCGACACCAATGATGGGGCACTATTCCTCCCACTGATACCAATGATGGGGTCAGGGACACACTGGACACCTTTGCTGCCATTGTGCTCTTGCTGGGTGTCCAGTGTGCTGCTGTCCCTTTAAGGGGGCTTGGGCCGCCTCCAGGCTCACCTGTCTCACACCTATCCATTCAATGCATGTGCTTCCACTGTGGAGACACTTATAAATTTAATAGTGTTAGGACTGCAAGTAATACAGGGTGCCTTGACGAGGCCTTGCAGCTTTCACATGCGTTTGCAAATGTGTGCTAACTAAACCCCTGCTTTTAACAGACGGTTAGACAGGCTAATTTGGTTGGTCAGCAGACTGGTTGGTGAGTTGAGCTATGGAATTGTCTTTGTCTTACATGATACCAATGATGGGGCACTATTCCTTCCACTGACACCAATGATGGGGCACTATTCCTCCCACTGATACCAATGATGGGCACTATTCCTCCCTCCGACACCAATGATGGGGCACTATTCCTCCCACTGATACCATTGATGGGGAACTATTCCTCCCACTGACACCAATGATAGGGCATTGTTTACTCCCATTGATGTTGGGTCACTCCCTACTGACACTGGCCCCAGTCTGGCCCCCTTAGCTGGCCCTTTGTTTAGAAAGTTTGAAGACCCCTGCCCTAAACTGTTTATTAAACCAGAAGAGTGAGTTTTGCCGTCTTCCTGGCTGCTTCTGCACTATGGGGGGGGGGGACTATGACAATCTAGGGGGCCCCTTTGGGGGAGAGTTCTACATCTCCTTGACCTTTATTTCTGCAGTCAGTCTGATGATTTTATATTCTTGATAAGCATACTCCTGTTGTTCCTGATTAATCCAGAATTATTTTCATGGACTTGTAGCCCTAGAAAATAGAATATTTCTTACATGTCCTGCAATGTTAATACCCACCAAACACGATGGTTAAATAAAAAAATGTGAGATTAATAGTTGATCATCAAAGAAGAGCTTCAGCCAAACCCCCCCCCCCCCCACCCCCACCACAAAAGTAAATAACTTTGTTGCCATTTACCTATTGACTTCATATTTCTTTTGTTATTCTCAGTTGGCTTCCATAACTTTGAACATTTGTCGGTAATGAAGGCTCAGCACCCACGGATTGACCATCCATTGTCACGGTCTTCATCAGAGGAAGTTCTCCAGGACATGTCCAATTCCACCAGTTTCCACCCTGACTTCTTCCTCTTAATGGGGATTCCTGGTTTGGAGAATTCCCACCTTCTGCTCTCCATCGTATTTAGTTTCATGTATATTTTAGGTGTGGCAGCCAATTCCACCCTGATAGCGGTCATCTCAGTTCATGAAAGCCTTCACCAGCCCATGTACTTCTTCCTTGTGATGTTGGCGGTGGGAGACCTTGTTCTAAGCTCCACCACAGTCCCGAAGACCCTCTGTATTTTTTGGTTTGGTTATCATGAGATTTCTTTCGATGGTTGCTTGGTGCAAATATTCTTCATTCACTTTATCTGCATGACAGAGTCGGCCATTTTGCTTGCTATGGCGTACGATCGCTACATCGCCATCTGTTACCCTCTGTCCTATGTGACAAAGGTCACTCTGTCCTTTGCTAGGACTATTGTTTCAGTTTCAGTGACCAGAAGTGTGGTTATAATGATCCCTGTCATCCTTCTCCTCTGGAGGTTACCATACCAGGGCAGTAACGCCATAGAACACACGTACTGTGAACACATGGCCATGGCTAGACTGGCAACCGCAAGCATACTGATCAATGTCATCTATGGTATGGTCATTATTATTCTGACTTCTGTGATAGATTTATTCCTTATTGGGTTGTCCTATGTTTCCATCGTTCAGGCCGTCATGAGACTCTCCACTTCAAAGGCCCAGCGCAAGACTTCAAGCACCTGTGTGTCCCACCTCTGTGTCATCACCTTACTGTATGTCCCGGCCTTCTTCTCCTTCATAGCTCACAGGATCCCTCACAACAGTATCCCACCCTATGTCCATATCCTGGTAGCCAATCTCTATGTGATTGTCCCCCCAATGCTGAACCCCATCATCTATGGAGTTAGGACAAAGGAGATTCAACAAAAGGCCATCAAGATGTTTACTGGGAATTTCATCGAATATCACTAATGTCATGAAAGAGACGTCCGCCTATCTTTAAAAAGAAGTTCGCTGCAATAGAAGAGCTATTTTACTTGTCACTTTGGAGGTCCACGTCTCGCGTCTCCCCTCTATTGCAGCGCTGCAATTTCCTTCAATGTATTTGGTATTCAACACTTCCGATGCCCCTTTCTCACCCCTGTGCGTTGGGATTCCACCCTCGAACCCCTATGTCACCTCTGGGTCCTGTACTGATGTAAGGTAGGAGAAAGGGGCCACAGCAGAAGAGGCAGACATCCAAACACTCCCAGAAGCAAAGCCACGGATGATGGCTGCATCTCCGGAGAATAACCATCCAAATCTCTTCTTATTTATCTAACTTTCCAGTAAACTGAGTCATTTTTTCTTCATTAACTGTGTGGGTAGACTACGAGCCTCAAATTGTCACAATGCGGGTTCAGGATACACCTTGTTGTAATAAATGGGGTTGAGTCCGTGGCGATCTTCTGCACCCATTATGGAGGTACTCGCCAGTTTAAGATACTGGAATAAGATTGTCTCCAAGATGAATAGTATCTGTACACCCTCATAGGAAACTCTCCACCTGTTTTGGAATATTTTGGAAACTTCCAGTTTGGGTTCCTATACTGCTCTAGGCATAAGGAGACTTTTGTTTGAAGGCAGCAGGACCATTGAATAGAAATGGATATTGGGCACTCCCTCTACGTTGCGTGACAAGGTCACTGATTGGCTAAAAAATATTTTTTCGCCAAAAAAATATATATTAGCAGTGAGGGGTAACTAGGGGTATCACTCCTCGATTTAGACTAGAACACTCGTCTCCAAACTGTGGCCCGAGGGCTGGATGTGGCCCTTTGCTTGCCTTTATCTGGCCCTTGGGACACTGTCCACCCATTAATATGAAGCACCATTCCTCCCACTGACACCAACATTGGGGCACTATTTCTTCCGTGAACACCAACGATGAGGCACTATTCCTTCCACTGACATGAATGATGAGGCATAATTCCTTCCACTAATACCAACGATGGGACACTATTCCTCCTCCTACTGACCACCAAGCCTCAGACATGGTCTACCCCCTCTGATACTGGGGCATTTTCCATTCCCATTGGCTACAGTCCAGTCCCTCTAAAGTATGAAGGACAGCAAACTGGCCCTTTGTTTAGAAAGTTTGGAGACCCTTGGACTAGAAGGTTGGATTTCAACAAAATGGCGGCCGTCTGCACACAGACACAGCAGACACTGACTCCCTGTTGCTTTAAGGTGAATAGAATGAGTAAAAGATGACTTCAGCTCCTGTTCTCCACCAGTAGAGAGTGCTTCAGCCACGCTTCACCCTTCACTGGGCTTAGCCGTAGAGGCCTCTACGATTAAGCCCCAAAAAGGACGAAACGCGTCTGAGGAGTTCTCTACTGGTGGAGAGCAGGAGCTAAAGCCATCTTTTACTCATTACTCACATTTAGGCAACAGGGAGTCAGTGTCTGTGTGCAGACGGCCGCCATTTTGTTGAAGTCTACTAGAGCCTGACAAGCCGATCCTTGTCTGCCCTGCTCCAGTCTACTCACATGCTGATCGACTGATACAGGTTTGGAGGCATTCGAGACATACTTTTTTTTCATTGTTTTGGGCTAGAAGACTGGATTTTACGAATGAAGATGACAGGAATGGTGACACTCCTTGATAAATCCATTTGTTTAAATAAAGACGATAGAATTTGGATCTGCAGATGGGGTGGGGGGGAGCGGACAGGAAGTGGGCGTTGTGTTAGTGTATCATTGTCGCCAAGACATTTACTGTATAGATGTTTCTGCCAATGTACGATCCCTATGATCCCACTTCTCCTTGGGGAAGATGTTTGTTCTCTGGATGTGTACCTCAGGACTTTCTTTATTGTATTGTCTATTAAAAACCGTAAAAATGTGTAAAAAATGAAATCTGAATAAAACTTTTTTTGTTGTACCAGATATATTTTGAAGGAAAGAAGGGGGAAGCGCCAACTAAGTGCAATATCACGTGGGGGGGGGGGGGGTATTAGTACAACGGTTAAAAACACTTACAACAAGTAAGGTAAAAGAAGGCTTATCGTGAACTGGCTCATAGAGTGAGCTTGAATGAGTGAGAGTGCTAGAATGTCCTAGGTCCTTACTCCTGCATTGACCGCCAGGTTCAGGTTCCCTAGGAAGCAGTGGAGGTGGAAGGAAGTTCCTGGGTTGTGTAGTAAGGCCAAGCCCAACCAGCCTGGAATGCTCGGGCGGACGTGACGTCACCAGGAAGGGGACCAGGTTGATGGAATGCTAGGATGGAAACAGGTTAGGCGCTCGGAGCTGTCTGTCTTCTGAAGGCCTTTAGAAGGCCTGTGATATTGCACTTAGGTGGCACTTCCCCCTACTTTCCTTCTTGTGTTTGTTTACAGAGCTGGCCCAACTCTGAGGACAGCAGCCCCACAGGGCATCACAAACTTGTGCTCAGGCATCAGAGACTATTATCACCACCACCCCAGCAACTACCACTGCATATTTTGCCAGAACTACCGTTCAGCATACACCCCATGTGCCTAATCTTATGACTTCTTCTACCAGATATATTTTGAACACAGAAGAATAGGGGAAACTACTGCACCAACTCAATATACAAAAAGCAGCCAACACTAACAAGCAGACTAATTGTGCAAGGTAAATAGAAAAACAAAAAGTGTAGCGCTGTAACTATAATATAAATTCACATCAGGGGTGTGAAATCACAATAGTGAAAGTGATATCAAAAAAATTCACAAGTGTGTAGACCACCTCCACATTTGTGTACTAAAAAAATGAGTATTGCGAAGATATATATGTAGGTGAGTGTCTATAAACAGTGCAATTAGATCTCATTAGAGAAAACATCCAAAAGATCGGAAAATAAATGAAAACAGCAATATTGCAACCCATAAAGTGGACTAGACCCAAATAAATGGGAAATCTCGGATATTATACCAACATATCCATGCAGACATATAGAGGCAAATCCACATGTAGCTATACGTGTAAACACAGGATTTTATACACAGTGATATGATGGAATGGCTATTGAACATATGTAAACTAAAAAGTCTATATAAATTGACAGTTCTTTGAGGATGAGAGATGTTCAAAACTTGAATTTATATCCTGCACAGCCTGGTAAACAATATTCCAACATCCAGGGCCAGATCTTCTTATAAGACAAACACTTTCAACTGGAAGAAATGAAATGCCCTTACTGGAAATGTTGGACTCACTGGCCGTTGGCGGTGAGTCGTATAGGCTTGTACCATCTAAGCGGTAGGGTTACAGTTGATTCCAATCCTGGAAGGGTGCCGGATAGGCAGGAAGAGCCTCAAGACTTCAACACACCTGGAAGGGATGGAGATAGGCCCGATGTTCCTCTGCTTGTTTTTCTTGGACAGGTTACTTTACCAAATATAGGCTGGGATCTTCCACCAGATTCCACTCTCTTAGCAGCAATCCCCCACATATAATATGGGAAAGATAAAGAAACAAGGCTTCCACATGGTGTAAATCCGATAATGCAAGGAAAGATTTATTGATAAAAATATTTTCAATAAATAAAAAACGGATGGTAAAAATGTGGTTCAATTTAACTGGATTAGGGCAGTAAAAGAAGTGACTGTAATAGCGTAAAACATCCGACGCGTTTCATCTGCTAAGACTTCAACTGGGGTCTTAGCAGACGAAACGCGTCTGGTGTTTTACGCTATTATCTTTCCCATATTATATGTGGGGGATTGCTGCTAAGAGAGTGGAATCTGGTGGAAGATCCCAGCCTATATTTGGTAAAGTAACCTGTACAAGAAAAACAAGCACAGGAACATCGGGCCTATCTCCATCCTTTCCAGGTGTGTTGAAGTCGTGAGGCTCTTCCTGCCTATCCGGCACCCTTCCAGGATTGGAATCAACTGTAACCCTACCGCTTAGATGGTACAAGCCTATACGACTCACCGCCAACGGCCAGTGACTCCAACATTTCCGGTAAGGGCATTTCATTTCTTCCAGTTGAAAGTGTTTGTCTTATAAGAAGATCTGGCCCTGGATGTTGGAATATTGTTTACCAGGCTGTGTAGGATATAAATACAAGTTTTGAACATCTCCCATCCTCAAAGAACTGTCAATTTATATAGACTTTTTAGTTTACATATGTTCAATAGCCATTCCATCATATCACTGTGTATAAAATCCTGTGTTTACACGTATAGCTACATGTGGATTTGCCTCTATATGTCTGCATGGATATGTTGGTATAATATCCGAGATTTCCCATTTATTTGGGTCTAGTCCTCTTTATGGGTTGCGATATTGCTGTTTTAATTTATTTTCTGATCTTTTGGATGTTTTCTCTAATGAGATATAATTGCACTGTTTATAGACACTCACCTACATATATATCTTCGTAATACTCATTTTTTTAGTACACAAATGTGGAGGAGGTCTACACACTTGTGAATTTTTTTGATATCACTTTCACTATTGTGATTTCACACCCCTGATGTGAATTTATATTATAGTTACAGCGCTACACTTTTTGTTTTTCTATATTTTGAACACAGGCTGATTGGGGTTCCTCATATCTGCTTATTCGCACAGGCCACCACCTGGGATCCAGTGTTGGGTCAGCCCCCTTGCACATGGCCGCCGTCACATCCGGATTCCATTGAGACCACGGCCTATCAGGAGGCAGCTCTCTCGACTGGCACCGGTCTAAATCCCTCTACCTTCCCTTCTCATATTAGTATCCTCTATCCCTCAATTCTCATTACTTTAGATCAGTGGTTCCCAACCCTGTCCTCAGGTACCCCCAACAGGCCAGGTTTTGGGAAATTTCTCTTAGATAAAATAGCTGTACAAGATACTAAGCCATTGACTCTGATTTAAAGCACCTGTGCAAGATGAAGGAAAACCTGCAAACATGGCCTGTTGGGGGTACTTGAGGACAAGGTTGAGAACCACTGCTTTGGACCTCTTCTCCACCCCAGAACCTATTCATATCACCCACACTCCTACCCTCTCCATCTCACTGCCGTCACCACCACCTGCTGATCCCACCTGCTGACCTAAACACCAGGACGGTGAGGTATGTGCCCTCATATACATCCCACTCCCATCTTATTCCCCTCACCCTCCTCCTTCCTCTAATCTCCCGGGATTTCTCTCCTAATCCTATTCAATAAAGCAAGAAAGTGTAGACATCTGCAATGTACTAATGTGCTTTTACTACACAGAAAATACCGCACATACAAAACTATTACAATGTTTAGGAATACAATACAAAACTGGCAGATATCTATCTATCTATATATCTATATATATATATCTATATACAGTATATATATATATATCTATATATCTATATATATATATATATATATAGATATATATATATATATATATATATATATATATAGATATATATATATATAGATATATATGTATATATGTACTATATTGTCAAAAGTATTGGGACACCTGCCTTTACACACACATGAACTTTAATGACATCCCAGTCTTAGTCTCGTAGGGTTCAATATTGAGTTGGCTCCGCCCTTTGCAGCTATAACAGCTTCACCTCTTCTGGGAAGTCCGTCTACAAGGTTTAGGAGGGTGTCTATGGGAATGTTTGAATATGTGAAGGCAGCATACAAGAAACCTTCACCCTTTATTTCTCTATTCTGCTGCTGACCACCTATATGACAAAATCGCCCCCCCTGTCCTGACCTGACCTGGCCACCTCTGTCTACAACAACAACTACAATAACTATCAAATGGCTATTACTCCATATTCATAGTACTAGACCCTTCTGATACCTTTCATGCAGTTGACCACCTGCTCCTTCCCAAAAAACACCACTCTTTTGGCCTCCCCCCTTTAGTCTATCATGAATGCTGCTGCCAGATTCATCCACCTTACTAACTGCTCAGTGTCCTCCACCCCTCTCTTCCAAGCCTTTCACTGGCCTCCATTCAATGTCCTCCACCCCTCTCTGCCAATCCCTCCACTGGCATCCATTCAGTGTCCTCCACCCCTCTCTACCAATCCCTCCACTGGCCTCCATTCAGTGTCCTCCACCCCTCTCTACCAATCCCTCCACTGGCCTCCATTCAGTGTCCTCCACCCCTCTCTGCCAATCCCCCCACTGGCCTCCATTCAGTGTCCTCCACCACTCTCTGCCAATCCCTCCACTGGCCTCCATTCAGTGTCCTCCACCACTCTCTGCCAATCCCTCCACTGGTCTCCATTCAGTGTCCTCCACCCCTCTCTGCCAATCCCTCCACTGGTCTCCATTCAGTGTCCTCCACCCCTCTCTACCAATCCCCCCACTGGCCTTCATTCAGTGTCCTCCACCTCTCTCTGCCAATCCCTCCACTGGCCTCCATTCAGTGTCCTCCACCCCTCTCTGCCAATCCCCCCACTGGCCTTCATTCAGTGTCCTCCACCTCTCTCTGCCAATCCCTCCACTGGCCTCCATTCAGTGTCCTCCACCACTCTCTGCCAATCCCTCCACTGGCCTCCATTCAGTGTCCTCCACCACTCTCTGCCAATCCCTCCACTGGTCTCCATTCAGTGTCCTCCACCCCTCTCTGCCAATCCCTCCACTGGTCTCCATTCAGTGTCCTCCACCCCTCTCTACCAATCCCTCCACTGGCCTCCATTCAGTGTCCTCCACCCCTCTCTGCCAATCCCCCCACTGGCCTTCATTCAGTGTCCTCCACCTCTCTCTGCCAATCCCTCCACTGGTCTCCATTCAGTGTCCTCCACCCCTCTCTGCCAATCCCTCCACTGGCCTCCATTCAGTGTCCTCCACCCCTCTCTACCAATCCCTCCACTGGCATCCATTCAGTGTCCTCCACCCCTTTCTACCAATCCCTCCACCGGCCTCCATTCAGTGTCCTCCACCCCTCTCTACCAATCCCTCCACTGGCCTCCATTCAGTGTCCTCCACCCCTCTCTACCAATCCCTCCACTGGTCTCCATTCTGTGTCCTCCACCCCTCTCTGCCAATCCCTCCACTGGTTGCCATTCAGTGTCCTCCACCCCTCTCTGCCAATCCCTCCACTGGCCTCCATTCAGTGTCCTCCACCACTCTCTGCCAATCCCACCACTGGCCTTAAATTCAGTGTCATCCACCTCTCTCTGCCAATCCCTCCACTGACCTCCATTCAGTGTCCCCCACCCCTCTTTGCCAATCCCTCCACTGGCCTCCATTTAGTGCCCTCCAACCCCCTCTGCCAATCTCTCCACTGGTCTCCATTCAGTGTCCTCCACCCCTCTCTGCCAATCCCTCCACTGGCCTCCATTCAGTGTCCTCCACCACTCTCTGCCAATCCCACCACTGGCCTTAAATTCAGTGTCATCCACCTCTCTCTGCCAATCCCTCCACTGACCTCCATTCAGTGTCCCCCACCCCTCTTTGCCAATCCCTCCACTGGCCTCCATTTAGTGCCCTCCAACCCCCTCTGCCAATCTCTCCACTGGTCTCCATTCAGTGTCCTCCACCCCTCTCTGCCAATCCCTCCACTGGCCTCCATTCAGTGTCCTCCACCACTCTCTGCCAATCCCACCACTGGCCTTAAATTCAGTGTCATCCACCTCTCTCTGCCAATCTCTCCACTGACCTCCATTCAGTGTCCCCCACCCCTCTCTGCCAATCCCAACACCGGCCTCCGTTCAGTGTCCTCCAACCCCCTCTGCCAATCTGTCTACTGGCCTCCATTCTGTGTCCTCCACCCCTCTCTGCCAGTCCCTGCACTGGCTTCTGATTGCCCAATGAATAAAAATCGGAATACTCATAATCATAATACTAATAACAACCTACAAAGCCATCCACAACTTCTCAAAATATAATCAAACCGTCCTTTCCAGTGCACCCAAGACCTCCTTCTCTCTATCTCCCTTGTCACCCCATTCCATGCTCTCCTCCAGGACTTCTCCAGAGCCTCTCCCATCCTCTGGAACTCTCTAATCCAATCTTCCTAAATGGAGATAACACAGTCCCTGCACTTTCCCACATCCCCCCTGTCACTATGCACTGTCCCTACAGACGGGGATCCGGTCCCTACACTAGCTACTCGCAATAAAGTGCACAAAATCCGGGATCCAGGGTCTTAAATACTGTGATATGTGGCACCGTGATGACCTGAGACAGCTGCTGAGGTCACGTTGGGCACCAGCATCCAATCAGACAGCTGTCCCCATACTGACTGTAGGAAATCATAGAGGAACCAACCTCCTCATGACTTCCTTCCCCTTCTGCATTGCTGCTTTAGTCGAGCACCACCTGCAGTGGGGAGTACAGACTGAACCTGCCTACAAGCTCTCATGAGCAGCGCCCTTCCAACTTCCTGGTCTTCAATTGTATTTTACAGCAGCTTCTCCTGCACAGTGTGAGAAGCTCACAGTGTGCAGTGAAATCAGAGGAAGCCATTTCAGTCCAGGAGAGGAGCCGGTATGACTGTGCAAGGCTGAGGTGGAGGACGGAGGTTGGCTTGAACCCACAAGCTTATTCCTGGTTTGTGCACTGGTGGGCAGTCATAATGGAACAGGAAGGGGCCGTCCCCAAACTCCTCCCACAAAGTTGGGAGTATGAAATTGTCCAAAATGTCTTGGTATGCTGATGACTTAAGAGTTCCCTTCACTGGAACTAAGGGGCCAAACCCAACCCCCACCATAATCCCCCCCTCCCCCAAATGATTTGGACCAGTGCACAAAGCAAGGTCCATAAAGACATGGAGGAACGAGTTTGGGAGTGGAGGAACTTGAGCTGATAGAACACCTTTGGGATGAATTAGAGCAGAGACTGTGAGCCAGGCCTTCTCATCCAAAATCAGTGCCTGACCTCACAAATGCTCTTCTGGAAGAATGGTCAAACATTCCCATAGACACCCTCCTAAACCTTGTGGACGGCCTTCCCAGAAGAGTTGAAGCTGTTATAGCTGCAAAGGGCGGAGCCAACTCAATATTGAACCCTCCGGACTAAGACTGGGATGTCATTAAAGTTCATGTGTGTGTAAAGGTAGGCGTCCCAATACTTTTGGGAATATAGTGTATATTTATGTATGTATAATGTCTCCAAACTGCGGCCCGGGGGCCTGATGTTGCCTATTGCTTGCCTTTATCTACCCCTTGGGACACTATTTCTACCACTGTTACACTATTCTGTCAATGATGGGACACCATTTCTTCCATTGATACCAACGATGGGGCACTATTCCTCCCATTGACGCCAACAATGGGGCACTATTCCTCCCAATGCTGCCAACGATACGGAACTATTCCTCCAACTAATAGGAACGGTGGTGATATTTACTCCCACTGATGTCAGGGAAATTTTCACTCCCACTGGCCACAGTATGAACCCTCTAAAGTCTGAAGGACAATAAATTAGCCAGTGGTGGCTGGTGCTCAAAATTTTTGGGGGCGCAAACAAACTAAAGTACTGAAAAAGAAAACATCAATTGCAGCTATTGTGCCCATCAAATGCCGCTACTTGTGCCCATAAAATGCCGCCACTTGTGCCCATCAATGCCGCCACTTGTGCCTATCATATGCAGTTATTGTGCCCATCAAATGCCGCCACTTGTGTCCATCAAATGCCGCCACTTGTGCCCATCAAATGCCGCCACTTGTGTCCATCATATGCCGCCACTTGTGTCCATCATATGCCGCCGCTGTGACCCCCGAAGGCCTGCTGTCTGCCCGTCCCTTACCCCATCTTAGTGGCGGGCCAGGCAGCGGGTGACGGCGGTGAGCTGTGGGACGTCTCCTGTGTCCTCCATGCTTCCCCCTCCTCTGTTTTTCTGTTTGGCTAGGCGTCGAATCGGAGCGCCTGTGCCTTCAGCCAATCAGGTGACGGGTATGAGACCCGCGCTACCGGATTGGCGGAGAGGCGGTTCAGTGTTAGAAAAGCAAATATTAATTTGAGAGCAAAGCTCTGCCCTCCAAGCCCACCCTATTTTGAAGCCTATTAGAGCCTCTGGACCTGGATAGGGGGTGGTGGCGGCGGCCATGGATAGATTCTTGCAATACATGAACCTACCTGTTATTTATAGAGGGGGGTGGCTGGAGAGAGGGGGCAGCGCTCCGGTGCGCCCTTAATGGACAGGCCCGCCCCTGAAATTAGCCCTTTGTTTCGAAAGTTTGGAGACCCCCCTAATGGTGGATTGTCACATTACAACGCTAACACCAGTCATTGCCATTGTGATTATGGTGGCTTCTAGACCTTCCACCTCCCATTCTTCTCATTTACAAACAACCTGATTCGGGACATGTCCATCAATCTTCAGGTCTTGTCCTCAGTCCAGTACCAAGTAGAAGTTGTTATTGAAGTTCTCTCTCCCGATCGTCTGCTACTTTTGGGATGATGAGAGTTGGCAGTGAATTCCCTGAGATCTGAGCCCCGGAGTATAACGCTCTCTCTGTGTGTTTTATAATTAAACAAGAAGCCATCTCAGATCTTCGGAGACCAAAGCTGAGAAGAGGAATCACCCTGAGGATGACGAGAGGAGATATAAAAATGGAGCCGCACATCGATCAGAAGAGAAGATCCTGGATGGAAGTCATAGATGGAAGTCCCCTCAGAAGCTGTACATCACCAGACCCTTCCGTCTGTCCATCCTGACCCCTTCCTACCTCCTCCGTACACATCAATCAGGTGAGGACAAAACTATTTATATCCATAAAAAAAAAACTATTTCAAAGAATCGAGGTGGTCTCGTCCCAACAAAAATATCATAATCAATATGGCAGCTCCTCATAAACAATCCGGGATACTTTTTTTATTTTATTTTCGCCAACATTAAAATTTTCAGGACGTCTCCTTCTTCTAAGGTCCAGGCAGTACTCTAAAGCCTCGTCGTACACACAATCGGATTTTCAGCAGGGAATTGTGTGATGACAGACCGTTTGCCTAAAATCCGACCGTTAGTACGCTCCTTCAGACAATTGTTGGCCAACTTTCCGCCGACAAATGTTGGTTGGCAGGCTAGTAAATTTTCGGCAGACAACGGTCTGTCGTCGGATTTTTGTACACAAGTCCGTCACGCAAAAGTCCAAAGTAAGAACACGCATCAACGTTCATCAAACACGACATAAGCAGATGGGGCCCAAAGGGCGGCGCTCAAGAGCTGAAATTTCACTACGTTCGCGTTTGTTGGCCGACAATCGTGTGCCGTTTGTATGCCAGACAAGTTCCCGGCACACGCCCTTCGGATAAAAGTCTGACGCTCTGCTGATCAACAATCCGATCGTGTGTACCAGGCCTAACTTTAACCCGCTGACCTCTGGAAGGTTTTCCCCCTTCATGACCAGGCTGTGTTTTTGCTATTCGGCACTGCGCTAATATAACTGGTAATTGTGCGGTCGTGCAACACTGTACACAAAGGACAATTATATCATTTTTTTCTCACAAATAGAGCTTTTTTTGGTGGTATTCGATCACCTCTGTGTTTTTTTTTATTTATTATTTATTATATAAACAAAAAAATACAGAAAAAAAATAAATAATAATAATAATTTGATACATTTTTAAAACTTTTTTCTTTTTTTTTCTATTTTTTTTTACATTTTTTTTTTCACATCTATCATCATACTATTCAGTGTCACCATAGTGAGACCGTACTACTCTGTGGGGGGTGATCAGAGATTTATTTTTTTATTTTTTCACATACTGTTACCAATGCCATACAGCGTCATCATATAACTGGTGTGGTGGTGATCAGGGATACTGGCTGGTGGCAGCATGTAAAAAAAAATATATAAAAATAATAATAATCTTTATTACATTTTTAAAACTTTTTTATTTTTATTTATTTATTTTTTTACATTTTTTTTATTTTCACATACTATTATCATAGTGGTTAACACTGTACTACTCTGTGGGGGGTGAGCAGAGATTTTTGTTTATTTAATTTTTTTTTACATACTGTCACCAGTGTAGTGCAGCATCATCATATGATGATGGTGATCAGGGATACTGACTGGTGATAGTATGTAAAAAAAAAAAGAAAAAGAAAAAATAAATTATTTTCATTCCATTTTTTTTTTAAAAAGTTTCCTTTCTTTACATTTTTATTTTAATTTATTTTTTTATTACATACTTTCACCAGTGCAGTACAGCGCCATCATATGACTGTTGTGGTGGTGATCAGGGATACTGACTGGTGGCAGTGTGTAAAAAAAAAATAATAATAATTTTTGTTACAATTTTAAAACTTTTTTTTTAATTTTTTTTTCCACATACTAACATCAGAGTTCCTTTCTTTACATTTTTATTTCACAAACATGCGATTAGGCAATACTGATTCTTTTTTTTTCTTTTTTACATACTGTCACCAGTGCAGTACAGCAACATCATCTGACTGGTGTGGCGGTGATCAGGGATACAGACCGGTGACTGTATGCAAAATAAATAAATATTTTTTTATTCAATTTTAAAACTTTTCTCTTTTTTTTTTTACTTTTGTTTTCTTTTTTTTTTACCTTCTTTTTTTATTTTTTTATTTTTTTTACCTTCTTTTTTTATTTTCTTTTTTTTTTTTACATACTGTCACCAGTGTAGTGCAGCGTCATCATATGATGATAGTGATCAGGGATACTGACTTGTGATAGTATGTAAAAAAAAAAAAAAAAAAAAAAAGAAAAACTAAATTATTTTCATTCTATTTATTTAAAAAAATTTCTTTTCTTTACATTTTTATTTTACATACATATTGACACTGTACTACTCTGGGGGGAGGGGCAAACAGGGAATTTTTTTTTTTTTACATACTGTCACCAGTGCAGTACAATGTCATCATATGACTGGTGTGGTGGTGATCGGGGATACTGACTGGTGGCAGTGTGTAAAAAAAAACTTTTTTTTTACATTTGTTTTCACATATTATCATCAGAGTTCCTTTCTTTACATTTTTATTTTACAAACATGCGGTTAGGCGATACTTATTTATTTATTTTTTTACATCCTGTCACCAGTGCAGTACAGCAACATTATAACATCATATGACTGGTGTGGCGTTGATCAGAGACACTGACCAGTGACTGTATGCAAAATAAATAAATTCATATATATATTTTTTATTCCATTTTAAAACTTTCCTTTTTTTTTTTTACTTTTTGTTTTCTTTTTTTTTTAACCTTCTTTTTTTTTTATTTTTTTTTTTTACATACTGTCATCAGAGGGTTGATCAGAGATTTTTAATTTTTTTTTACTTTTGTTTTCTTTTTTTTACCTTCTTTTTTTCTTTTTTTTTTTTTTACATACTGTCATTGGAGGGGTGATCGGAGATTTTATTTATTTATTTATTTATTTTTTACCTTTTTTTTATTTTATTTTTTTTACATACTGTCATCAGAGGGTTGATCAGAGATTTTTAATTTTTTTTTACTTTTGTTTTCTTTTTTTTTAACCTTCGATTTTTCTTTTTTTTTTTTTTACATACTGTCATCGGAGTGATCGGAGATTTTATTTATTTATTTAATTTTTTTTTACCTTTTTTTTATTTATTTTTTTTTACATACTGTCATCGGAAGGGTGATCGGAGATTTTTTTTTTTTTTTTACTTTAGTTTTTTTTTTTTTTAACCTTCTTTTTTTATTTTATTTTTTTTACATACTGTCATCAACCGGCTGCCCTAACCCTAACCCTAACAAGCTGCCTTACACACGGGCCAAAGGTTTTTATTGAACCAGCCGATGTGGCCCGACATTTGTGCCCGCTTGTACCCGGCTTTAGGCTACAACTGACCGCAGTAAATGTAGGGATGGAAAATGGTTGAAGGATCCAGTTTGGTGTTTTTTGGGCCGGAGATAAGGCCTTTGTAGAGGACTTCTATGAGATTTTAGTGATTGGGCCGGAGATAAGGCCTTTGTAGAGGACTTCTGTGATATTTTGGTGATTGGGCCGGAGATAAGGCCTTTGTAGAGGACTTCTATGAGATTTTGGTGATTGGGCCAGAGATAAGGTCTTTGTAGAGGACTTCTATAAGATTTTAGTGATTGGGCCGGAGATAAGGCCTTTGTAGAGGACTTCTATGAGATTTTGGTGATTGGGCCGGAGATAAGGCCTTTGTAGAGGACTTCTATGAGATTATGGTGATTGGGCCGGAGATAAGGCCTTTGTAGAGGACTTCTATGAGATTATGGTGATTGGGCCGGAGATAAGGCCTTTGTAGAGGACTTCTATGAGATTTTGGTGATTGGGCCGGAGATAAGGCCTTTGTAGAGGACTTCTATGAGATTATGGTGATTGGGCCGGGGATAAGGCCTTTGTAGAGGACTTCTATGAGATTATGGTGATTGGGCCGGAGATAAGGCCTTTGTAGAGGACTTCTATGAGATTTTGGTGATTGGGCCGGAGATAAGGCCTTTGTAGAGGACTTCTATGAGATTATGGTGATTGGGCCGGAGATAAAGCCTTTGTAGAGGACTTCTATGAGATTTTGGTGATTGGGCCGGAGATAAGGCCTTTGTAGAGGACTTTTATGAGATTTTGGTGATTGGGCCGGAGATAAGGCCTTTGTAGAGGACTTCTATGAGATTTTAGTGATTGGGCCGGAGATAAGGCCTTTGTAGAGGACTTCTATGAGATTATGGTGATTGGGCCGGAGATAAGGCCTTTGTAGAGGACTTCTATGAGATTATGGTGATTGGGCCGCAGATAAGGCCTTTGTAGAGGACTTCTATGAGATTTTGGTGATTGGGCCGGAGATAAGGCCTTTGTAGAGGACTTCTATGAGATTTTGGTGATTGGGCCGGAGATAAGGTCTTTGTAGAGGACTTCTATGAGATTTTGGTGATTGGGCAGCAGATAAGGCCTTTGTAGAGGACTTCTATGAGATTTTGGTGATTGGGCCGGAGATAAGGCCTTTGTAGAGGACTTCTATGAGATTTTGGTGATTGGGCAGCAGATAAGGCCTTTGTAGAGGACTTCTATGAGATTTTGGTGATTGGGCTGGAGATAAGGCCTTTGTAGAGGACTTCTATGAGATTTTGGTGATTGGGTTGAAGATTTTATTTGTCTCCACAGTTGTTACCATTTTTTTAAGATTTAATTTGTATTAATACATTTACTTTCCTGACAGATTTTCACAATGTTGCCAAACAAGAGCCAAATCCCTGCCGTGTTCCTCCTGACAGGCATGCCGGGGCTGGAGTCACTCTACGGCTGCATCTCACTTCCATTCTGCTTCATGTTCTTCACCTCCATCGTTGGGAACGGTCTGATCCTTCTCGTGATCGTCAAAGATTACAAACTCCACCAACCTGTCTTCTTCCTCCTTTCCATGCTGGCCGTCACCGACCTTCTCTTCACCCTGGTCACCAGCCCCTCAGTCCTAGCCGTTTTCCTGTTTGACCACGAGGCCGTCAAATCTCAGCTGTGCCTCCTGCAGATGTTCTTCATCCACTCGCTCTCCATCATCGAGTCTTCACTCCTGGTGGCCATGGCCTTCGACCGATATGTCGCCATTTGTCATCCTTTAAGATACACGTCCATTCTTACCAGCTCTGCTGTGGCCAAGATTGGTCTCTTCTCTGCCCTCCGGGGAACCCTTCTTCATATCCCACCAGTGTTGAGCCTGAAATTCCTGCCCTACTGCAAGGGTAATGCCCTGTCCCACTCGTACTGCTTGCACCAGGATGTTATGAAGTTGGCTTGTCATGGAACCAATACCTTCAACATCATGTATGGTCTTGGGGTTATCCTTTGCACGGTTACGCTGGATGCCGTGCTTATTGTCTTGTCCTACATTCTGATAGTCCGAGCCGTCCTTCACGTCACCAAAACGGACCGTTATAAGTTATTTAACACCTGCGTGTCCCACCTCTGTGCTGTGTTTCTGTTCTATGCCCCTATGGTGGCGCTGTCCTTGGTACACAGGTTCGGAAAAGAGGTCTCACCATTATTTCTGACCCTCTTGGCCAATGCGTACCTGTTCTTTCCATCCATGCTCAACCCCATCATCTACAGTGCCAAGAACAAGCAAATCCGTGAAGCCTTACTTCAGATTTTCCACAGAGGACCAATGGATTGGTAAAGAAGAGAGAACCTTCTCAGCCTTCTGGCTAAAATCAAGTGTAGTATCTGTTCTTATTCAAACATTTTTATTATTATTTATTTATTTATTTAAAAAAAAACTGTTTTATTCAAGCATTTCTTGTTTTTTTAGGTTTTTTTTTTTAAACCCTTTTTAATCAAGCATTTTTTTGTTAACCCCAGTTTTATTCAAGCATTTTTAGTTTTTTTTCTTAAAAAACCCAGCCTTATTCAAGCATTTTTTTTTTTTGCTTTTTGAAAAAACCAACACCAGTTTTATTCAAGCATTTTTTTTAAAGCCAGTTTTATTCAAGCATTTTTTTATTATTATTTATTTAAAAAAAACTGTTTTATTCAAGCATTTCTTGTTTGTTTGTTTTTTTAACCCTTTTTAATCAAGCATTTTTTTGTTAACCCCAGTTTTATGTAAGCATTTTTTGTTTTTTTATTTGGGAAAAAAATGTTTTTTTTCAAGCATTTTTTGTTTTTTCTTAAAAAACCCAGCCTTATTCAAGCATTTTTTTTTTTGCTTTTTGAAAAACCCAACACCTGTTTTATTCAAGCCTTTTTTTAAACCCAGTTTTATTCAAGCATTTCTTGTTTTGTTTTGTTTTTTTAAACCCTTTTTAATCAAGCATTTTTTTTGTTAACCCCGGTTTTATTCAAGCATTTTTAGTTTTTTTCTTAAAAAAACCCAGCCTTGTTCAAGCATTTTTTTTTTGCTTTTTGAAAAACCCAACACCTGTTTTATTCAAGCATTTTTTTTTAAAACAGTTTTATTCAAGCATTTTTTTTATTATTATTTATTTTAAAAAAAACTGTTTTATTTAAGCATTTCTTGTTTTTTTGTTTTTTTTTAACCCTTTTTAATCAAGCATTTTTTTTGTTAACCCCGGTTTTATTCAAGCATTTTTAGTTTTTTTCTTTAAAAAACCCAGCCTTGTTCAAGCATTTTTTTTTGCTTTTTGAAAAACCCAACACCTGTTTTATTCAAGCATTTTTTTTTAAAACAGTTTTATTCAAGCATTTTTTTTATTATTATTTATTTTAAAAAAAACTATTTTATTTAAGCATTTCTTGTTTTTTTGTTTTTTTTTAACCCTTTTTAATCAAGCATTTTTTTTGTTAACCCCAGTTTTTTTTCAAGCATTTTTTGTTTTTTCTTAAACAACCCAGCCTTATTCAAGCATATTTTTTTTGCTTTTTGAAAAACCCAACACCTGTTTTATTCAAGCCTTTTTTTAAACCCAGTTTTATTCAAGCATTTTTTTTTATCATTTATTTAAAAAAAACTGTTTTATTCAAGCATTTCTTGTTTTGTTTTGTTTTTTTAAACCCTTTTTAATCAAGCATTTTTTTTGTTAACCCCGGTTTTATTCAAGCATTTTTAGTTTTTTTCTTAAAAAAACCCAGCCTTGTTCAAGCATTTTTTTTTTGCTTTTTGAAAAACCCAACACCTGTTTTATTCAAGCATTTTTTTTAAAAACAGTTTTATTCAAGCATTTTTTTTTATTATTATTTATTTTAAAAAAACTGTTTTATTTAAGCATTTCTTGTTTTTTTTGTTTTTTTTTAACCCTTTTTAATCAAGCATTTTTTTTGTTAACCCCAGTTTTTTTTCAAGCATTTTTTGTTTTTTCTTAAACAACCCAGCCTTATTCAAGCATATTTTTTTTGCTTTTTGAAAAACCCAACATCTGTTTTATTCAATCTTTTTTTTTTAAACCCAGTTTTATTCAAGCATTTTTTAAAGCGTTTTATTTAAGCATTTTTTTGTTTTTTGTTTTTTATTTGAAAAAAAACCATTTTTTTCAAGCATTTTTTTGAAAAAACCCAGCCTTATTCAAGATTTCTTTTGCTTTTTGAAAAACCCAACACCTGTTTTATTAAAAAAAAGAAACTAATTTCATTCAAGCACTTTTTTTTGTTTTTTATTTGAAAAAATCAATTTTTTTCAAGCATTTTTTTGAAAAAAAAAACAGCCTTATTCAAGAATTTTTTTTTTGCTTTTTGAAAAACCTAACACCTATTTTATTAAAAAAAAATGAAACCCTAATTTCATTCAAGCACTTTTTTTGTTTTTTATTTGAAAAAAAAACATTTTTTTTTCATGCATTTTTTGAAAAAAACCCAGCCTTATTCAAGATTTTTTTTGCTTTTTGAAAAACCCAACACCTGTCTTATTGAAAAAAAAAAAAACTTTTTTTAATATTTTTTTTTTTTTAAATCCAGCCTTATTCAAGCATTCGTTTTTTTTTGCTTTTCACCTGTTTTATTTAAAAAAAAAAATGAAACCCTAATTTTATTCA
Source organism: Lithobates clamitans (assembly GCA_037952925.1). Taxonomy (NCBI): domain Eukaryota; kingdom Metazoa; phylum Chordata; class Amphibia; order Anura; family Ranidae; genus Lithobates; species Lithobates clamitans. The sequence goes on along the minus strand of JBBGZY010001081.1, from coordinate 238,867 downwards.
AGCACTTTTTTTGTTTTTTATTTGAAAAAAAAGCCCGTTTTATTCAAGCATTTTTTTCTTTTCTTTTTTTTTTTCTTCTCTGCATCTGTTCCTATTAGTTGTTGGGAGGAAGAAAGCTGGTGCTTAAGGGGGTGCCCTGGCTAATATTCCTCTGAATTTAATTAGGTGGGAATGATGGGAGTGCCTTTTCCCCCTTCCGGGGGTTGATACTGGCCTGGTGTACCAGACTTGTCCCGGGTTAAGGTCAAGGTTCTCAAGGTTCTCCCAAAGTTCTAATGGCTTCCTGGTAAGGATGGTGGTGCTCTGGTCTGGCCAGGAGGTGCTCTGGTCTGGCCAGGGGCTGAGGCTGAGAGAAGCCTTCGGTGTATGTGGCCTCTGGAGTGGCAGTCCAGGGGGGGGGAGCAGAAATGACCACAATGGGGGGAGCTCAGGTGAGTCTATTATGGCACCAAGGTCACTGCACTATTGCACTCTTTTGACACGCCTTCCTCCTGGGCCGGGTCTTTTGGCCCCACCTAGTACTAGTTGGATTGGCCTTGCTTCGGCAGGCTTCCTGAAGAAAGGGGTCCACCTGGTTTTCGGCTGGGTGGACCATGAGTATCCCAGTCCCTGTGAAGAGCTTTGCACCCTGAGGGGATCAGGGCCAGGGTCCTTCCTCTTCAGATGCCGGTGCTCACGTGGCGTTTAAGCAGTTCTTGCCCGGCTTCTGGCAATTTGACGGCTGAGTTGGACTTTCACCGTTCTGGGTTGACCAATCACAGCAGATCACATGACAATTGTAAACAACGGATGGCTTCCATTCATGCCATTCCTTGCTACAATGGTGCTGTTAGCTGCGATTGGTCACAGTGATCACATGATACAGACAGGGCCAATCACAGATAATCACAGCTAATCACAACAACAAAAAAACACTAAATTAATCAATTTCATTCAGTAAAATGCTTGCTTAAGCCAGTGAAAATCACTGCTATAAGCAATCATAATGTGTAAAAAAAAAAATTAAAAAATCCTGATCACTTCCTCAGAGTAGTACAATGTTACTGTGGTAATATTATGTTGATCTGGTCACGAAAAAAAAATCTTAAAAAAAAAAAAAAAACAATTAAAAAAAAAATCGTAATAAAATTTAAAAAAATAATAAAAAAAGGAATAAAATTTAAAAAAAAATGAAAAAAAATCGTAATAAAATTAATAGAAATAAATAAATAAATAAATTGCATTAGGTCTTATACTGAGATGGTTGTTATCAGCAAATATTTAAAAAAAAAACTAATTTTATGTTTATTTCAAATTTATTTTCTTACTTTTGAATTAAATCGGAATGTAATCTATGAGGTCATTAAATGAAGGTCTGATAATTGTTAAATAATGTGGGATTGATAAATATATATATTTTTTATATATATGTAACTAATATCCCATTTTACCTTTTACATAAACCAACTTGTCAACTTACATGGCGTAGCGGTTGTCAACCATGGCCCTTGACATCACCAGAAGGGGGGGTGGGTAGTAAAGGAATGGGAGAGAGCCCAAGAGTTAGCCCAGTGTCATGGCCAAGGGTCAAGCTCAGGGACCAGTAGCTATAGCAGCAGAGATGCTCCCACCGACTTGCAGGACAGGTATGCAAGGAGGTCACCCTGGTGGGTGACACTGGCTCACCTGAGGTAACTGGTCTAAGTACTAACTGGTATTCTCCCGATGGTGGAGATGTGTTTTGCTGCATGTTAGTACCAGGTCACGGTCCTCAGGATCGCCCCAGCAGGAGGTGAACAAGTCGGGGTCCAGTAGCAGATATAGCACTTAGGGGTCGAGCAGAAGTGTAGTCAGTAAACAAGCCAAATATATGTAGCAAGTGGTTGCAGGTTGGGATCAAGCAGAAGAGCAGTCGACGAACAAGCCAAAGATCGGTCACCAGTGGTTGCAGGTTGGGAGCAAGTGGAAAAGTAGTTGAGGAAAAAGGCAAAGATGGGCAACCAGTGGTTGCAGATTGGGATCAAGTGGAAAAGTAGTTTAGGAAAAAGTCCAAGATCGGTAACGAGTGGTTGCAGGTTGGGATCAAGTGGAAGCGTAGTCGAGGAACAAGTCAATGATCGGTAACAAGTGGTTGCAGGTTGGGATCAAGTGTAAGCGTAGTCAAAGGAACAAGCCAAAAATCAGTAACAAATGATCACAGGTTGGAATCAAGTGGAAGCACAGTTGAGGAACAAGCCAAAGATCGGTAACGAGTGGTTGCAGGTTGGGATCAAGCGGAAGCATAGTCGAGGAACAAGCCAAAAATCAGTAACAAGTGATCACAGAATGGGATCAAGCGGAAACGTAGTCGAGGAACAAGCCAAAAATCAGTAACAAGTGGTTACAAGTTGGGATCAAGCGGAAGCGTAGTTGAGGAAAAAGCCAAAGATCGGTAACGAGTGGTAGTGGAGATAAGAACAGCTTCAGGTACAGGAAAGGAGCAAGATATCAACTGAAGAGAGCACAATAATCTGGCAAACAGGAAGTGCAAAGGTGTGGCTTAAATAGGAAGTTCCTGTGAAGAGCAAAGAGCTCACTAGAGACAAGTGACAAGGCAAGATTGCTCTAAGAGATCAGACAGGGACCTTTACAGTATCTCAAGTGGTTCAGCAAGAAGAACTACTGTTGGATATAGCAGAGGTTGTGGGTTCAGAACTTGGCCCTGACACCCGGGTAAACTTCTGACTTGGAATCTCAATATACATTTTAAAGAGGGGTATCTAAGTGGACCCAAGGAGCCCATACCAGTTTGAAGGTTTGGATAGTGTTATTTATTCTTGCTTCCAAGAGCTTGAAGATGTGCCTCCTTCTGGTAACCCCTAGGCAACATCTTCCTTTAATGAGTTCAATAGACCCCTAAATGCAATGCATCTCCAAGGAAGTCACTCTCCTATATTGCTCAAATTAACCAATTCAATCTTTCTCCTGACCATATATCTCACAGCCTTGATGAAGGAGACTCAGATCCTCGGAATGTGTTATTACTGTATTTGCTGTTTTGAATAAAATTATCTTTTCTTATAGCTAGCTATCTTCCCATATTGTCTTCTTCTGGCCTGCACAGTAAATCTTAACTTTTCTTTGTGTAAGAAACCTATAGAGAGGTCACTATGACAATATGGTACAGATGACCAACTCGCCATCACACCCTTATGACAGTTTGTCCTAAGTGGGGATGAGTGGAGTGATTTCCCAGCAAAATTACCCATGGTGCCTTTGTCAAAATTTCACCAAAATTAGCCCAAAATGTACTATATGGAGGTGGCATCTGACATGATCATCAGTGGCTAAATAGCCAACCTTAACCCTAATCTAACACCACCCCTTACCCTAAAGATAACCCTTGTCCTCATGCCAACCCCAACCTCACTGATACCCCTACTTCTAACCCTAATCCTAATACCAACCCTTACCCTAAAGATAACCCTAGTCCTCATGCCAACCCTAACCTCACTGATACCCCTACTTCTAATCTTAACACCACCCCTTACCCTAAAGATAACCCTTGTCCTCATGCCAACCCTAACCTCACTGATGCCCCTACTTCTAATCCTAATCCTAATACCACCCCTTACCCTGTTTATAAGTTGATGAGTTGATGGGAAGATGGATGGAGACAAATACAGGACAATCTTAGAAGAAAACCTGTTAGAGTCTACAAAAGACTTGAGACTGGGGCGGAGGTTCACCTTCCAGCAGGACAACGACCCGAAACACACAGCCAGAGCTACAATGGAATGGTTTACATCAAAGCATATTCATGTGTTAGAATGGCCCAGTCACAGTCCAGACCTAAATCACATTGAGAATCTGTGGCAAGACTTGAAAATTGCTGTTCACAGACGCTCTCCATCCAATCTGACAGAGCTTGAGATATTTTACAAAGAAGAATGGGCAGAAATGTCCTCTCTAGATGTGCAAAGCTGGTAGAGACATCCCCAAAAAGAGAAAGGGGGTTCTACAAAGTATTGGCTCTGGGGGGCGCCATACAAATGCCCCCCCCACACTTTTCACAGATTTATTTGTATCATTTATCATTTTCCTTCCACTTCACAATTATGTGACACTTTGTGTTGGTCTATCACATAAAATCCCAATAAAATACATTTATGTTTTGGGTTGTAAAAAAATGTGGAGAATTTCAAGGGGTATGAATACTTTTTCTAGGCTCTGTAACCCCGACTCTAAGGCTAGCCTTGGCCCTCACCCCTTTATTGCTACCCCTAACAATACCGCCATTCCTAATGTCAACCCCCATCAATAACCTCTAAAGATAACCCTTATCCTTCTACCATCCATAACCCCAGAGCTGACCCCCAAGGGGCCCCCTCACAGCTCTGCAGTAATGTGTTGCGGTTCCTCCTGACAACACAAAAGCATGGCGGAGCTCGGTGACAAAGACATGGTGGAACTCGGTGACAAATGTATGGCGGAGCTCAGTGACAAATGTATGGCGGAGCTCGGTGACAAACGCATGGCGGAGCTTGGTGACAAAGGCATGATGGAGCTCGGTGACAAAGGCATGGTGGAGTTCGGTGACAAAGGCATGGTGGAGTTTGGTGACAAATGCATGGTGGAGCTTGGTGACAAAGGCATGGCGGAGCTCGGTGACAAAGGCATGGTAGAGCTCGGTGACAAAGGCATGGCGGAGCTCGGTGACAAAGACATTGTGGAGCTCGGTGACAAAAGCATGGTGGAGCTCGGTGACAAAGGCATGGTGGAGCTTGGTGACAAAGACATTGTGGAGCTCGGTGACAAAGGCATGGTGGAGCTCGGTGACAAAGGCATGGTGGAGCTTGGTGACAAAGGCATGGTGGAGCTCGGTGACAAAGGCATGGTGGAGCTCGGTGACAAAGACATGGTGGAGCTCGGTGACAAAGGCATGGTGGAGCTCGGTGACAAAGGCATGGCGGAGCTCGGTGACAAAGGCATGGCGGAGCTCGGTGACAAAGGCATGGCGGAGCTCGGTGACAAAGACATGGCGGAGCTCGGTGACAAAGACATGGCAGAGCTCGGTGACAAAGACATGGTGGAGCTTGGTGACAAAGACATCGTGGAGCTCGGTGACAAAGGCATGGTGGAGCTCGGTGACAAAGACATGGTGGAGCTTGGTGACAAAGGCATGGTGGAGCTCGGTGACAAAGACATGGTGGAGCTCGGTGACAAAGACATGGCAGAGCTTGTGACAAAGACATGGTGGAGCTCGGTGACAAAGGCATGGCGGAGCTCGGTGACAAAGGCATGGCGGAGCTCGGTGACAAAGACATGGTGGAGCTTGGTGACAAAGGCATGGTGGAGCTCCGTGACAAAGGCATGGTGGAGTTCGGTGACAAAGGCATGGCGGAGCTCGGTGACAAAGGCATGGCGGAGCTCGTGACAAAGACATGGCGGAGCTTGGTGACAAAGACATGGTGGAGCTTGGTGACAAAGGCATGGTGGAACTCGGTGACAAAGACATGGTGGAGCTTGGTGACAAAGGCATGGCGGAGCTCGGTGACAAAGACATGGTGGAACTCAGTGACAAAGGCATGGCGGAGCTTGGTGACAAAGGCATGGTGGAACTCGGTGACAAAGGCATGGCGGAGCTCGGTGACAAAGGCATGGTGGAGCTCGGTGACAAAGGCATGGCGGAAGCTCGGTGACAAAGACATGGCGGAGCTCGGTGACAAAGACATGGCCGAAGCTCGGTGACAAAGACATGGCGGAGCTCGGTGACAAAGACATGGCGGAGCTCGGTGACAAAGACATGGCAGAGCTCGGTGACAAGCGGCTCTGCTCCATCGTTCCCATTGGGTTGTGGTGTCAGACATGTTGTGATGTACAGTAGATGGCTTTTCAATGGGTTCGCTTATGGTGACAATATAACAAACATGAATGTTCCCTCACATCACTTCTAACCCCACATCTATGATGTCCATAAATATCACCGACAGAGGATCCAATAGAACTCGCTGCAAAAAAATCTAGTAAATGTTAAAAGTGGTAGTTAAAAAAAAGAGAAAAAAAAAAAAAAAACAGCGAGTTCTCAGTTCTGCTCAGATTCGGCCTATGTTTGAGAATCCCCCCCCAGATTGTCACCCCGGCCGGTATTTCTGTATTTCTTCCACGTCTTCCAAGAATTCCACCTCCAGTCATCATTCCCCTGCTTCCTCTCCGATGTGTCCGGATGATTGCCAGGCGGAAGAATCCTCCCATCTTACAGAAACCCAGATGATATATCACAGAGGAGCTGGGCCGTCATCGCTTATTATTTCCAAACACAGAAAACATAAATATTCGCTGCTTTACTAACACTTTTCCCAAATGAAAAAGACCCCCCCTCCCCCCAAATATGCACCCAGAATAGACTCAAAGTATGAGATCACAATGTTTATAAACATTGATCAAAGATACAAAGTAACATTGTTTATAAACATTGATCAGACAACAGATAGAGAGATACAAAGTAACATTGTTTATAAACATTGATCAGATGGGAGATAGAGATAAAGAGTAACATTGTTTATAAACATTGATCAGATGGGAGATTGAGAGATACAAAGTAACATTGTTTATAAACATTGATCAGACCTGGTGTGCACACTCCCCCCCTGCTGCCCCCCCCCCCACTGAGAGTCTGTCAGGATGTCCTGGCCAATGATTCAAGGCCGAGACCTGCCGATCAGCTCTGTCCAATCACATTCTATGGGGTTGAGGTCAGGACTCTGTGATGGCCAGTCAAGTTCCTCCACCCCAAACTCGCTCATTCATGTCTTTATGGACCTTGCTTTGTGGACTGGTGTGCAGTCATGTTGGAACAGGAAGGGGCCGTCCCCAAACTGTTCCCACAAAGTTGGGATCATGAAATTGTACAAAATGTCTTCTTGGTATGCAGACGCCTTAAGAGTTCCCTTCACTGGAACTAAGGGGCCAAACCCAACCCCTGAAAAACAACCCCCCACCATAATCCCTCCTCCCCCCCACACCATAATCCCCCCTCCACTCCATACCATAATCCCCCCTCCACCCCCCACACCATAATACCCCCTCCCCCCACACACCATAATACCCCTTCCACCAAATGATTTGGACCAGTGCACAAAGCAAGGTCCATAAAGACATGGATGAGTGAGTTTGGGGTGGAGGAACTTGACTGGCCTGCACAGAGTCCTGACCTCAACCCCATAGAACACCTTTGGGATGAATTAGAGCAGAGACTGCAAGCCAGGCCTTCTCATCCAACATCAGTGCCTGATCTCACAAATGTTCTTCTGGAAGAATGGTCAAACATTCCCATAGACACCCTACTAAACCTTGTGGACAGCCTTCCCAGAAGAGTTGAAGCTGTTATAACTGCAAAGGGCGGAATCAACTTAATATTGAACCCTCCGGACTAAGACTGGGATGTTATTAAAGTTCATGTGTGTGTAAAGGCAGGCGTCCCAATACTTTTGGGAATCTAGTGTATGTATCCCTCTATTATCTTAAGTGATGAGAAAATGATAGCCGATCGGAGTAAAGGGGGATAAAGTACAAAGTTCAGAACCCCTGAGAAGGAAGAAGAGTGACCAGAACATATCTCCGGCACACAATCCTTCATAACTGTATTCTTTAATATTTATATACATTTAAAGGGGATAGAAGTCTCAGCCTGGTTGGAATCGGTGGAGAAGTGCCGGAATGTTCACAATTCACCAGAAACAAAGTTAAAGCAGATTTTTCGGTTTGCTTTCCACGATCTCCTGGTAACACTTTGAGGAACAATCAGACTTTGGCAGCGACGTCTCCCAGATCCGAGAGAAATGTTTTCTGTCTGTTATAAATAAACACAGAGTGTTATTTGAAGTCATTTCAGATCTTCTCTTCAAAGACAAACACGGAGATGAGAAATGGATGACTTCAAGGATTGTGCCAGAGAAGGATTATAAAGGGACCTCCAAAGGTCTGTAATGTAAAGGTTCTTCTCCATAACAGACTTTTAGAGAGCAGCTATGTATTTTGGGGGACCTCTGGGGTAAAAAAAAGAATCTGGGAGGGAAATGAATGACTCTGAGGACTGTGCCGGAGAAAGGATTATAATGGGACCTCCAAAGGTCTGTAATGTAAAGGTCCTCCATGACAGATTTTTAGAGGTCTGCTATGTATTTTGGGAACCTCTGGGGTAAAAAAAAGAAGCCAGGAGGTAAAGGATGACTCTGAGGACTGTGCCGGAGAAGGATTATAAAGGAACCTAGTTAAAGCAGATTTTTCGGTTTGCTTTCCACGATCTCCTGGTAACACTTTGAGGAACAATCAGACTTTGGCAGCGACGTCTCCCATATCCGAGAGAAAAGTTTTCAGTCTGTTATAAATAAACACAATATTTTATTTGAAGTCATTTCAGATCTTCCCTTCAAAGACAAACACAGAGATGAGAAATGGATGACTTCAAGGATTGTGACATAATGGGGCCTCCAAAGGTCTGTAATGTAAAGGTTCTTCTCCATAACAGACTTTTAGAGGTCAGCTATGTATTTTGGGGGACCTCTGGGGTAAAAAAAAAAGAATCCGGGAGAGAAATGGATGACTCTGAGGACTGTGCCGGAGAAAGGATTATAATGGGACCTCCAAAGGTCTGTAATGTAAAGGTCCTCCATAATAGACTTTTTGAGGTCTGCTATGTATTTTGGGGGACTTCTGGGGTAAAAAAAATAATCCAGGAGGTAAAGGATGACTCTGAGGACTGTGCCGGAGAAGGATTATAAAGGAACCTAGTTAAAGCAGATTTTTCGGTTTGCTTTCCACGATCTCCTGGTAACACTTTGAGGAACAATCAGACTTTGGCAGCGACGTCTCCCATATCCGAGAGAAAAGTTTTCAGTCTGTTATAAATAAACACAATATTTTATTTGAAGTCATTTCAGATCTTCCCTTCAAAGACAAACACAGAGATGAGAAATGGATGACTTCAAGGATTGTGACATAATGGGGCCTCCAAAGGTCTGTAATGTAAAGGTTCTTCTCCATAACAGACTTTTAGAGGTCAGCTATGTATTTTGGGGGACCTCTGGGGTAAAAAAAAAAGAATCCGGGAGAGAAATGGATGACTCTGAGGACTGTACCGGAGAAAGGATTATAATGGGACCTCCAAAGGTCTGTAATGTAAAGGTCCTCCATAATAGACTTTTTGAGGTCTGCTATGTATTTTGGGGGACTTCTGGGGTAAAAAAAATAATCCGGGAGGTAAATGGATGACTCTGAGGACTGTGCCGGTGACGGATTATAAAGTAATCTAGTTAAAGCAGATTTTTCGGTTTGCTTTCCACGATCTCCTGGTAACACTTTGAGGAACAATCAGACTTTGGCAGCGACGTCTCCCAGATCCGAGAGAAATGTTTTCTGTCTGTTATAAATAAACACAGAATTTTATTTGAAGTCATTTCAGATCTTGCCTTCAAAGACAAACACGGAGATGAGAAATGGATGACTTCAAGGATTGTGCCAGAGAAGGATTATAATGGGGCCTCCAAAGGTCTGTAATGTAAAGGTCCTCCATAACAGACTTTTAGAGGTCTGCTATGTATTTTGGGGGACCTCTGGGGTAAAAAAAAAGAATCCGGGAGGGAAATGGATGACTCTGAAGACTGTGCCGGAGAAAGGATTATAATGGGACCTCCAAAGGTCTATAATGTAAAGGTCCTCCATAACAGACTTTTTGAGGTCTGCTATGTATTTTGGGGGACTTCTGGGGTAAAAAAAATAATCCGGGAGGGAAATGGATGACTCTGAGGACTGTGCCGGAGACGGATTATAAAGTAATCTAGTTAAAGCAGATTTTTCGGTTTGCTTTCCACGATCTCCTGGTAACACTTTGAGGAACAATCAGACTTTGGCAGTGACGCCTCCCAGATCCCAGAGAAATTTTTTCTGTCTGTTATAAATAAACACAGAATTTTATTTGAAGTCATTTCAGATCTTCCCTTCAAAGACAAACACGGAGATGAGAAATGGACGACTTCAAGGATTGTGCCAGAGAAGGATTATAAAGGGACCTCTAAAGGTCTGTAATGTAAAGGTCCTCCATGACAGACTTTTAGAGGTCAGCTATGTATTTTGGGGGACCTCTGGGGTAAAAAACTCAATTGCAATTAAAAACTCCTCACATCTCTGGATCACATGGAATTTTTGGTTAACTGTTTTTTTTAAACACCTTCCCACCCAGTCCTATAACAGATTGATGTCTGAACGGGCCTTTCGTCCCTTTGAGTGGACGTCATATGGCTTCCTCTCAGAAGGCACCACTTGAGTGACCGCGGGGCCTTGCAGCGCTGCAATCCACCGGACACAGCCAATGACTGATCACTTTGCTGGCCACTTTGCTGGCCTGCTGCCAGTATCATGTGATCACTGTGACACATCACAGCAGGTCACATGACAGTTGTACACAATAGACGGCTTCCTTTTATGCCATTCATTGTAGGTAGTTGTGTTGCTAGCTGTGATTGGTTACAGTGATCATGGTACAGACCAGGCCAATCACAGCCCATATTTACCTTGTGATTAGCTTTGGCCAACCACAGCTAATCACAACACTATACACAGAATGAATCTGTTTCATTCAGTAAAAATGGTTGCTTATACCGATGAAATTCACCACTATAAGCAATCATAATGTGTACCAAAAAAAACCCTGAGGGGGACGCCCCCCCACCCCACGCCCATCGGCGTCTCTCCGGGCTCTCCCGCGTGATCAGGAAGCCGGAGATTCGATCCGTCGGCGGCGCTGGTTTACCGCAGAGCTGGCCGAGGACCTGCTTTAACAAGGGATGTTTATATTCTTTGTGACAGCAATAAAAGTGCTGAAAAAAATGCATAAAACTAAAAAACAAAAATGAAATAAATGAATAATTTAAAAAAAATAAAAATAAAGTGCCCTCATCCCCCCCATGCTAGCACCCAAAAGTGAACACACGCATCGGCTCCGCACGCAGACAGCCATCGTCCCACACATGTGAGGTATAGAGGTGGGCCGAACACCCCCCCCCCCCATGTTCAGTTCACAGCAGAACTCCCAAACAGAGAACAAGATCTGACCCGAACCCCATTGAAGTCTATGGAACCCCAACGTGGAAAAATCAAAAGTCCCCACTTTGAAGGCTTATTTTATTGTCATAAAAAGTCTTTGGGGACATGTATCAATGTAAAACATTTTTTTAAAAAGATTGTTTTTACAGGAGCAGTGATTGCAATTATGCTTAAAGTGCAAAAATAAAAATGAAAAACCCTTAACTATAGTACTGGGGGGTCCCTTAGTTTGAGTGTAAAGCGGCGCATCTGTAGCATGTATAGAACCTGCATGTATAGAACCTGCTGCAGCAAAAGCAGCAAAACTGACATTTCTAAAGAAAAAAAAATGCATGAAATTAAATTGCTGGCAATAGAAAAATGTTACCCCCCCACCCCCCCATAGGGCCCCCCTGCCCCCCAGTCTGGTATTGATTTTAAAGGGAATCCCACTCCAAAAAAAAAAAAAAAATAGCATGGGGTTCCCCCCAAAATCCATACCAGGCCCTTATCTGAGCATCTAGCCTGGCAGGCCAGGAAGGGGGGGGGGGGTATTTGAGCATACCCCCTCTTCCAGAACCATATGCCCTCAACATGGGGACAAAGGCCTCATCCCCACATACCAGGGCTGTGGTTGTGGGGGGCTTATTGGAATCTAGAAGCCCTCTTTAAGAAAGGGGCCCCAGATCCTGCCCCCCCCTATGTGCTATGTGAATGGGTATCGGGTACCAAAAAAATGTCAAAAAATAATAAAAGCACAGAGAAAGTTTTGACGAATCCTTTTATGTCCCCCGATGTAGATCTGTTGTCAAATACGATGCCGTCAGACCCAAAATACAGAAAATAAAAATCGCTTCGCAGTCAACAAAGGCAAACCGCTGAATGCCTGGCTTGCCGTTTGACAGTTCTTATATAGGTAAGGGGTGGAGCCACCTGGTGAAACCCGCCCCCTTGTGACGTCATCATCACAGCATGCACCGGTTCGTGACACCACATGGCGGGGCAGTGCCACCAGGTGGCTCCGCCCCTTACCTATATAAGAACTGTCAAATTCGGCGGTTTGCCTTAGTTGATGGTGGCGTTTTTGTTTTTTTTTAATAAAGGAATTGTCAAAAACTGTATCTGTGATTTTATTACTTTTTGACACTTTTTTGGGGAATGAGTATGGGGTACAATGTACCCCGTACTCATTCACATGGGGTGAGGGGTGGGTGGGATCTGGGGGCCTCCTTGTTAAAGGGGGCTTCCAGATTTCCGATAAGTGTGACATGCTTGGTATCTATTTACTTGGCGTAACATCATCTTTTATAGTTTACAAAAAAATTGGGTTATGTATTATGTGTGTAATTGTTTTTTTCGCATTGCAATTTAAAAAAAAAAAATTTCCCCCCTAAAATGCATTAGAAAAAAATGCTGCAAGAGATTAAACATTGCAAAACTCACCATTTTATTCTCGAGGGCCTTTGCTTTAAAAACATACACACACATATATATATATACAGTATGTGACAAAAGTAAGTACACCCCTCAGTCACATTTGTGTAAATCTTTTCTTCTCTCTTTTCATGTGACAACACTGAAGAAATGACACTTGGCTACAATGTAAAGTAGTGAGTGTACAGCTTGTATAACAGTGTAAATTTGCTGTCCACTCAAAATAACTCAACACACAGCCATTAATGTCTAAACCGCTGGCAACAAAAGTCAGTACACCCCTAAGTGAAAATCTCCAACTTGGGCCCAATTAGCCATTTTCCCTCCCCGGTGTCATGTGACTTGTTAGTGTTACAAGGTCTCAGGTGTGAATGGGGAGCAGGTGTGTTAAATTTGGTGTTATCGCTCTCACTCTCTCATACTGGTCACTGGAAGTACAACATGGCACCTCATGGCAAAGAACTCTCTGAGGATCTGAAGAAAAGAATTGTTGCTCTACATAAAGATGGCCTAGGCTATAAGAAGATTGCCAAGACCCTGAAACTGATCTGCAGCACGGTGGCCAAGACCATACAGCGGTATAACAGGACAGGTTCCCCTCAGAACAGGCCTCGCCATGGTCCACCAAAGAAGTTGAGGTCACGTGATCATCGTCATATCCAGAGGTTGTCTTTGGGAAATAGACGTATGAGTGCTGCCAGCATTGCTGCAGAGGTTGTAGGGGTGGGGGGTCAGCCTGTCAGTGCTCAGACCATACGCCGCACACTGCATCAAATTGGTCTGCATGGCTGTCATCCCAGAAGGAAGCCTCTTCTAAAGATGATGTACAAGAAAGACCACAAACAGTTTGCTGAAGACAAGCAGACTAAGGACATGGATTACTGGAACCATGTCCTGTGGTCTGATGAGACCAAGATAAACGTATTTGGTTCAGATGGTGACAAGCGTGTGTGGGGGCAACCAGGTGAGGAGGACAAAAACAAGTGTGTCTTGTCTACAGTCAAGCATGGTGGTGGGAGTGTCATGGTCTGGGGCTGCATGAGTGCTGCCGGCACTGGGGGGCTACAGATCATTGAGGGAACCATGAATGCCAACATGTACTGTGACATACTGAAGCAGAGCATGATCCCCTCCCTTCAGAGACTGGACCGCAGGGCAGTATTCCAACATGATAACCACCCCAAACACACCTCCAAGACCACCACTGCCTTGCTAAAGAAGCTGAGGGTAAAGGTGATGGACTGGCCAAGCATGGCTCCAGACCTAAACCCTATTGATCATCTGTGGGACATCCTCAAACGGAAGGTGGAGGAGCGCAAGGTCTCCAACATCCACCAGCTCTGTGATGTCATCATGGAGGTGGGGAAGAGGACTCCAGTGACAACCTGTGCTCTGGTGACTTCCATGTCCAAGAGGGTTAAGGCAGTGCTGGAAAATAATGGAGGCCACACAAAATATTGACACTTTGGGCCCAATTTGGAGATTTTTACTTAGGGGTGTACTGACTTTTGTTGCCAGCGGTTTAGACATTAATGGCTGTGTGTTGAGTTATTTTGAGGGGACAGCAAATTTACACTGTTATACAAGCTGTACACTCACTACTTTACATTGTAGACAAGTGTCATTTCTTCAGTGTTGTCACATGAAAAGATAGAAGAAAAGATTTACACACATGTGACTGAGGGGTGTACTTTTTTTGTCAGATACTGTATATATATATATAATGCTTTGGGGGTTCTAAGTAATTGGAAATGGATTGTTACATGTGAACAAAAAGCACCAGAAAAGATCTTCAGATGGTTAAACTCCATCTAATTACAGCTTGCTCCTCTGAGCACATGGGGCTCCTCTGAGTACACGGGGCTCCTCTGAGCACACGGGGCCCCTCTGAGCACACGGGGCTCCTCTGAGCACACGGGGCCCCTCTGAGCACACGGGGCTCCTCTGAGTACATGGGGCTCCTCTGAGCACACGGGGCTCCTCTGAGTACACAGGGCTCCTCTGAGTACATGGGGCTCCTCTGAGTACATGGGGCCCCTCCAGTATTGGTGAATTCTCCTCTCGGAGTTTCCACTGGGCTCATTGATCTGATTATAAAGCTGGTTGGTCTCCTGTAGAGGAGTCAGTAGGATCTACACACAACCAGGATGGAGGATTAGGAGAGACGGGTAAGACGATGTCCCGGGACGAGTGTGATGTATGATAATTACCCCGAGAACAACACGGGAGGTTTTATAACACATTCACTCTGCAAACATCGCAGATAATCCTGGCAATGTCTGTAATCAGCGTAAAATGTCAGCTTCTACAGTATCTCACAAAAGTGAGTACACCCCTCACAGTTTTCTATCTTTTCATGTGACAACACTGAAGAAGTCCATACCTACCTCACCTCTGTGATATCTACCTCCCCTCTGTGATACCTACCTCACCTCTGTGATATCTACCTCCCCTCTGTGATATCTACCTCCCCTCTGTGATACCTACCTCCCCTCTGTGATATCTACCTCCCCTCTGTGATACCTACCTCCCCTCTGTGATACCTACCTCCCCTCTGTGATACCTACCTCCCCTCTGTGATACCTACCTCACCTCTGTGATATCTACCTCCCCTCTGTGATACCTACCTCCCCTCTGTGATACCTACCTCACCTCTGTGATACCTACCTCCCCTCTGTGATATCTACCTCCCCTCTGTGATACCTACCTCCCCTCTGTGATACCTACCTCCCCTCTGTGATACCTACCTCACCTCTGTGATATCTACCTCACCTCTGTGATATCTACCTCCCCTCTGTGATATCTACCTCCCCTCTGTGATATCTACCTCCCCTCTGTGATACCTACCTCCCCTCTGTGATATCTACCTCACCTCTGTGATATCTACCTCACCTCTGTGATATCTACCTCACCTCTGTGATCTAAGAAACCTTTGTCACTTCCAGTTTTGGTTTGTTTGTTGCTTGAACCAGAATCTGACCACACCGATCTCACACTGACCACACCAATCTCACACTGACCACACCGATCTCACACTGGCCACACCGATCTCACACTGACCACTCCGATCTCACACTGGCCACACTGATCTCACACTGGCCACACCGATCTCACACTGGCCACACCGATCTCACACTGACCACACCGATCTCACACTGACCACACCGATCTCACACTGACCACACCGATCTCACACTGGCCACACCGATCTCACACTGACCACTCCGATCTCACACTGGCCACACTGATCTCACACTGGCCACACCGATCTCACACTGGCCACACCGATCTCACACTGACCACACCGATCTCACACTGACCACACCGATCTCACACTGACCACACCGATCTCACACTGGCCACACCGATCTCACACTGACCACACCGATCTCACACTGGCCACACCGATCTCACAGTGACCACACTGATCTCACACTGGCCACACCGATCTCACACTGACCACACCGATCTCACACTGACCACACCGATCTCACACTGACCACACCGATCTCACAGTGACCACACCGATCTCACACTGGCCACACCGATCTCACACTGACCACACCGATCTCACACTGACCACACCGATCTCACACTGACCACACCGATCTCACACTGACCACACTGATCTCACACTGACCACGCCGATCTCACACTGACCACGCCGATCTCACACTGGCCACGCCGATCTCACACTGACCACACTGATCTCACACTGACCACACCGATCTCACACTGACCACACTGATCTCACACTGACCACGCCGATCTCACACTGACCACGCCGATCTCACACTGACCACGCCGATCTCACACTGGCCACACCGATCTCACACTGATCAGATGCTTTGGAGGGCAGGTTAGAGATTCGATGGGTCTAATAGATCTCAGATCTCTCTGTTACAGAGGGAAATGACACATTATGGCCACTAGATGGAGCTGACAATTCCTTTCTTACAGAAATTCCCTCATTCGGTGTAGATTGGATATTTCTAAAATTGTTAGAATTGTCACCAAGTTCTGAGTGTTTCTGATTTGACTGATTTTATACTCCTGAGGGAGCGTTACACTTTACTGCATTGTCCTCAATCCAACCTTCTCAGGATGGTGAGACCTGAAATGACATCAGGCAATGCTCAGGTTGTGTGTTGGTGGTCCCCAATATCAGCCTCTCATCTCTTCTATCTGTAGGGGGGGCCAGAGGGGCTGCTGGGTAATGCACTTTGCATGCCATCATCACACTACGTTCTGGATTCCTCCTTGTCCCTGACACCTCTGTGGCCTCCTCTGATGGTATGGAGGTCAGGAGGCCATGTGGAGGCTTCAGGAACAATGGAAATGGGTGAGAGAAGAGCAAGAGGAACTGACACCCAACCTTTACCAGCTCACTATGGAGGATTGGGAGGTTCTCCCCCCCAGAAACCCCATAATATTCATAGATAGTCAGACACCTTCAAATCTTCCACATTGAGCCTCTTGTCCATTGGAATGTTACATTTATACTTACTAATTCTTCATTCCTGCTCTCTGGTTTCATTCCTGGTGGCCCACTTAGACCCCACCAACTTGCTGGAGTGCCCTATCTAGACCCCACTGACTTAGGTGAGCAGTCCACCCAAACACCACCCCTAAGTATGTGGGGGACCACCCACTCACAGCCCCCGATCACTGCAATGAATGGCTCATTGAGTTATGGTGCGTGCAATGTAACTCAGAGAAGAAGGATCCTGTGATCCCGGGACTTTGCCCGGGACACAGCATCATCGGGACTGTCCCGGAAAATTGGGGATAGTTGACATCTACATGCGATGATCTTTTCATGTATTCTTTCTATGACTTTTAGGCCACTTGCACACAGGGCTGTCTAGCAATAGTTCATCCTTTTCAGAGTTTAGTGTGCTCAGGAAGGACAAGGTCATCCAGCGCCCCCCCCTCCCCGCTAGGTGGAGTCTGCAGTAGAGTCCCCCTTTACATCAGGTGTCCCCATGCTCCCAAGTTGTTGCCTTTCTCCCTTGTACTGGAAGATCAGTTCTCACCCTTCCTCTCTCCGGTCATGTGACAAGTCCCCTGTCCTTCCTTAGCAGTGTGGCGATGAGACTGAGAACAGTTCCCAGTCTCAGTGCTGGCTCTTTTCCGCCCCATGCAGGCTGGAGAGAGGAGAAATCGCAATCCTCCCTCCAGCAGCACCTATTGGCCGCCTGTGCCTTCTGACAGGGCTGACACTGCAGTCATTCCTGTCCGTAAGGAGTGAAACAGGTGGAGAACTCACCAGCATGGTCCCCCAGCCCCCTATTCTCAACACAGCACCCAGAACAGCCCCCCCCTCAGTCCCAGCACTGAGTGCAGCATCCAGAAGACCTGCATTCTAGACTGTCATCCGGGAACATACAGGGCCCTAAACAATGGTGCCACTCTGTACAGCCCCCTCCAGCCACACCCACAACTTCAATTGGATGCCTGCAGTGGGGCTGGATCCTGAACCTGCCCCACCCAGATTCACTAATACACCAGGTGGGATGCACTGCTTCTGGATGGGCCCGGGTGCAAGGAGGCTTTAAAGTCTAACTCAGTCTAGTTTTGGCCACAGTGGGAGGAGACACAACATTTCCATCAGGTTTTCTTTCTCTGTGATTGGACAGACCGTCACTTAATACCCACAACCTCTGTATAAGAAATGGGATGAGTGGTCATTGTTCTGGAACACTTATTGAGTATCCATGAGGTGAGTGGTCATTGTTCTGGAACAATTATTATGTATCCATGGGGTGAGTGGTCATTGTTCTGGAACACTTATTGAGTATCCATGGGGTGAGTGGTCATTGTTCTGGAACACTTATTGAGTATCCATGGGGTGAGTGGTCATTGTTCTGGAACACTTATTTTGTGTCCATGAGGTGAGTGATCATTATTCTGGAACACTTATTATGTATCCATGAGGTGAGTGGTCATTGTTCTGGAACACTTATTGAGTATCCATGAGGTCAGTGGTCATTGTTCTGGAACACTTATTGAGTATCCATGGGGTGAGTGGTCATTGTTCTGGAACACTTATTGAGTATCCATGAGGTGAGTGGTCATTGTTCTGGAACACTTATTGAGTATCCATGAGGTGAGTGGTCATTGTTCTGGAACACTTATTGAGTATCCATGAGGTGAGTGGTCATTGTTCTGGAACCCTTATTGCGTATCAGTGAGGTGAGTAGTCATTGTTCTGGAACACTTATTATGTATCCATGGGATAAGTGGTCATTGTTCTAGAACACTTATTGTGTATCCATGAAGTGAGTGGCAATTGTTCTGGAACCCTTATTGCGTATCAGTGAGGTGAGTAGTCATTGTTCTGGAACACTTATTTTGTGTCCATGGGATGAGTGATCATTGTTCTGGAACAATTATTATGTATCCATGGGGTGAGTGGTCATTGTTCTGGAACACTTATTGAATATCCATGAGGTGAGTGGTCATTGTTCTGGAACACTTATTGAATATCCATGAGATGAGTGGTCATTGTTCTGGAACACTTATTGAATATCCATGAGGTCAGTGGTCATTGTTCTGGAACATTTATTGAGTATCCATGAGGTGAGTGGTCATTGTTCTGGAACTCTTATTGAGTATCTATGAGGTGAGTGGCCATTGTTCTGGAACTCTTATTGAGTATCCATGGGGTGAGTGGTCATTGTTCTGGAACTCTTATTGAGTATCCATGAGGTGAGTGGTCATTGTTCTGGAACACTTATTGAATATCCGCGAGGTGAGTGGACATTGTTCTAGAACAATTATTATGTATCCATGGGGTGAGTGGTCATTGTTCTGGAACACTTATTGAGTATCCATGGGGTGAGTGGTCATTGTTCTGGAACACTTATTGAATATCCATGGGGTGAGTGGTCATTGTTCTGGAACACTTATTGAATATCCATGGGGTGAGCTGTCATTGTTCTGAAACTCTTGTTGAGCATCCATGAGGTGAGTGATCATTGTTCTGGAACACTTATTATGTATCCATGAAGTGAGTGGCAATTGTTCTGGAACCCTTATTGCGTATCAGTGAGGTGAGTAGTCATTGTTCTGGAACACTTATTTTGTGTCCATTGGATGAGTGGTCATTGTTCTGGAACACTTATTGAATATCCGTGGGGTGAGTGATCATTGTTCTGGAACACATACTGAGTATCCATGGGATGCATGGTCATTGTTCTGGAACACTTATTGAGTATCCATGGGGTGAGTGGTCATTGTTCTGGAACACTTATTATGTATCCATGGGATGAGTGGTCATTGTTCTGGAACACTTATTATGTATCTATGGGATGAGTGGTCATTGTTCTAGAACACTTATTATGTATCTATGAGGTGAGTGATCATTGTTCTGGAACACTTATTATGTATCCATTACTTTGCTTTGGACTCTTATGTAATGTATGATATCTTTGTTCTGACATCTAGTGGTAACCAATGTAACTACAACTTGTAATTTAGTGTCTGTAAAATGGTACAATCCAGATTCCTCGCATGTTGGGGATGGTTTAGTCCTTAGCTAGACCCTTCCATTATTCCTCATGTTCCCTCAGTGAGGTACCGGCTTTCATAGTGGGCACATGGCATAGAAGATCATTGCCCCTTTACACTTTGATTTGACTGGTGAACATCCCTCGTGTTGCAGTCTAACAAGTAACACTACGTTGGATTGAAGTGCCGTGTTTTACCGGGTTTTACCGGGGAGTTAAGCTGTCTAAGGAGGGCGCTTATTCAGCAGGTGATCATACTGGCTGGATGGACTGAGGTCTAAAGGAGTTATGTCAATTTATAAAGCGGTGCTTAAAACAGAACAGTTATTAATGGGGCAGGAAGGTATGAAAAAAAAAAGGGCCAAACATCTAATTATGATTATGTTTCTGTATTTCAGATGTCTGTAGAGTGAATGGCGGCTCCGTCTAATGTCTCCAGGATTTTTATCCTAAATGGGATTCCAGAGTTGGAAGATCATCAGAACTTTCTTGCCTTTCCTCTCTGTCTCCTCTATGTTGTGGCCTTGTGGGGTAATTGCACCATCCTGGTCATTATTAGGACAGAAGAGAGCTTCCACCAGCCCATGTACGTATTATTGGCCATGCTGGCTATGACCGACATTGGAGTGTCCCTCACAACCCTGCCCACCGTCCTTGGTATCTTCTGGTTTGGCTATTACCAGATCAATCTGCACTCTTGCCTCACTCAGATGTACTTCCTCCATACGTTTGCCGCCATGGAGTCCGGAGTCCTGGTGGTCATGGCAGTAGACAGACTCATCGCCATATGGGACCCTCTGAGGTATTCCTCCATCTTAACCAATCCACTCATAGGCAAGATTGGACTTGGGATTGTTTTGCGGGGTCTCTGTGTGGTCTTCCCGATTCCGTTCCTCACCAGACGGTTTCCGTTCAATAAGAGTCACCTCTTGTCCCATTCATATTGTCTCCACCAAGACGTCATCAGGGTGGCAGGAGCAGATACCACAGTCAACAGCATCTACGGTCTAGTGGCCGTGCTCATGACCAAGGGGGTGGACTCCATGTTTATCGTCATCTCCTATATACTGATTCTTAAAGCCGTTCTGGACATTAAAGCCAACTCAGCTCGCCTCAAGGCCTTCAGCACGTGTGTTTGCCATGTTTGTGCCGTCCTCTTATTCTATATCCCGCTCATCGGACTCTCGGTAGTCCATAGGTTCGGGAAGAACACTTCCCACCTCTTACCCATCCTGATGGCCGATGTGTACCTTCTAGTTCCTCCAGTGATCAACCCAGTCATCTACAGCATAAAGACCAAACAGATCCGACAGAAGATTGTCAAGGTTTTCAATCGCCAGAAAATCAGGACTCTGGATAACAAAATAAAAGTAATAAAAGTCTAGCTGGTCCCTTCCGGCTTTCAGAATATCTCAAGGTGATACCCTGTTTCCCCGAAAATAAGACCTAGCGGGATTGTCGGTGATGGCTGCAATATAAGCCCTACCCCCAAAATAAACCCTAGTTAAAGTCCTTGTAGGTCTTATCTTCAGGGTAAGGCTTATTTTTGGGGAAACAGGGTAGGGCTTATTTGAGGGGTAGGGCTTATATTGCAGCCATCACTGACAATCACGCTAGGTCTTATTTTCGGGGAAACAGGGTAGATGGAGGAGATGTAATCTCTCAAACTTAATGACATCTAGGGTTGTTGAGTGCACCGGGTGTCATAAAGGCCATTCCCATCATAAAATTATTATTTTTTTCACCTTTTCTTTGCAACACCCCCCCCCCCCACAAGGCGGGTTTCCTAATTGGTGACAAAAGTGGACCACGCCCATGTAAGAGTCACCCTAAAATATGGTTATTAAAATGTAAGCAACCTGTCATGACTGGCTTTCCATTCATGAACAGCTTGCTTACTGTTGTGATCAGCGATTGGCCCACAGCAATCACATGGTACCTGGCCACCTCTACCATGTGATTAGCTGTAGCTAATCACAGATCACAACCATAAGCAAGCTGTTTATGGCCAGTTAACCCATATTTCTTATACAGTTATTATCAGAAACAAAAAATCCATGAACTATAGTGACACTGAGCTACTCTGAGGACAGGATGTAAAAAAAATTGTAAAAAAAAAAGAAAATGCTAAAGAAAGAAAAAAACAATTAAAAAAATTGCATTCAACCTATTTTTCATTTTTTTTTAATATACTGTCACCAATTAGTGTTCCTGGTCACCACAACACTAGTCATATGATGACTCTGGTGACAGTATGTAAAAAAATTTTTAAAAAAAATTGTACAAAAAACTAAAATAAAATTATTATATTATTTTAATTTTCTGGAAAATTGTAAAAAAAAAATTGCAACTTCAAAAAACTTGCCATGCCTCTTACTAAATACATTGGACTGTCTTATTTGCAAAAAGGGGACATTTGGGGGAGTATTTGGACTGCACTGGTGTTTTAGGGTCTCAAGAAATGAGGTTGGCCGTCAGTACATCAGGATCGATCGATTTTCAGATATATATCCCATAGTTTGTAGACTCTATCACATACACCAATCAATATACATTTATTGTTTTTTTTTATTAAAGACATATAGCAGAATACATTTGTCCAAAATGTATAAAGAATTTTTATTGTATTGGATATGTTTTATAACAGAAAGTAGAAAATATTGTTTTATTTTCAAAATTTGTAGTCTTTTTTTTCTTTTGTTTATAAAAAAAATAAATAAAAAGCGGCGGTGATCAAATACCACCAAAATAAATCTCTATTTGTGTGACAAAATGATATGAATGTCCTTTGGGTACGGTGTCACATGACCGCGCAATTACCAGGTAAAGTAGCGCAGTGATAGCAATAATGGTTGGGTTGGACTCCAGGAAAATTTCATACTTTTTCCATTCTATTCCCCATCTTGTATGAAAAAAAAAATCTCAATTATTCCACGCTCCAGTAAAAGTGTCCTCTACTTCCTCCTCTGTCCAGTGCTGGAGATCCTCTTCAAGGCAGAACAACACTCATGAGCAATCAAGAACAGACCATGCAATCAGTGGCTTGGCGTGGGTTGTCAACACCTGGGGCAAGGCAAGTGATTTGTGCCCCCTAACCTGTGGACTTTTAGCCCCCTCCTAGATCCCTCCACTCTGATCACAACCCCAGACCCCCCACTAGATCCTCCACTCTGATCACACCCAAGACCCCCCATCCCTCCAATCTGATCACTTCCCCAGATCCCCCACTAGATCCTCCACTCTGATCACACCCAAGAACCCCCCATTCCTCCAATCTGATCACTTCCCCAGATCCCCCACTAGATCCTTCACTCTGATCACACCCAGGAACCCCCCATCCCTCCAATCTGATCACTTCCCCAGATCCCCCACTAGATCCTCCACTCTGATCACACCCAAGATCCCCCAATCCTTCCACTCTGATCACCCCCCCAGATTCCCCACCAGATCCTCCACTCTTATCACACCCCCATATACCCCCCATCACTCCAATCTGATCACACCCCCAGATCCCCCACCAGATCATCCACTCTTATCACACCCCCATATACCCCCATCCCTTTAATCTGATCACACCCCCAGATGCCTCCCAACCCTCCACTCTGGTCACCTCCCCAGATTCCCTCCACCCTGATCACATCCCCAGATGCCACACCAGATCCCTCCACCCTGATCACACCCCCAGATCCCTTACCAGATCCCTCCACTCTGATCACATCCCAGATCCCCTTCACTCTTATCACACCCTCAGATCTCTTACCAGATCCCCCACTCTTTTCACACCCCCAGATCTCTTACCAGATTCCCTCAACTCTGATCACACCCCAGATCCCCCACCAGATTGTCCACTCAGATCACACCTCCAGATGCCCCCCATCCCTCCACTCTGATCACACCTCCAGATCTCTTTCCAGATTCCCTCCACTCTGATCACACCCCCAGATCCCTTACCAGATCCCTCCACTCTGATCACACCCCAGATCTCTTACCAGATTCCCTCAACTCTAATCACACCCCAAGATCTCCCACCAGATCATCCACTCAGATCACACCTCCAGATGCCCCCAATCCCTCCACTCTGAACACACCCCCAGATCTCTTACCAGATTCCCTACACTCTGATCACACCCCAGATCTCTTTCCAGATTCCCTCCACTCTGATCACACCCCAAGATCTCCCACCAGATCATCCACTCAGATCACACCTCCAGATGCCCCCAATCCCTCCACTCTGATCACACCCCAGATCCCTTACAAGATCCCTCCACTCTGATCACATCCCAGATCTCTCCACTCTTATCACACCCCCAGATCTCTTACCAGATCCCTCCACTCTGATCACATCTCAGATCCCTTACCAGATCCCTCCACTTTTATCACACCCCCAGATCTCTTACCAGATCCCTCCACTCTGATCACACCCCAAGATCTCTTACCAGATTCCCTCAACTCTGATCACACCCCCAGATATCCCACCAGATCATCCACTCAGAGCCCACCTCCAGATGCCCCCCCATCCCTCCACTCTGATCACACCCCCAGATCTCTTTCCTGATTCCCTACACTTTGATCACACCCCCAGATTCCCTTCACTCTGATCACACCCCCAGATCCCTTTCCAAATTTCTTCCACTCTAATCACACCCCCCATTTTTTTTACCAGATCCTCCACTCTGATCACACCCCCAGATTCCCTTCACTCTGATCACACCCCCAGACCCTTTACCAGATCCCTCCACTCTGATTGCACCCCAGATCCCTCCACTATGATCATACCCCCAGATCCCCCCATCCCTCCACTCTGATCATACCTCCAGATCCCCAACCAGATCCCTCCACTCCAATCACATGCACAATACCCCCACATATCACTGGTCCTGAAGCATGAGTATTTGCTGTGTCCTGCACAGGTAGTAGAATATCTCCAGCAGGATTTCCACTGGCAACCAGCAGAGAGCTTCCTCCATCCTGACCTCCTCCTATACCGGCACCCCAACACCCCCTGACCTCCTCCTATACCAGCACCCCGACACCCCCTGACCTCCTACTATACCAGCACCCCGACACCCCCTGCCTGAGATCCCGCCTCCTGCACAGCATGGTCCTTGCTGCCCGCACACACTCAGGATCTGCCCATCGCTCTGCCCTCCTCTACATGCTTGGATTTATTCTCCCTACTTTCTCAATGACAGCTGAGAGAAAGGTTGTGGATGGGGATTTGGATTTTTCCTCCCCCTCCCCATGCTGCCACCCTAAGGTGGCTGCCTTATGCTGGCACCGGTCCTGTCAGTGCCCTTCTAAATGTTGTATCTAGGGCAACAGCACCGGAAGCCCCTGCCCCCACCCCCCACGATACTCCACCACATGCAACCAAGGTTTTCATATCTGTGTCTCCTTAGATGAATCTCATCAATCTTCTCATGCGTGTGCTACATCTTTGTTAATGATTGAGAGGTAAAATATAAAAAAATATATCGCGCTGTCTCTTTAAATAATAAACAGCAGCCAGCACAGCAAAAGGACAATTGCAACAACGTGAAAAATGAAATAAAAGTGCAGAGCTAATGTGCAATGTAAAAATTTAACTGAAATAAGTGAAAACACCTTAAAAATACAAAACATGAGACAACAGTACAAGAAAACTATTTACAAATAGGTGGAAGTGATAACCTGGAGAACCTGGAGAACCTTTGGAAAGACCAATTGGACATCTGACTTCCAGACAGAGATCGTTTATATGGATACCCCGTAATTCTTGGTGGCCAACTCTGTGAGCTATGTCATTGTCACGTCCCCCCAGGAAGCTCATCATGAACCTTCAAAAAGGGTCTCCTCATATGAATCCTATCAAAGTCTCACAAAAATAAACTCTCCTGAAGGGTATAAAATCTTGATCAATTGTTCATGATTAAGAAGTCGTCACTTTTTCCATTTCTTACCTCTCACTGAAAGCATAAACACACACACACAGCATAAAGCACTGGGCCTATAAAAACTTAAAAACATTTTCCCCCAAAGACATTGGGTGTCCCTCTACAAAGCATGGCCAAGGCCCTCTGGCGAATCTCTCCAGTTTTTATGCCATAGATTATCGGGTTCATCATCGGTGGGACAAGGACATAGAGGTTGGCGAAGATGATGTGGAACTGTTGGGAGATGTGTTTGTGGCCAACTCTGTGAGCTATGAAGCTAAAAAATGCCGGGATGTAGAAGAGAACGATGACACAGGTGTGGCACACACATGTATTGAAGGCTTTGAAACGAGCCTCTGAGGATGAGAGTCTCAGAACCGCCAAAATAATAGCAGCATAGAAAATTATAATAAGGATCATGTCCACACCAATGGAGCAGGTAGCTACAACCAGTCCATACACTACATTCACCATTATGCTAGAAGTCGCCAATCTAGCCACAGACATGTGCTCACAGTAGGTGTGCCCTATAACATTGCTTTGTTGGAACGGTAATCTTTTGAGAAGAAAAACGAATGGTGTAACTATGCAGAAACTTCTGAAAAGAGCCACCATGGCCGTCTTCTGTATGAAGGAGCTGGTGAGAGTGGTAGTGTACATTAAAGGGTGACAGATGGCGCAGTAACGGTCATAGGCCATGGAGAGCAGTATGGCAGATTCTGTACAATAAATGAAATGGATGAAGAACACTTCGGTGAGACATCCAATAAAAGAGATCTCATGGTTGCCAAACCAGAAGATGCTGAGGGTCTTGGGTACGGTGGTGGAGCTCAAGAGGACATCGCTGACTGCCAACATCATGAGGAAGATATACATGGGCTGGTGGAGATTCTCATTGGCTGAGATGACCAAGACCAGGGCAGAGTTTCCCAGAAGTGACAGAACATACATGATGCAGAAGGGGATGGAGATCAGGAGATGTGAGTCCTCGAGGCCAGGAATTCCCACCAGGAGGAAATAATCAGGGTGGAAATCAGTGGAATTTGGCATTTTTCAATTTTATTTTCCAAGTTGCCAATCTACTTGAGTTGCCTTCGATTGAGAAAAACATCAAAAGTTGAAATTATTTTACAAAATGAAGTTATTTAAAAGAAACAATTCTAAATATTTATTTATTTATGTATTTATTTGGAGTGTAGCAGGGCTTGATCTGTCCTCTAGTTCAGTGGTTCCCCACCTCCGTGGAATCAAGGACTGGCCGAGCAGAAGACAGCCCCTTCACAGACTATAGGGGAGGGGGGGCGAGGACAGTCAACTTTGATTAGGGCATAAATTGACTGTCTTAGACCAAGGGTCTCCAAACTATGGCCCTCCAGCTGTTCAGGAACTACATTTCCCATCATGTCTAGTCATGTCTGTGAATGTCAGAGTTTTACAATACCTGATGAGACATGTAGTTCCTCAACAGCTGGAGGGCCGTAGTTTGGAGATCCCTGTGACCTTGACAAACGAGTCTGACCAGAGTCTGTAGATGTGTTAGCTCATGCCGTGGAAAAGCCAAAACAGTCAGGTGGGAGGAACGATATTTCCAGGGAAACAAATGGGAAGGCTGACCGCAGAGCCAGGCAAGTAAACGTTTGGGCATTAGCATCATGTGTGGCATGGGTCTTAGCGTCGGGAAGGGGACCCAAAAGAGTTGATTCTTCCCAGGGTGGCCAGCAGCCTTGGGAGAATGGTAGGTCTGGAGCACGGCAATAGGGAGACTCTCTGGTACAAAGCAGCGGTCACAAGGTTTCTCAGGAGGAGCATGGACCTGATCAGCAAGAATTTTGTCACCCAAAGGAGAAGTAAGACTGGTGCAAACCGTAGCCAGAATACGATCAGGAGGAATCACAGGAACCGGAACCGACTCCAACTTGGCAGAGGAGGAAAATTGTTGTGACAAAGTGTCAGCCCTTACATTCTTAGTACCGGGTAAGAATAAGACAATGTAATTGAAACTTGACAAGAAAAGACCCCATCGCGCCCTTCTGGGAGAGGGGCGCTTAGCTTTTTTTGCATTGAGCCATGTCCCCTGGGGCAGGACCCGGGTCCCCAAACCCTTTTTAGGACAATAACTTGCATATAAGCCTTTAAAATTAGCACTTTTTATATTTCATGTTCGTGTCCCATAGACTTTAACGGTGTTCTGCCGAATTTTTTGCCTGTTCGCATGTTCTGGTGCAAACCGAAGCGGGGGGGGGGGGGTGTTTGGCTCATCCCTACTACAGAGAAGGAAGGGAAAAGTGGAGCGGGCTCCCTCTGGTGGTGGGAAAGGGTGGCAATTCAGGATGTGTGCTCCACACCACCTCGACCCCCCCCAGTAGTCCACAGACTGGCACTGGTTCACAGCCTGGGGGTTGGGGACCCCCTGCTCTAATAAATCTCTTTATATTTTGTGGGCAATCTTTTGTTTTGGTGGAGATTCCCTGATTTCTTGCCAGGACAGAAGGTAAAGGGGAAGCCTAATCAACAAGGACAAATAAATAGTTGGGTCGTGTAGGGTTAGAACGTCTGAGCATGTTTTAAATCCTCCCTCCGGCCTTCCCTTCCCACAGTGGTGCCGGCTCCTCTCCTGTATGGAAATTGCTCACTCACAATGTGTTTTAAGCAGGTCAGAGCCCACCTCATGTCCTGACTGGAGAATAATAATCTACCCTTTCCTTCCGTGTCTTGGAGTGCTAACGCCTTAAGAGTTCCCTTCACTGGAACTAAGGGGCCAAACCCAACCCCTGAAAAACAACCCCCCACCATAATCCCCCCCTCCACCCCCCCACACCATAATCCCCCCTCCACCAAATGGTTTGGACCAGTGCACAAAGCAAGGTCCATAAAGACATGGATGAGCGAGTTTGGGGTGGAGGAACTTGACTGGCCTGCACAGAGTCCTTACCTCAACTTAATAGAATGCCTTTGGGATGAATTAGAGCCACTGTGAGCCAGGCCTTCTCGTCCAACAACAGTGCCTGACCTCACAAATGTTCTTCTGGAAGAATGGTCAACCATTCCCATAGACACCCTCCTAAACCTTGTGGACGGCCTTCCCAAAAAAGCTGAAGCTCTTATGGCGGCAAAGGGCGGAGCCAACTCAATATTGAACCCTCCGGACTAAGACTGGGATGTCATTAAAGTTCATGTGTGTGTAAAGGCAGGCATCCCAATACTTTTGGAAATATAGTGTAGGTGTAATGTCAGGTTCCATTTGTTAGTTTTCATGGGGTGAATGTTCCCTAACATGTCATCCTAGAAGAAAAATAGTCAGAAGAAAATCCATCAATAAAAGTTTATCCACATTTCCCAACAGAGAAAATAACAGAACACTATAAGCTCCGTCTGATCAATGTTTATAAACAATGTTACTTTGTATCTCTCCATCTCTCGTCTGATCAATGTTTATAAACAATGTTACTTTGTATCTCTCTATCTCTTGTCGGAGAAGAGACATACAGTGCCTTTAAAAAGTATTCATACCCCTTGAAATTCTCCACATTTTGTCATGTTACAACCAAAAATATAAATGTATTTTATTGGGATTTTATGTGATAGACCAACACAAAGTGGCTCATAATTGTGAAGTGGAAGGAAAATGATAAATGATACAAATAAATATGTGAAAAGTGTGTGTGGGGGGGGGGGCATTTGTATTCAGCCCCCTTTACTCTGATACCCCTAACTAAAATCTAGTGGAACCAATTGCCTTCAGAAGTCACCTAATTAGTAAATAGAGTCCACCTGTGTGTCATTTCATCTCAGTATAAATACAGCTGTTCTGTGAAGCCCTCAGAGGTTTGTTAGAGAACCTTAGTGAACAAACAGCATCATGAAGGCCAAGGAACACACCAGACAGGTCAGGGATAAAGTTGTGGAGAAGTATAAAGCAGGGTTAGGTTATAAAAAAATCTCCTTAGATGCAGTTGTAGCAGGGAGAGTGTTTCACCGCTCAGTAGGATCCAGGCCCAGGTGTAAAGTTAATGTGAAGCCTTCAGAGTTGAAGAGTCCCAGGTGCTGGCTAAATGCTGAGTAGAGCAAGGTGTTGGATAGAAAGATCTGGATGCCGCACACTGGATAAAGTAGAAAACTTGTCTTTATTGTAGAGATAGGACCATCAAAAGTACAAGACAATCATGCAAGATGTACAGGATCAGCTAATCCTGTACATCTTGCATGATTGCCTTGTACTTTTGATGGTCCTATCTCTACAATAAAGACAAGTTTTCTACTTTATCCAGTGTGCGGCATCCAGATCTTTCTATCCAACACCTTATAAATAAATCTCCCAAGCTTTGAACATCTCACGGAGCTCTGTTCAATCCATCATCGGAAAATGGAAAGAGTATGGCACAACTGCAAACCTACCAAGACATGGCCGTCCACCTAAACTGACCGGCCGGGCAAGGAGAACATTCATCAGAGAAGAGCCAAGAGGTCCATGGTAACTCTGGAGGAGCTGCAGAGATCCACAGCTCAGGTGGGAGAATCTGTCCACAGGACAACTATTAGTCGTGTGCTCCACAAATCTGCCCTTTATGGAAGAGTGACAAGAAGAAAGACATTGGAGAAAGAAAGTCATAAGAAGTCCTGTTTGTAGTTTGTGAGAAGCCATGTGGAGGACACAGCAAACATGTGGAAGAAGGTGATCTGGTCACATGAGACCAAAATTCAACTTTATGGCCTAAAAGTAAAACGCTATGTGTGGGGAAAACTAACACTGCACATCACCCTGAACACACCATCCCCACCGTGAAACATGGTGGTGGCAGCATCATGTGGTGGGGATGGTTTTCTTCAGCAGGGACAGGGAAGCTGGTCAGAGTTGATGGGAAGATGGATGGAGACAAATACAGGACAATCTTAGAAGAAAACCTGTTAGAGTCTACAAAAGACTTGAGACCGGGGCGGAGGTTCACCTTCCAGCAGGACAACGACCCGAAACATCCAGCCAGAGCTACAATGGAATGGTTTACATCAAAGCATATTCATGTGTTAGAATGGCCCAGTCACAGTCCAGACCTAAATAACATTGAGAATCTGTGGCAAGACTTGAAAATTGCTGTTCACAGACGCTCTCCATCCAATCTGACAGAGCTTGAGATATTTTACAAAGAAGAATGGGCAGAAATGTCCCTCTCTAGATGTGCAAAGCTGGTAGAGACACCCCCAAAAAGACTTGTAGAGAAAGGGGGTTCTACAAAGTATTGACTCCGGGGGGCGCCATACAAATGTCCCCCCCCCCCACACTTTTCACATATTTATTTGTATCATTTATCATTTTCCTTCCACATCACAATTATGTGACACTTTGTGTTGGTCTATCACATAAAATCCCAATAAAATACATTTGTGGTTTTGGTTGTAACAAAATGTGGGAAATGGGGTATGAATACTTTTTCCAGGCACTGGATGTACTACCCCCCCCCCCCCCAGTGTACATTGGTGGATTTATTGGGATGTGTGTAGTACATCCGGTGCCTGTAACGGGTTACATATTTAATTTGGGATCTGGGAATCATCTATCTGGTATAGTGTGTTGTCCTCTCCATGTTCTCCTCCATGTTCTCCTCCATTGATCAGACAACATTTGTTTTGTATGGTGGGGAAAAGTTTAGACTCTATAAATAAAGTGTAAAGATTTCACCAAAACTGTGTAACCTATAAAGGTCCCTCTACACCCTGGCGGTTCACCATGCGGTCCATCATGCGGTCCATCATGCGGTCCACCATTTTGAGGCATTCCATTCGTTTTAATGAGTTACCCCCAACAGACGGAGCACATTGACCTTGGAGCTCATCACGTTGGCCAGTCATACGTTGCGTTACATTTTGTGGGAAGCTGCAATGATTGTGCGTTGGGGGTGGGCTACATGGAGAAGCCATGAAATCTGGCCGTAATGTCATCAGGGCAGAGGCAAGTTCTGATTGGTTGATGGAGGGGTCCAGGTTGTCTCTTACCAGGAGCCGGTGTGAGGGACGAGGCAGAAGAGAGGACGGGCGTTGGAATGGATTCAGAAAGAAAACCATCATTTATATAAAGCAGATTCTGCTCATCTCATGATGGAGCGCCCCCCGGGGGGGAGAGAACTTCCTCCAGGGGGGAGAATATCCTCCTCACTCTTCTAATAATAATAATTGTGTCCCTTCCCGATAAATCTCAGGTGTGACATCACAGTAACACTTTGCTGTCGGGTTTAGAACAAGTTCCACCTCATTGAGGTCCATTCTGTTGAGTGATGAGCAGAACTTACCTGGATTTAATTTTGGGACAGGGTCACCTAAGATTGCTGAAGTTCAGGTGTCAAATATGATACCCATGAAAGTTGGAAGCCAAATATTTGGCCAAAACAAATCATGTGGGGGGCTAGGAATTGCTCTGGGGGGGGGGGGGGCAACTACCATTGTTTAGATTGGTTGATAGAGGGGTCAAGGTTTTCTCTTACCAGGAGCCGGTGTGAGGGACGAGGCAGAGAAGAGGACGGGCGTTGTAAAGGATTCAGAAAGAAAACCATCATTTATATAAAGCAGATTCTGCTCATCTCATGATGGAGCGCCCCCCGGGGGGAGAGAGAACTTCCTCCAGGGGAGAGAATGTCCTCCTCACACTTCTCTTCTAATAATAATTGTGTCCCTTCCCGATAAATCTCAGGTGTGACATCACAGTAACACTTTGTTGTCTGGTTTAGAACAAGTTCCATTTCATTGAAGTCCATTCTGTTGAGTGATGAGCCAAACTTACCTGGTTTTAGTTTTGGGGACGGGGTCACCAAAGATTGCTGAAGTTCAGGTGCCAAATATGATCCCCATGAAAGTTGGAAGCCAAATATTTGGCCAAAAAAAACGATGTGGGGGGCTAGGAATTGCACTGGGGGGAGGGGGGGGGGCAACTACCATTGTTCTGATTGGTTGATAGAGGGGTCAAGGTTTTCTTTTACCAGGAGCCGGTGTGAGGGACGAGGCAGAAGAGAGGACGGGCGTTGGAATGGATTCAGAATGAAGACCATCATTTATATAAAGCAGATTCTGCTCATCTCATGATGGAGCGCCCCCCGGGGGGAGAGAGAACTTCCTCCAGGGGAGAGAATGTCCTCCTCACACTTCTCTTCTAATAATAATAATTGTGTCCCTTCCTGATAAATCTCAGGTGTGACATCACAATAACACTTTGTTGTCGGGTTTAGAACAAGTTCCATCTCATTGAAGTCCATTCTGTTGAGTGATGAGCAGAATTTACCTGGATTTAGTTTTGGGACAGGGTCACCTAAGATTGCTGAAGTTCAGGTGCCAAAAATATGATCCCCATGAAATTTGGGAGCCAAATATTTGGCCAAAACAAATGATGTGGGGGGGGGGGGGCTAGAAATTGCACTGGGGGGGGGGGGCACACAACTACCATTAGATAAAATAAATAAAAAAAGAAATAAAATTCCGGTAAGAAGGAGAAATTTTATTTAATGCTCAAAGGGCACCATGTCCCGAGGACGGCTTCGATCAGCCTGAGATCGTACTACACCAACACTGACTGCCATATGAAGGGGCACTGGTCGGGGCTGCTGTTAAAAATCAAGGGCCCCCGTACAACCTACCTGAAAGAGCCCCACCCCCACCATCTGTCAAATGTTCTCTGATGAGTAATTCAAATGCTGACAGCTCTTCAGAGTGAACGAGCCCTTCATTGTTTTTCACTTATTTATTAGAATTGTATTTATTAACTGCCCTGTTGGAGGGGGGGGGGCTTTGGTGATCAGGGCCAGGACAAGGGGTGGGCAAGAGTGACAGCAGCCCTGGGCCATGTGATGCCATGTGAGGTTGGGGGGGTTGGTGTCTCAAGGAGGTTGGGGTGGAGGGGTGTTGAAAGGGGGGATTTGGGGGGTGGCAGGGGATAGGAACTGTCTTCAGAGTGGAAATTTGAGGGGCGGGGGGGGGGGGGGTTGCTAGGAGTGGTGATTTAGAGGGATTTGCATTGGGAAGGGGGGGTAGGGAAGAGGATTTGTGCTAGGAGGGGGGAATTGGGGGGGGTGCAAGAAGGGTAATAGTTTTTTTGGGGGGGGTAAATTTGTGCTAGTGGGGATGATTGGGGAGGATTTGCACTGGGAGAGATGGGCGGCGGGGGAGATTTGTACTGGGAGGAGGGATTTCAGCAGGGGGGACAGATTTGTACTGGGAGGGGGGGGTGGCTGACAAATAATACAAATACATCTTGGGGGGGGGGCGATTTGGCATGTTTCCCCCGGGCTGTAGATGTCCCGGGACTGGTGTTGATGTTTCACTTTTGGAATGATCCTCAGATGTACAGAAGATGAATGAACACAAAGCGTTTAGAGGCTTCCTGTTTATTCACAATCTGAAGTTTACTTGTTACCAATCACTCACTGTGTTCTTTCAGGAAAGGAAGGGGCTGATAAATAGGACATGTTTACTGCCCCCCCCCCCCATCCTCCATCCCGAAATGACCCCCTGTGTGCCCTCAGCAGGCAGAGGAGAGGAAGGAAGCTGCTAGAGAAAGGGTACGGGGGGGGGGGGGCAGACAGCAGGAGGGTGGGGATCATTAGAGCAGTGGAAGGGGGGGGTGAGGGTCCAGATACTTAAAACTGATCCCCTTCGGTGCAGCTGGAGGGAAGGAGAGGAGGAGAAGCCGGCAGCACTAAAGGAGGAGCCACAAGAGGATCCGTGTCAGCAAATTAGGCAGTACAGCCAGCTCTCCTGCTCAGCAGATGCCCGGGCCCCCTTTAGGTTTGATGGGGCCTGGACCCGGTACAGAAGGGCCAGCTGTACTGTATTATCAGCAGCCCTGGTCATATGGCAGCTCTCCTGCTCAGCAGGTGCCTGGGCCCCCCTTTTGAATTGATGGGGCCTGGACCCGGTACGGGAGAGCCAGCTGTACTGCCTTATTACCGACCCTGTTCATATGCATGGAGTTCAGATCAGGTATAATGCTTCCCAATTCTCTCCAGCCAGGTAGTCCTGTTTTGGGGCCCCTTTATTTACAAGAAAAGTCAAAGTTCCATAAAACAAATGGTTAACCCCCCCCCACCATCACTCCACACACAAACGAAAATGGCACTAGCCTCCTCCTGGCTTGCTCCTGCAGTGCCAGGCCTTGAACTCAGACCTCTTGCTGGTCCCTCCGACCATTACACTTGTGCCCACCTACTGTACACCTCTGTACCTCTCTCAGCTCCCTGCTGTACTCATTGGGCTCATCCTACAATCTTGCCCTGACCTGTGCCGGGGACCTCCTGTCTCCTGGGTGGAGCTCTGAACTATGACCAGATCCTGGATTATAAAGGCTGAGCACTAGGGATGAGCCGAACACCCCCCTGTTCGGTTCGCACCAGAACATGCGAACAGGAAAAAAATTCGTTCGAACACGCGAACGCCGTTAAAGTCTATGGGACACGAACATGAATAATCAAAAGTGCTAATTTTAAAGGCTAATATGCAAGTTATTGTCATAAAAAGTGTTTGGGGACCCGGGTCCTCCCCCAGGGGACATGAATCAATGCAAAAAAAAGTTTTAAAAACGGCCGTTTTTTCAGGAGCAGTGATTTTAATAATGCTTAAAGTCAAACAATAAAAGTGTAATATCCCTTTAAATTTCATACCTGGGGGGTGTCTATAGTATGCCTGTAAAGGGGCGCATGTTTCCCGTGTTTAGAACAGTCTGACAGCAAAGTGACATTTGGAAGGAAAAAACACATTTAAAACTACCGCGGCTATTGCATTGCCGACAATACACATAGAAGTTCATTGATAAAAACGGCATGGGAATTCCCCACAGGGGAACCCCGAACCAAAAAAAAAAAAAAAAAAAAATGATGTGGGGGTCCCCCTAAATTCCATACAAGGCCCTTCAGGTCTGGTATGGATATTAAGGGGAACCCCAGCCAAAATTTAAAAAAAAAATTGACGTGGGGTTCCCCCTAAATTCCATACCAGACCCTTCAGGTCTGGTATGGATTTTAAGGGGAACCCCGCGCCAAAAAAAAAAAAAAAAAAAGGCGTGGGGTCCCCCTAAAAATCCATACCAGACCCTTATCCGAGCACGCAACCTGGCAGGCCGCAGGAAAAGAGGGGGGGACGAGAGTGCGGCCCCCCCCCCCTCCTGAACCGTACCAGGCCACATGCCCTCAACATTGGGAGGGTGCTTTGGGGTAGCCCCCCAAAACACCTTGTCCCCATGTTGATGAGGACAAGGGCCTCATCCTCACAACCGTGGCCGGTGGTTGTGAGGGTCTGCGGGCGGGGGGCTTATCGGAATCTGGAAGCCCCCTTTAACAAGGGGACCCCCAGATCCCGGCCCCCCCCCTGTGTGAAATGGTAAGGGGGTACTTACCCCTACCATTTCACTAAAAAACTGTCAAAAATGTTAAAAATGACAAGAGACAGTTTTTGACAATTCCTTTATTTAAATGCTTCTTCTTTCTTCCTTCATCTTCTTCTTCTTCTGGTTCTTCTGGCTCTTCTGGTTCTTCCTCCGGCGTTCTCGTCCAGCATCTTCTCCGCGGCGTCTTCTATCTTCTTCTCCTCGGGCCGCTCCGCACCCATGGCATGAGGGGGGAGGCTCCCGCTCTTCTCTTCATCTTCTTCTCTTCTTCATCTTCTTCTTCTTCTTCTTCTTCTTCTTCTTCCTTCTTCTCTTCTTCTCTTCTTCCTGTCTTCTCCGGGCCGCTCCGCAATCCATGCTGTGGCATGGAGGGAGGCTCCCGCTGTGTGACGGCGTCTCTTCGTCTGACGGTTCTTAAATAACGGGGGGCGGGGCCACCCGGTGACCCCGCCCCCCTCTGACGCACGGTGACATGACGGGACTTTCCTGTGGCATTCCCCGTGACGTCACAGGGAAGTCCCTCAAGTCACCGTGCGTCAGAGGGGGGCGGGGTCACCGGATGGCCCCGCCCCCCGTTATTTAAGAACCGTCAGACGAAGAGACGCCGTCACACAGCGGGAGCCTCCCACCATGCCAGCATGGCTGCGGAGCGGCCCGGAGAAGACAGGAAGAAGAGAAGAAGGAAGAAGAAGAAGAAGAAGAAGATGAAGAAGAAGATGAAGAAGAGAAGAAGATGAAGAGAAGAGCGGGAGCCTCCCCCCTCATGCCATGGGTGCGGTGCGGCCCGAGGAGAAGAAGATAGAAGACGCCGCGGAGAAGATGCTGGACGAGAACGCCGGAGGAAGAACCAGAAGAGCCAGAAGAACCAGAAGAAGAAGAAGATGAAGGAAGAAAGAAGAAGCATTTAAATAAAGGAATTGTCAAAAACTGTCTCTTGTCATTTTTAACATTTTTGACAGTTTTTTAGTGAAATGGTAGGGGTAAGTACCCCCTTACCATTTCACACAGGGGGGGGGCCGGGATCTGGGGGTCCCCTTGTTAAAGGGGGCTTCCAGATTCCGATAAGCCCCCCGCCCGCAGACCCTCACAACCACCGGCCACGGTTGTGAGGATGAGGCCCTTGTCCTCATCAACATGGGGACAAGGTGTTTTGGGGGGCTACCCCAAAGCACCCTCCCAATGTTGAGGGCATGTGGCCTGGTACGGTTCAGGAGGGGGGGGGGCCGCACTCTCGTCCCCCCCTCTTTTCCTGCGGCCTGCCAGGTTGCGTGCTCGGATAAGGGTCTGGTATGGATTTTTAGGGGGACCCCACGCCTTTTTTTTTTTTTTTTTTGGCGCGGGGTTCCCCTTAAAATCCATACCAGACCTGAAGGGTCTGGTATGGAATTTAGGGGGAACCCCACGTCAATTTTTTTTTTAAATTTTGGCTGGGGTTCCCCTTAATATCCATACCAGACCTGAAGGGCCTTGTATGGAATTTAGGGGGACCCCCACATCATTTTTTTTTTTTTTTTTTTGGTTCGGGGTTCCCCTGTGGGGAATTACCATGCCGTTTTTATCAATGAACTTCTATGTGTATTGTCGGCAATGCAATAGCCGCGGGTAGTTTTAAATGAGTTTTTTCCTTCCAAATGTCATTTTGCTGTCAGACTGTTCTAAACACAGGAAACATGCGCCCCTTTACAGGCATACTATAGACACCCCCCAGGTACAAAATTTAAAGGGATATTACACTTTTATTGTTTGACTTTAAGCATTAATAAAATCACTGCTCCTGAAAAAACGGCCGTTTTTAAAACTTTTTTTTGCATTGATCCATGTCCCCTGGGGCAGGACCCGGGTCCCCAAACACTTTTTATGACAATAACTTGCATATAAGCCTTTAAAATTAGCACTTTTGATTTCTCCCATAGACTTTTAAAGGGTGTTCCGCGGCATTCGAATTTGCCGCGAACACCCCAAATTGTTCGCTGTTCGGCGAACTTGCGAACAGCCAATGTTCGAGTAGAACATGAGTTCGACTCGAACTCGAAGCTCATCCCTACTGAGCACAGATGTCCGCACAGCCTGCTTACTGTCTCCAGTAAAACATGGACACCGGGTTAGAGGGGGTTAGAGGCTTCTTCCATACCAAAGCTCTTGGAAGTCTCCGGACTCAAAACTTCATTCCAGGAGTTAAAAAAAAAAAAACAAATAAAACCTAAAAGGCAATTTTCTCTGTTCAAAACAGACACTCTGGAGCCCTTCAGTTATCGTCCTTGAGAACCGGTATGATTTTTGCCTATTTCAGCCCAATGGTAGGGTAAAACACTGACGCGACATTTGGAAAGAATTCTGTTTAAATTGTCAACAGCTCCCAAGTGCTTCGTTTTACTGTACGATGAATTCCATTCATCTATACCTGACCCTTATTTTAATTTATGAACTGGTATAGATGTCACAAAAAATAGCATGAGGTCCCCACCCCCCCAAGAAATACATACCAGACCCTTATCTGAGCATGCAGGCTGGCAAGCAAAGAAAGAAGGGGCATGCATGCACCCTGCCCCCCCCCCCCCTGAACTATATCAGGCCAAATACCTTCACCATTGAGAGGGTACCTTACCGGGGGGGGGCACCCCTGGAAAACACCTGGTCCGCATGTTGGTGAGGACAAGAGGGCCTCTTCCCCACAACCCTGGACCAATAGTTGTGGGGGTCTGAAGGAGGGGGAGCTCCAAATTCCACCCCCCTGTGTGAATAAGTAACAAAAAAGGAAATAGTAAGTAAATTACTGACGCTTTTTAACAAGTCCTCTAATAAAAAAACAAAAATATATCCTGCTATGTAAATCCATCATCAATCCTGTCATCCAGCAATGCAGATCCTTGTTGATCATGATGAACGATGCCCACTGACCAGCCAAGAGAAAAGTCCCATGTGGTCATGTCCTTTTTTCGGCAATTACATCATCCTGGAGACCCCACACCTTTGTTTACATTCAGTGGTGGTGGGCATGGCCGTCTTTAATATTGATTGGACCCTGGGCAACCATTTTCTTGGGCCCCCCCATCAATACACAGAACCCATTCCCCATACCACCCCTATCATTACACAAGACCCCCTCCCCCATACTACCCCCTATTATTACACAGGATCCTCCCACATCATTACACAAAACCCCTCCCCCTAACTACCCCATCAATACACAGAACCCATTCCCCATACCACCCCTATCATTACACAAGACCCCCTCCCCCATAATACCCCCATCATTACACAAGACCCCTCCCCCTAACTACCCCATCATTACGCAGGACCCCTAACTACCCTAGAATTTCCCCCCCCAGCGGTCTCATCTTGATAGTGTCCAGAGGATGTCAGGTGATCACCAGGCACACCCCGCTGAACCCTCCGGCGAAGAAGTGCTTCAGCGGGCCGGCAGTCTGTAGCTTGTCGGACATGGTGAGGGGGAGGGGTCGGTGTGACTGTGACAAGGTGGTCTCCACGGACTTACTGAGCTGCACAATCACCACAAATGCCGCAGACATAACACCCAACCAATCACCAGTGCCCCCAACATTCAATTCCGCCCTCATCTACTGAGTGATAGCCAAATCCATTATCATTCATGTTTGCGGGCAGCGCGGGCTCAAGGGGAAGCTGTGTTGGGCCCCACAGCAATGACTGGGCCCGGGGCAGCTGCCCCTTTTGCCCCACATTAAAGACGGCCCTGGTGGTGTGGCCCTGGAGCTGTCCATCTCAGTGAGTGAATATCAGGATTGGACAGGTGGATGGGTCGGAGGGCTTTTTTTATTAATTTTGCTGAGTTGGTGGATTTTGTTCATCGTGATAACTGATGATCGGCATCGCCTGGATGATGTGATTGGTGATGCATTTACATCATGAGCCATTTTGATTTTTTTTTGTTTTGTTTTTTATGAAAGTGTTTAGTGTCTTTATTCATTGTTTACATTTTTTGTGAATTAGTATAGGAGCAGAATCCGATAACCCCCCACCTTAACAACCACAGGGCCAGAGTTGTAGGAAGGAGGCCCATGTCCTCATCAACATAGGAACAAGGTGCTTTGCCATAGGGTCTCTCCCTGCAAGGTGCCCTCCCCCCATGTTAAAGATGTTTGGCCTGGTATAGTTTGTGGGGGAGTGATGCACGCTTGTCCTGACCTCTTTCCTGGACTGCCACACCGCGTGCTTAGAAAAGGGTCTGGCATTGGTTTTGGGATGGACTCTAAGCTTTTTTTTTTTATGTTCACCCTATGCCATTTCTTGTGGGGTCCTCCTCAAAATCATCACCAGAAGGGTCAGGTTTGATTTTTTTAGGGGAGGGCTATGCCTTTGTTTATGTTAACCCTGCCCATTTGTTTACATTCACCCGTGAGTTGGGATTCCCTGGCTGACATTTGAATGGCCTGGGCAAGTAGAGGTAAATGGATGTTAGGATGATGGCAGCCAGTGGCTCCCAACCAGCCGAGAGCACTAAGCAGGAAGCCAAGTGGTTCAATTCAACTAGAATGCCAATTTAGTTTGGCTGTTGGCTGATCCTCCAAACAGCTGACATTGGTTCTGAACCTGGAGCTCATCCCTAATCCTGTTCTGTTGTAGTGCTGTTGTTCCAGAAAAACGTCAGAGAAACCCAACAGATGGCCTCCCTTTAACCCATTGTGGGGCAACCCAAACTTCCTGCATCTCCGTTCCATCCCTGATCCTCAGCTTTGGGCTAGACATGGGGTTAGGACTCTGCGGGACATTTTCAGGTCGGGTACGCTTCTTTCTTTTGCAGAACTCAGGGCCAAATTTATATTGTCCCGGCTGGATGCTTTTTCATTACTTCCAGCTGAGACATGCGATGCGAGCTTAGTTCCCTATCTCACCATGCCTCACTATGGACCCTATTGAGGAACTGCTGGCCCAAGATTCATTGGCTAAACCCTTGTCTGCTCTTTACTTTGACCTGCTTGCCGTTGACTCTCCTAAGATGGAGAGTCTGTGGGAACAGTGGTGG
This sequence comes from Lithobates clamitans, assembly GCA_037952925.1. Taxonomy (NCBI): domain Eukaryota; kingdom Metazoa; phylum Chordata; class Amphibia; order Anura; family Ranidae; genus Lithobates; species Lithobates clamitans. The sequence goes on along the minus strand of JBBGZY010001081.1, from coordinate 197,611 downwards.
GCTGACTTACCTGACCTGGACAGGGAGGATTGGAAGGATTGCCTTGAGGACAGCATTAAACTACTGATCTCTTCTCGGGACAAGTTAGTCCAAATAAAATTTTTGCATAGGTAGTACTACACACCTCAGAGTCTACACAGGATATATCTCCAGAGATCACCAGAATGTACCCACCGTGGGGGAGTTGTAGGTACCTATCTTCATATGTTCTTGAGCTGTCCAAGGGTGGGTCACTTCTGGGGAGAGGTGGTAGAGCTCATAAATAGGGATGAGCTTTATGTTCTGGTCGAACATGAGTTTGACTCGAACATTGGCTGTTCGTCCGTTCACTGAATAGCAAACAATTTGGGGTGTTCACAAGTTATTGTCATAAAAAGTGTTTGGGGACCCGGGTCCTGCCCCAGGGGACATGGATCAATGCAAAAAAAAGTTTTTAAAAATGTCCGTTTTTTCAGGAGCAGTGATTTAATAATGCTTAAAGTCAAACAATAAAAGTGTAACATCCCTTTAAATTTCATACCTGGGGGGGTGTCTCTAGTATGCCTGTAAAGGGGCGCATGTTTCCGGTGTTTAGAACAGTCCGAGAGCAAAATGACATTTCAAAGGAAAAAAAGTCATTTAAAACTACTTGCGGCTATTAATGAATTGTCGGTCCCGGCAATACAGAAAAAAGTCATTGAAAAAAACGGCATGGGATTCCCACACAGCCCATTACCAGGCCCTTTGGATCTGGTATAAATATTAAGGGGAACCCCAAACCAAAATGTAAAAAAAAAATTGCATGGGGGTCGCCCCAAATTCCATACCAGGCCCTTTAGGTCTGGTATGGGTATTAAGGGGAACCCCACGCCAAAATGTAAAGAAAAATGGTGTGGGGGGGTCCCCTCAAAATCCATAGCAGACCAGACCCTTATCTGGCAACCTGGCAGGCCGCAGAAAAAGAGGGGGAACAAGAGAGCACCCCCCCTGAACCATACCAGGCCACATGCCCTCAACATGGGGAGGGTGCTTTGGGGTAGCCCCCCAAAGTACCGTGTCCCCATGTTGATGCAGACAAGGGCCTCATCCCCATAACCCTTGCCCGGTGGTTGTGGGGGTCTGCGGGTGGGGGGCTTATCGGAATCTGGAAGCCCCCTTTAACAAGTGGACCCCCAGATCCCACCCCCCCTGTGTGAATTGGTAATGGGGTACATATGTACTCCTACCATTTCACAAAAAAAGTGTCTAAAATGTTAAAAAAGATAATAGACGATTTTTGACAATTCCTTTATTAATGTCTTCTTCTTTCCCCGCTTCTTCTTCCATCTTCTTCTGGTCTTCATTCAGTTTTCTTCTTCTTCCTCCATTTTGTTCTTCCCCTGGTACTTCCTCTATCTTCCTCTGCTTCTTCCTCGTGTCTTCTGCTCCAGCATCTTCCTCTGGCTTCTCCTTCCCCGATTCGTCCTCCGGATGATCCGCCTCAGTGGGAGTCTCCCGCTGTGTGACGCTTCTGTTCTTGTGACAGCTCTTATAGAACTGAGGGCATCCCGGTGACCCCGCCCCCTCTGACGCACGGGGACTTCCCTATTTTTTTTTCCTACATTTTTTTTTTAAATTTTGGTGCGGGGTTCCCCTTAATACCCATACCAGACCCAAATGGCCTGGTAATGGACTGTGGGGGATTCCCATGCCGTTTTTTTCAATGAACTTTTATGTGTATTGTCGAACCGGCAATTCATTAATAGCCGCGAGTTCTTTTAAATGACTTTTTTTCCTTTGAAATGTCATTTTGCTGTTGGACTGTTCTAAACACGGGAAACATGCGCCCCTTTACAGGCACCCCCAGCTATGAAATTTAAAGGGATATTACACTTTTATTATTTCACTTTAAGCATTATTAAAATCACTGCTCCCGAAAAAAACGGCCATTTTTAAAACTTTTTTTGGATTGATACATGTCCCCTGGGGCAGGACCCGGGTCCCCAAACACTTTTTATGACAATAACTTGCATATTAACCCTTAAAATTAGCACTTTTGATTTTTCATGTTCGTGTCCCATAGACTTTAACGATGTTCAAACAAATTTTTTGCCTGTTCGCATGTTTTGCTGCGAACCGAACTGGGGGGTGTTCAGCTCATCCCTACTCATAAATATCCATCTCCAGCTGACCCTTCCAACTGCCCCCCCCCCCCAAGTTGCTCCTACTAAGTATCCACAATGATGACCAAAGGCCTAGACGTACTAAGTTATTCATCTCATACTTGTCTTACTATGCTAAAAGAGAAATTATCGTCAAGTGGAATTCCCATTCCCTCCCCCTCCGTAGCTTTCTGGGAAAAGTCTATCAATGCTGCTCTTCCTCTTTATAAATTGACCTATATTAATAGGAATTGCCCTAAGAAATTTGAAGTAACATTCTGTTTTGTTAAAAAAAAAGAAAAAGTCAGAGGAGTACTTGTTGGGTAGGTGCAGCGCGATGCGTAGGCAGAAAGCATACAGGGCCCCAGTTTGCAGAAAACAATCTATTTAAAAACTTGGAAACAAGCCGGAGGGCAAGTTCACCCGACCCGGGCACTTGCAACTGCTGAAGAAGGGAGTCAGAAGTGCGTAGGCACTAGCTGAAGACATCGCCTGTCAAAGAAAGCAGAAATGCACCCAACAATACATTGCATACATAGGCCCTAAGCTTTCCTTGCTCCTTCTGTAGACTTGGGAAGGTAGGTGGAGAAAGGAGAGGACAGTGTCCAATAATGTGCAAGTTGAAAGGTGAGTTGGAAGGAATTTATTGAAAACAGAAACAAGCTCATTGACCTGACGCGTTTCAGGGGAACAAGGACTCCCACTTTTTCAGGGCTGTCAAATAAACACAGAGGTGGTTTACAGAGACAGATATATATATATATATATATATATATGAATGTAAATGTGTAAAGGCTGTGTTCCGGAGCTGCATTCTCCATGTTGAACCTGTGTTTGTTGAATCTTTGTCAAAATGTTTAGATGGTCCTTCCAAAATATTGCATATATATATTATATTATCTTATATTATTTCTAATTATATTTGTTTTATTTATTTTTTATTAAATATAAATGTATATTAAATTTGAAGACCAGGCCTTTTCTGACACTTTTTGTTTACAAAATCAGGATTTTTTTCCTAGAAAATTATAAATAATTGTTTTAGCAGAGAGCCCAGAGATTAAAATGGGATGACAGGTCCTTTTTATGGAGAGATATGGGGTCTATATGACCCCAAATCTCTCCTCTACCGTCTCTCCTCTCTCCTCTAGCAAAAGATTAAAAAAAAAAGATCTTTTGCTTTAGAAAAAAAAAATAGTTTACTTCCGCCCTTGACCGGAAGTGACGCCATGACGCCATGACGTTGTTCCGGTCCTCCAAGGCCATAGAGGAGATCAGAGATCGTCTGGTCTCTGGCAACCTCTATGGCCAGCCGTGCAAACTGTCAGATTGTTTCCTATACTCACCGGTAAAAGCCCCATCTTCGGGAGGGGGGACTTCTCCCGCTAATTCTGAAAGTGATCCAGCAGCTAATTAGTCACTCGGAACACTTTCATGAAAAAGAGAACAATTCCAGCTGTGGCATCCGTGGCGTGTAAACATATTTTGTTCACACTTTCTCTACTGGTTTGCCAACTATCTGGTAGAAATAATTTAGGTGAATTTAAAGCTGTCCAATCCTTTTTTTGTGCTCTGGGAACAAGCCTCCACCTATGGTCCTCCCCCACCACTTGTGTCGACTTTACCTGTCCCTCCTGAGTTCCTGGGACCTTCATGGTTGGTGTCAGGAAGGAGAGCGGTGGGAGATCAGTAAATTTCTGTTTACTGATCTCCTCTGGGTATTATGAACCTGGAAGCACTTCTGAGCACCTCCAGGTTCAGAATGGTCAGGGAAGAAGCCAACCATAGACTGTACTCAATCAGCGTCAGCAGAGTGCAGCTTCCACATTAGGGGTCTAATAGACCTCTGATGTCTCCTTAAAGAGAACCTGTCACCTGCACTATGTTATTGCATAATAGGGTTGCAAGCGACCTTGTGATAGCAATAAAGTTAAGGTTAGACTCTTGGAATGTTACTTTTTTCTCATTCTATTCCCCCTCCTGTGTGAACTAAAGATCCTCTTCAAGGCAGAACAACATTTTGTAGTTCTGCTCATTTCATGCTAGCCCAGCCTGTCATTGACATGCCACTCCTGGGAGCAGTGGCTTCTCCAGCTTTCATATTTAGGGGGGGCACATAGGGAGACGGGGACAAAAGTAGGGGGACAACTATAAAATGCAATTATATATATATATCTCCTGGGGCCCTTTCACATGTTCTGCAGTGAGCTCCATTCCTACTGTATTGGGGCCCCCCCAGGGTGGCAGAAAACAAGAGATATATGTCACCTGCATACCAAGAAAATATAAGGATCCAAAGCAGTGGGAGAACTATCAGGGTTGCAAAGGTTGTCTTGCCACCGGGCCCTGGTGTTCTGCCACTGTGGGGTTCCCCAGCCTCCTCTTGCTGTCCTGCTCCTGCTATTGACAGCGCTGGTCTGGCATCTCTTGGAATTTACCGGCTGGTTCTCCTGTCCTAAGGATGGGAGAAATCAGTCTGTTTTTTCAGTAACTGAGAGTCCTGGTGGAGTCCTTCCTGCAACTCGCTCTTCTCCCTGCCAATGAGGATTCAGGGGAAGGAGCAGATCGGGCGCCCGTGGTTGTGTGAGCGCTCGCATTATGCAGTGTCAGCGAGCAGAGGGAGGGGGGAGGAATCACCCGCAGGAGCTGACTGGGGATGCTCTGCCTCTCAACAGAGACTGTGTTAATCCAGCTGCGGTCCGAGTAAGATGCGGCGCATCCGCTATGAATGCAAACAAAAAGACATTGCCTTTTTGTAAAAAAAAAACCAAACATATTTTTTTAATTGGGGGGGGGGCACATGGTGGGGCACAGCATAATGTTGGGAGGGTCAGGGCCCCCTCTGGCCCCCCCTAGGGATGCCATTCCTTGGGAGTGCATCATGAACCTTCGAAAATAGACCATGTGTCTCCTCAATCCAATCAAAATCTCACAAAAATAAACTCTCCTGAAGGGTATAAAATCTTGATCAATTGTTCATGATTAAGAAGTGGTGACTTTTTCCATTTCTTACCTCTCACTGAAAGCATAAACACACACACACAATAAAGCACTGGGCCTATAAAAACTTAAAAACATTTTCCCCCAAAGACATTGGGTGTCCCTCTACAAAGCATGGCCGAGGCCCTCTGGCGAATCTCTCTGGTTTTTATGCCATAGATGATCGGGTTCATCATCGGTGGGACAAGGACATAGAGGTTGGCAAAGATGATGTGGAACTGTTGAGAGATGTGTCTGTGGCCAACTCTATGAGCTATGAAGCTAAAAAATGCCGGTATGTAGAAGAGAACGATGACACAGGTGTGGCACACGCATGTGTTGAAGGCTTTGAAACGAGCCTCTGAAGATGAGAGCCTCAGAACTGCTGAGATAATAGCAGCATAGGAAATTATAATGAGGACCAAGTCCACACCGGTGGAACAGGTGGCTATGACCAGTCCATACACCACATTCACCATTATATTCGAAGTCGCCAACCTAGCCACAGACATGTGCTCACAGTAGGTGTGCCCTATGACGTTGCTTCGCTGGAATGGTAATCTGTTGAGAAGAAAAGCAAATGGCGTAATTACGAAGATGCTTCTGAAAAGGGCCACCATGGCCGTCTTCTGTATGAAGGAGTTGGTGAGAGTTGCAGCGTAAGCTAAAGGGTGACAGATGGCGCAGTAACGGTCATAGGCCATGGAGAGCAAAATGGCGGATTCAGTACAAAAGAAGAAATGGATAAAGAACACTTCGGTGAGGCATCCAATGAAAGAGATCTGATGATTACCAAACCAGAAGATACTGAGGGTCTTGGGTACGGTGGTGGAGCTTAAGAGGACATCGCTGGTTGCCAACATCATCAGGAAGATATACATGGGCTGGTGGAGGCTTTCATTGGCTGAGATGACCAAGACCAAGGTGGAGTTTCCCAAAAGTGACAGAACATACATGATGGAGAAGGGGATGGAGATCAGGAGATGTGAGCCCTCCAGGCCAGGAATTCCCATCAGGAGGAAATAATCAGGGTGGAAATCGGTGGAATTTGACATTTTTCAAATTTATTTTGTAAGTTGCCAATCTACTTGGGTGAAAAAAGCATCAAAAGTTGAAATAATTTTACAAAATGTAGTTATTTAAAAGAAATACTACTAAGTATTTATGTATTATTTGATTACTTATGTATTATTTATTATGTATTTGTTTTTTTATAGTGCAGAAGGGTTTGATACATCACTAGTTCCTCTCCTTATATTTTGTGGTAGTCTTCTGTTGGTAGATATTCCTCAATTTACTGCCGAGGTAGAACGTGATAGGAGGCCTATCAACAGAGGCAAAAAAAAGAGTTGAGTGTGGAAGGGTTAGAACTTTTGAGCATATTTTACATCCCCCACTCTGGCCTTCCCTTCAGTCTTGCACAGGTGTATCGGGCTCCTCTCCTGGACTGAAATGGCTTCCTCAGATTTCACAGCACACTGTGAGCTTTAGTAATATTCACCAAACCCATCCTGAACTGAACCCAGGTGCATTCGCCCCCACCACTAGTCATAGCACCCTGCGTCCCCCCCTGCACCCCCGCCCACAGATCCTCAAAACCACCAGGCCAGGGTTGTGATGAAGTGGCCTTTGTCCTCATCAACAGGTGCTTTTACAGGGGGATCCTCCTTGACAAGGTACACCCCTCTTTGTTGGCATGCGGCCAGGTATGATTTAAGGATCAGGGGATGGATGCACACTTCACCCTGCCCGTTCCTGGCCTGCCGTGGCTTCATGCTTGGATGGGGGTCTGTTGTGGATTTTACGAGGGACTCCACACTCTTTTTTCTAGTTTTTTGCATTGGGTTCCACCTGTAATTGCATATCAGACTCAAAGAGTCTGCGTATAATTTGGGGAAACCTCAGACCTATGTTTTTTTTTTGTTGGGCTTTTTCTAGCATGGGGTCCCCCCCCATGACATCCATACCAGACCCTCAGAAAGCATTACTATCTGGCTTTGTATTTTTAGGGAGAACACCACTCATTTTTTTCTGTGGGATCCCCCATTAACATCTTTATGAGGTTCCTTAATGAGGTCTAGCTTAGGTCCCTTAATGAGGTCTAGCTTAGGTTCCTTAGCTTAGGGTTGATCCTCCATTCTCTGGAGGGTTTCTGAGGGTCCCCTTATAAAGTGGGTGGAGCTGGGGCTCTGGGTCCTGCTGACCAGGGGAGCTCAGGAGATGGAAGGTCCTCAGGCCAAATCAAAGTGTAAAAAATTTCTGATCACACCCAACTCCACCTTCCCAGAGTAGTACAGTGTCTCTATAGTGACAATTAACCGTTCTGATGACAGGATGTAAAAAAAAAATGTAAAAAAAAAGTAAAAAAAAAATAAAATGGTAAAAAGAAGAAAAAAAAAAAAGTAACAATGTTTAAAAAATAGAATAAAAAACTATATATTTTTTTTTTTTACATCTTTGTGCTGTCTTGGCATTTTAGGGCCGCAAGAAATGAGATTGGCCATCAGGACGTCAGGATTGAACAGTTTTCAATGGCTGTATATCCCATACTTTGTAGGCACTATAACTTTCACACAAACCAATTAATATACACTTATTGGGATTTTTTTTTTTTTTTTTACCAAAGACATGTAGCAAAATACATACTGCCCTAAATTTATGAAAACAAAAAATATTTTATTGGATATGTTTTATAACAGAATATAGAAAGTACGTTGGCAGAAGGGCACATACAGGCAGATTAATGCACCTGTACGTTGCCCTTTAAGAAGCGGTTTGCGGGTGCGCCCGCCCCCCCAGAGCTCCGTGAGTGTGATCGCGGGTCCCGCAGACTCGATGTCCCTGGGGATACCCACGATCGTCTCACAGAGAGGAAGAATGGGGAATTGCTGATGTAAACAAGCAACGTTCTGCCTAGTGACAGGACACTGATCATAGCTCCCTTTGATAGGGAGCAGAGATCAGTGTCGTGTCACACATAGCCCCTCCCCCCCACAGTTAGAATCACTCCCTAGGACACACTTAACCCCTACAGCACCCCCTCCTGGTTAACCCCTTCACTGCCAGTCACATTTACACAGTAATCAATGCATTTTTAATCGCACTGATCACTGTATAAATTTGAATGGTCCCAAAATAGCGCGTGTCCGCCATAATGTCGCAGTCCCGATAAAAATCGCAGATCGCCGCCATTACTAGCAAAAAAAATAAATTAATTAAAAATGAAAAAAAATAAAAATAAAAATGCCATAAGACTAACATTGTTTATATACATTAACCACTTGCCCTCCAGAAGGTTTTCCCCCCTTCATGACTAGACCATATTTTGCTATTCAGCACTGCGCTACTTTAATCACTTTAACCCCGGACCATTTGTCTGGCAAAAGACCAAAGCACTTTTTGTGATTCGGCACTGCGTCGCTTGAACTGACAATTGCGCGGCCGTGCGACGTGGCTCCCAAACAAAATTAACGTCCTTTTTTCCCCACAAATAGAGCTTTCTTTTGGTGGTATTTGATCACCTCTGCGTTTTTTTTTTTTTTTTTTGCGCTATAAATAAAAAAATAGCGAAAATTTTGAAGAAAACACATTTTATAGACGCTAGAACTTTTGCGCAAACCAATCAATAAATGCTTATTGCGATTTTTTTTACCAAAAATATGTAGAAGAATACGTATCGGCCTAAACTGATGGAAAAAAAAAAATTATATATTTTTTGGGGATATTTAATACAGTAAAATGTAAAAAATAATGTGTTTTCTTCAAAATTTTCGCTATTTTTTTATTTATAGCGCAAAAAAAAAAAAACGCAGAGGTGATCAAATACCACCAAAAGAAAGCTCTATTTGTGGGGAAAAAAGGACGTTAATTTTGTTTGGGAGCCACGTCGCACGACCGCGCAATTGTCAGTTCAAGCGACGCAGTGCCGAATCACAAAAAATGCTCTGGTCTTTTGCCAGACAAATGGTCCGGGGTTAAAGTGATTAAAGTAGCGCAGTGCTGAATAGCAAAATATGGTCTAGTCATGAAGGGGGGAAAACCTTCTGAAGGGCAAGTGGTTAATGTATATAAACAATGTTACTTTGTATCTCTCTATCTCCGTCTGATCAATGTTTATAAACATTGTTACTTTGTATCTCTCTATCTCCGTCTGATCAATGTTTATAAACAATGTTACTTTGTATCTCTCTGTCTCCCGTCTGATCAATGTTTATAAACAATGTTACTTTGTGTCTCTCTATCCCCCGTCTGATCAATGTTTATCTATCCAGGCATCATCCATCACATCCTGGAATTCTGACCTTAATTCCCCAGAAGCACATCATACTTGGATACAAATCTATCTGTTGTTTATCACCAACTAATTCTGGCCAAGCAACAGTTCACAATAATGCATCCTGCCTACATCCCTTTCATATCCTCAACCCAACAAACAGCCAAGCATCAATGCCCTTTGTGTGGACTGGAAAGACCAGCATTGCTGCACAGACTATGGCTCTGTCCTCTCATCATCTCTTTCTGGACACAAGTAGAACATTTGGCCTCCAAGGTTACGGGTTGTCCCCCTACAAAAGACATTTTCCCCCTGCTCTTCGGACACCTGGAAACTGCCTCCTCTACTTGCATGAAAACCCAACCAATGGCCCCTCAGTGCAACAAAGCTTGGCTTCATGTCAGTCAGACGCGTTATACTCAATAAATGGTCCTCCTCCAGCCCACCTACATTACAGGACGTCAAAATAGACCTCACTTCTCTGCTGGACAAAGAAAAGCTTGATGCAAGCTAATCCAGACGCAGCCTGCCACCCCCCCGACTGCAACTTCAATGGACACCCTTCATCCGCCACAACATTACCCGCTACAGACCCCCCAGGTCACCTGCCCTCTCCTTCTGAATCCAGTGGAGCCCCCCTACTACCTGATGGACTTTAATCCCCCTAAAGTCACACTATGGATCAAACCAACTAACGCCTTGAATTGGGGGGGCACGCCCAATCTCTTCCTCACTCCTCAGCATGTACCCTCGCACTCTCCCCCCCCGTGCCCAATTTCCGCTCTCTCACGCCTATCCCCAGACCTGTGTTTACTATGATACATTGTTGTGTTATCTGCCTGTATGTTCCATTTCCCTCACTGCTCCATCCATAGTCTCCAATATCGGAATATTCCCTTGTATACATCATTGCCTCACTCTCTTTGAGCCACCTGATGCCTCTATCTCCCTTTGGGGGGGGGGAAGCACCAGAACCCTCCTTCCACCTACTTCTCCCCTTCCCTTCCCCCCAGATTCGGAGCCGAGGAGGGTTTGTAGAGAGGACCATACATCCCTAAAGGACCAGCCTCTCACAGTTTGTAATCCCCTTATAAATGTTTGCTATCAGGTCTGCTCCCTACTCAGGGTGAGCCTCAGCATGTTTACTTTGCCATGCCACTTTGTTCCCTCTTATGTTGGAAAAAAAAAAAAAAAGTATTTAAAAAAAAAAAAAAAGTTCATGTGTGTGTAAAGGCAGGCGTCCCGATACTTTTGGTCATATAGTGTATGTGTGAATGGGCCCTAAACTACAAATACTATTTATTAATATGCATGTAGCAGACAGAAATCTGGCTGCAATGTGATCAAGTTCTGATTGGTTGATGGAGGGGTCCAGGTTCTCTCTTACCTGGTGAGGACGAGTCGGGCGCCGGTGTGATTTCAGAACTAAAAAACCATCTTCTATATAAAGCAGATTCTGCTGGTCTCACGGTGAAAGAACTCACCGGGGAGAGAACGTCCTCCTCAAAACGTATCTAATAATAATTGTGTCCCCTCCCGAGAATCCTCACCAGTCCGATCCCTCAGTAACACTTTGTTGCCAGTTGAAAAAGTCCAAATATCCTTCAAGTTTATTCTGTTCTGTTTTATGGCGAAGGAACAGAGAATAATTGGCTGGCCGATATTACCGTGATGATGGATCCAGAAATGGAGACCACATACATTTTTTCTTATAAATAGATGCCAAATGGAACGTTTGTGTCCTATTATTAGTAATCAAGCAAAGTTCAGTTCTCTGGACGTTATCCGAACAGTAAAAAAAAAAATCCACCAACCCCAAACAATGTACCTGAACCCAACTGAAGTCCATCACACGTTCTCATGTTCTACTTGACCTTTTTAAAGCCAATTTGCAAGCTTTTGAGAAAAAACGAGTTATGGGTAGCTGGGCACCACTATGGGGGGCGGCTTGTATGCATTTTTTTTCTAAATATAATGTTCATCAAAACTAGAGTACACTGGACCTTGCACTGGACCGGGCCAAGTACAGAACACTTTGCCTAAATTTCCAACGAGCCTGGGACCCCTAGACTTCTCTAACTTTGACTGTAGGCTATTTGAACTGTGATGATACAGCCTATGACACGCCGTCAACCTGGAAACCCCATCTGACTATCCCCTCACCCTTCCCCACCTCCCTGCTAGGGATGAGCCGAACCCCCCCCCCACCGGTTCGGTCCGCACCAGAACATGCAAACAGGCAAAAAATTTGTGCAAACAAGTGAACACTGTTAAAGTCTATGGGACATGAATATGAAAAATCAAAAGTGTTCATTTTGAAGGCTTATATTGCCATAAAAAGGTTTTGAGGACCCGGGTCCTGCCCCAGGGGACATGTATCAATGCAAAAATATGTTTTTAAAACGGCCGTTTTTTCGGGAGCAGTGAACAAGTAAAATGAACATTTAAATATCGTGCCTGGGGGTCCCCTTAGTCTGCCTGTAAAGTAGCGCATCTTTCCCGTGTTTATAACAATACCACAGCAAAATTACATTTCTAAAGGAAAAAATGTCATTTAAAACTGATCGCAGCTGGAATGACTTGTCAGATCCCGGCAATATAAATAACAATCATTGAAAAAAACGGCATGGATCCCCCCAGTCCATACAAGGCCCTCTGGGTTGGGTATGGTTATTAAGGGGAACTCCATGCCAAAATTTTTTTTAAAAATGGCGTGGGGGTCCCCCCAAAATCCATACCAGGTCCTTCAGGTCTGGTATGGATATTAAGGGAAACTCCATGCCAAAATTTTTTAAAAAATGGCGTGGGTCCCCCCCTAAAATCCATACCAGACCCTTCAGGTCTGGTATGGATATTAAGGAAAACTCCATGCCAAAATTAAAAAAAAATGGCGTGGGGGTCCCCCCTAAAATCCATACCAGACCCATATCCGAGCACTCAACCTGACAGGCTGCAGGAAATAGGGGAGGCGAGAGAGCGCTCCCCCTCCTGAACCGTACTAGGCCACATGCCCTCAACATGGGGAGGGTGCTTTGGGGTCCCCAAGGGCCTCATCCCCAAAACCCTTGCCCGGTGGTTGTGGGGGTCTGTAAATGGGGGGCTTATCAGAATCTGAAAGCCCCCTTTAACAAGGGGGGCCCTAGATCCCACCTCCCCATATGAATGCCCCCCCTTACCCATTCACCAAAAAAATTTCAAAAAAGTAAAAATGACAGTTTTTGAGAATTTCTTTAGTAAAAAAAATAAACAAATTGTTCCGCAATGTAAATCCATCGTCAATCGCTGCGCCGAGGGTCCGGAGAAAAAAAAAGGGAAAACTCCGCCTGCCGCTGACTGCTTCTTTTCTCTTTGACAGCTGTTATATAGCGGGGCCACCCAGTGATGTAAACGGGTGACCCCGCCCACTACAAAGTGAAATGACATGACATGTACCCCATACCCATTCACATGGGGGGGGCCGGGATCTGGGGGCTCCCTTGTTAAAGGAGGCTTCCAGATTCCGATAAGCCCCCCGCCCGCAGACCCCCACAACCACCGGGCAAGGGTTGTGGGGATGAGGCCCTATGGGGACCCCAAAGAACCCTCCCCATTTTGAGGGCATGTGGCCTGGTATGGTTCAGGAGTGGGGGCGCTCTCTCATCCCCCCTTTTCCTGCTGTCTGCCAGGTTGCATGCTCGGATAAGGGTCTGGTATGGATTTTTTGGGGGGACCCCTATGCCATTTTTAAAAAAAAATTGGCATGGGGTTCCCCTTAAAATCCATACCAGACCTGAAGGGCCTTGTATGCATTTTGGGGGGGACTCCTACATCACTTTTTTTTTTACATTTTGGCGCAGGGTTCCCCTTAACCACTTCAATACACTGTGATTATATAAACTAGACTGCCTGCACTGACTGAATATAGAGTATACACTGAATGCAATGGTCTGGTATGGATTTTTGGGGGGACCCCCATGCAATTTTTTTTAAATTTGGCATGGGGTTCCCCTTAAAATCCATACCAGACCTGAAGGGCCTTGTATGGATTTTGGGGGGGACTCCTACGTCATTTTTTAAAAAAAATGTTGGCACAGGGTTCCCCTTAACCACTTCAATACACTGTGTTATATATACTAGACTGCCTGCACTGACTGAATATAGAGTATACACTGAATGCAATGGTCTCGCAGTGCATTATGGGGCGTTCCACGGCACTCAAATTTCCTGTGAATGCCCCATAATGTTCAGCATGTTTTAGAACAAACGAACACCTGATGTTCGAGTCAAACGTTCGACTCAAACCGCAGGCTCATCCCTACTCCCTGCCCCACACCCTCTCTTTGAACCCTCTCTCGGCTCTCTCTGTTCCTTTTGCCTCTCTCCAACCTCAAACTCTTCTCCTTCCCTTCCTCTCCAGCACCATAACCACCATTTGTAAACCAAGCTGGACATCTCTTCAAACTTGACTACTTGCACATCTGACCCCGTAACTAAACTTGAGGGTTTTGGGGTTAGCGAATCCTTTATTTTTTGAATGCCCTTACCCAACATTTGTACTGTACGTCAACTGTGGTCATGAAACCTCAAAGTACAGTTATCATTTTATGGCCTGCGCCAGCTTTTCTCAACCTTTTCTACCCCAGAGGAACCCATGAACTTATTTTCAAGTCCCAAGGAACCCCTGTTAGGAAAAGTCCTTCAGGGGGCCATGGGACAAATCTTTTGGAACCCCCCCTACAGTGGTGGCCAGAATGCCACTTTTGCAGTCATGACAAGTTGCGTTGTACCTGGAACTATGCAGGCACCATGAGATGGGAGGTTGGAGGAAGCCCTCCCTACCTGTGGAGGAACCCTGGTGGAGAATGGCTGGCTTGTGCTGTTATCTCAAAAAACCTAAATCAAGTCTATTGAACAAGAAAAAGAAAACGTTCAGCGGAGAACGGGTCTTCTAATAAGACTTGAGAGGTAATGCTAAAAAGAGACAATTCCTTTAAATAGCATGCTTGGGAAATGTTTTAACCCCTTCGATACCGGGGCACCCCCCCCCTTCCTGCCCAGGCCATCTTATAGCGTTCAGCGCTGTCACACTTTGAGTGACAATTACGCGGTCATGTAACACTGTACTCATATGATACGGTATTTTAATCATTTTTTTCACATAAATAGATCTTTCTTTTGGTAGCATTTAATCACCACTGTGGTGATTGGCCACAGCTAATCACATGGTACAAATGGGCTAAGATTAGCCCTGTCTGTACCATGTGATCCGTGTGACCAATCACAGCTAGCAACACAAATGTACACAATTACCCCAATGATCTGCAACCATGGCACTTCTCCTCATGGAACACCAAGGTAAACATCTGGACCCAGCTCCAAATGGACTCCTCCAGATCTTTAATGGCTCAAATCCACGTGGGAACGTACAGATACACGCTCCTCATAGTGTAATCCGTATAAAAAGTACATTTATTAGCTAAAAACACTCTTACATTAGCATTAGTATGCACATTGCATAAAACCACTCGGCCAGCAATCAGGTATTACTTCCAGGTTACTTCCGGTACACAATGACGTCACTAAGAGGGTCCGCACAACGCGTGTCGTCATCAAAAGGACGTCTTATGGAATGTATTCCACCCACCTGAAAAAAATTATAGCCCCACCCCTTTTCTTTGCTTTGTTTTACAAGGTGATGGTTTACATTTTTTTTAAGACCAAATATTGGGCACATATATTCCAGAGGGCACAGATAAATAGTATATTATATGTAGTCATTTCTTAAGACAACGTCATCCTGGACAATAAAATATTGGTTGTCATATTGTAGAATGTCATTATAGGCATGTTGTAAATAATTTAGTAAGCAGTGAACAGCGAGCCACGTTTCTGGCTATTTTTCACTTACTGCAGAGTTAAAATCTATACATCATCCATAACTCCTGATATGATTACATTTCATTAATAACTACCTTCAGAAGACAATTGCAATAATTTTAAGACCAAGTATCCCATATATTGGGAGGTGAAGAGGGCTAATGGGGAACAATACTTCTACTAAGGTAGGCACATATAAAAGGTATATTATGTGTAGCCATTTTCAAAAGGCAATTTCATCCTGGATCAGGGGCAGAACTAGAGGGGTCACAAGGTTTGCTACTGCAACCCAGCCCCATGCTCCAGTGGGCCCGTGCTGCTCCCCTCTGCACCTGGACAAGAGAGGTGACATATACAGGAACCAATGCCCTCCATATTCCTCCTGCAGCGGCTGAATGCCTGTTTCTCCTCCTTTTCCTTCTTCAGACATTCAGCGGCTGCAAGAGGAACATGGAGGGCATTGGGTTCTCTATATGCCACCCTTCCTGTCCCTCTTCTCTATCCTTCCTCCCTATGATCTTCTCCGGCAACTTCTCTGCTCTCTCCTGACCCCTTCTGCTTTTTTCCAGTCCCTGTGTTCTTCTCTGGGCCCCTGCTGTTCTCCAGCCTCCCCTCCCTGTGCTCTTCCCAGGGCCCCTGATGTTCTCTGGCCTCCCCTCCCTGTGCTCTTCTTTGGGCCCCTGCTGTTCTCCGGTCCCTCCTCCCTGTGCTCTTCTGCATTCCCCCGCTGTTCTCCAGCCCTTTGCTCTTCTCCGGTTCTCTGGTTCCCCTCGGTGCTCTTCCCTGGTCCCCTCTCATGCCCCCCTGAGATCTTTCCTTGCCCCCCTGTGCTCTTCTCTGGGCCCCTACTGTTCTTCAGTCTGGTGATTTCTCCAGGCCCCTGCTGTTCTCTGGTTCCTCCTCCATGTGCTCTTCTCCAGTCCCCCACTGTTCTCTAGCCCCTTGCTTTTCTCCGGGTCCCTGCTGTCCTTCTGTCCAGTGATCTTCTCTGGGCCCCTGCTGTTCTTCAGTCCCCCTTCCCTGTGCTCTTCTCTGGACCCCTGCTGTTCTTTAGTCCAGTGATCTTCTCCAGGCCCCTGCTGTTCTCTGGTCCCTCCTCCATGTGCTGTTCTCCAGTCCCCCACTGTTCTCCAGCCCCTTGTTCTTCTCCGGTTCCCTGCTGTTCTCTGGTTGCCCTCTGTGCTCTTCCCTGGTCCCCCCCTTGTGTGCTCTCCTGCCCCCCCTGAGATCTTTCCTGGCCCCTCTGTGCTCTCTCCTAGCCCCCCTCCTGCCCCCACAGCTATGCTAGGTTACCCACTCCCCTCTCCCACCTTTCTCTGTCTCAAAAGGTTAGATGTCAGGAAAAGGTATATTAGGTATTGGTTTAACTCCAATGTAAAAATGTATATAAAAGCAAAGGAGAAGGCCTTCAAAAAATACAAGGTTGAGAGATCATCATCAGCATTCAGACTTTATAAAGAATGCAACAAGAAATGTAAGGGTGCAATAAGGGCGGCTAAGATAGAATATGAAAGACACATAGCGGAGGAGAGCAAAAAAAATCCCAAGAAAATCTTTAAGTATATAAACGATAAAAAAGGGAGGACAGACCATATTGGCCCCATAAAGAATGATGAAGGACATCTGGTTACAAAGGATGGGGAGATGGCAAAGGTATTGAATTTATTCTTCTCCTCAGTCTTCACGAGTGAATCGGGGGGCCTCGGTAACCAAAACTGCAGTGTTTATCCTCAGGACACAACACAGGAAGCACCTACATGGTTAACAGAGGACGGAATTAAAATTAGACTTGAGAAACTTAACATTAATAAATCACCGGGACCAGATGGCTTGCACCCGAGGGTACTTAGGGAACTCAGTCAGGTGATTGCCAGACCGTTGTTCCTAATTTTTACTGACAGTCTACTGACTGGAATGGTACCAGCTGATTGGAGAAAAGCCAATGTAGCACCAATATTTAAAAAGGGCCCAAAATACATCCCTGGGAATTACAGACCAGTTAGCCTAACATCAATAGTATGTAAACACTTGGAGGGGATGATAAGGGACTATATACAAGATTTTAGTAATGAGAACGGTATCATTAGCAATAATCAGCATGGATTCATGAAGAATCGTTCTTGCCAAACCAATCTATTAACCTTCTATGAGGAGGTAAGTTGCCATCTAGATAAAGGAAGGCCCGTAGACGTGGTGTATCTGGATTTTGCAAAAGCATTTGACACAGTTCCCCATAAACATTTACTGTACAAAATAAGGTGCGTTGGCATGGACCATAGGGTGAGTACATGGATTGAAAACTGGCTACAAGGGCGTGTTCAGAGGGAGGTGATAAATGGGGAGTACTCAGAATGGTCAGGGGTGGGTAGTGGGGTCCCCCAGGGTTCTGTGCTGGGACCAATCCTATTTAGTTTGTTCATAGACAATCTGGAGGATGGGATAAACAGTTCAATCTCTGTATTTGCAGACGATACTAAGCTAAGCAGGGCAATAACTTCTCCGCAGGATGTGGAAACCTTGCAAAAAGACTCTGAACAAATTAATGGGGGAGGGGCGACTACATGGCAAATGAGGTTCAATGTAGAAATATGTAAAATAATGCATTTGGGTAACAAAAATCTGAATGTAATCTATAGACTGGGGGGAGAACCTCTGGGGGAATCTAGGATGGAAAAGGACCTGGGGGTCCTAGTAGATGATAGGTTCAGCAATGGCATGCAATGCCAAGCTGCTGCTAACAAAACAAACATCTGATGCACCTTTACCCGGTGCTTGTCCCATATCCACATTATTTCCGTGCCAAGGCTATACCAGCCTAATAGTAAAACGTAACTGCATGCAGGTTCATCAGAATGACCGTTAAGTGCACCACTGTTTCCTAAAGGGCCCCAACATATAGCCAGCAGAAGAAAGATCTCAAGGACTGCCCCTGTCATATAAGTTGCATGCAAACCCCAGCTAACACCCTTTTTTGACCTCCCAACTACTGAGAGTGTTTACCAGACAGTTGTAGGCTTAGCCTAGGCACTGTTAGTCCAGTATGGCTCTGGCGGTTTATAGTTCAGGTCCCTTACTACTCACTGCCGCACTTCAGGTGGCGTTGTTACTGTTTATTTTGATCTGGGCAGCAAGTGTCACCTTCTACCTTGTCCTTACTGCTAAATATTCTGAATACTAAGTGTAATATTATCATTATTATTAATTTTGCCTTTTATGTCTACCTGCCTTTACCAAATGTATTTTATGACAACGCACTGTATTAAATTAGTTTTTTTTCAAATTTCCTCTCTGCCTGCTTTCCTTTAATTTAATATTATAGTTGGGTACTGGTATTACTTTCAGGAATTCCTCGGTGATGCTGTGTGTTTGTATACAAAGCCTGGTGGCCAGGGGGGCTGAGGTCATTGAGAAAGTCAAGGCCAGAAACAGAGGACCCATCTTAAACAGCGGCTCCTTGGGGGGGGTAGAGCTACAGATGTAAGATTGAGGAACACTGGAAATTTTCTCTCTCCAATGTATACAGCAAGCTTGAGATTAGAATCATCTCTTTGTCACCGGCGCTCTTGGAGGAAGGTCACCACTCATTGTCTATTACTGGTCAGCCTGGAAAATATGACAAGCGTCCTCTCCCGTATTTCTTTCGTTCTTACTCCGTAGATGATTGGGTTCATCATCGGTGGAATGAGGACATAGAGGTTAGCAAAAATAATGTGGAACTGCAATGAAATGTATTTGTGGCCGACTCTGTGAGCTATAAAAGAAAAAAACGCCGGGATGTAGAAGAGGATGATCACACAGATGTGAGAGACGCATGTATTGAAGGCCTTGAACCGATCCTCGGAGGATGGGAGCCTCAGAACTGCTGAGATTATTACACCATAGGACACTATAATGAGGATCATGTCTACACCGGATGAAGAAGCGGCTATTATCAGCCCATACACCACATTGACTAGTATGTCTGCAGAAGCCAGCTTTGCCACCGACATGTGCTCACAATAGGTGTGCTCAATCACGTTGCTTTGCTGGAAAGGTAATTTCCTGAGTAGAAGGACGAATGGTACTGCCATGCTGAAAATTCTTAAAACAGCTATCGTGGCTGCCTTGACTATGAAGGAGTTGGTGAGGGTGGCAGCATATGTTAAAGGGTGGCAGATGGCGCAGTAACGGTCATAGGCCATAAGGAGCAGAATGGATGATTCAATGCCAAAAGCGAAATGGATGAAGAACACCTCAGTCAGGCATCCATTGAAGGAGATCTCAGGAGAATCAAACCAGAATATGCTGAGGGTCTTCGGGACGGTGGTGGAGCTCAAGAGGGTGTCACAGAATGCCAACATCATCAGGAAGATATACATTGGTTGGTGAAGAATCTCATTGGTTGAGATGACCAGTATCAGCATAGCGTTTCCCAAAAGTGCCAAAACATACATGATGGAGAAGGGGATGGAGATCAGGAGATGTGAGTCCTCCAGGCCAGGAATTCCTATCAGGAGGAAATAATCAGGGTGGAAGCTGGTGGAGTTCCACATTTCCTGGGTAACCCGGTCACCTGCATTGAAAAGAAGTCAAGAATAAGCATCCTCGGTCATAAAAGCTTATCATTAATCTACAATTTTGATCCAGCAT
Source organism: Lithobates clamitans (assembly GCA_037952925.1). Classification (NCBI taxonomy): domain Eukaryota; kingdom Metazoa; phylum Chordata; class Amphibia; order Anura; family Ranidae; genus Lithobates; species Lithobates clamitans. The sequence continues at coordinate 177,754 of JBBGZY010001081.1, read as the reverse complement.
GTGATTTAGTGTGACAGTAACCATGCAAACCTAAAGGTGTATCTCAAACCAAAGGCATTTCTTTTTTAATTTTCAGAAGGTTAGGTAGAAAGGAGCCCCTTACATCCAGTGATTGCAAGTTGGAAAGTGAGTTTTTAATTGTTTATTGAGAATAGCAACAAGTAATTAAGCCAATGTGTTTTGGGGGTAACACAGACTCCCCCTTCCTCAGGGCTGTATCTGAATTTTAATAAATGGGGAAGGATCCAGGAACAGGTGTGTCTGTAGGTGGGTTGCAGCGTGGTGCGGCGGCAATAATTTACACAGTGTGAAATAATAAACTTGTATTGGAGCAATGCAGCAAAAGTTCACAAGGATCCCGGTGGGTAGACTTCCCAACCAAGTGCACTTACGGTTACAGCAACGTGAACAGAGTGGGCTCAACCCAGAGTGACACCGTCTGTAGAAAGGGGCAGAATGTGGCTTGGCCATTTCGTACTTAATCTGGGAGATGCTCTGAAGAGATACAACCCTACGCTTTCCCATCTCGTCAGGAACCGTTCCCTAGCGCTAGTGCTGTCCCTAACAGATGGGTTACCTTTCCCTACTTTACCCATTCACATAAAAGCACACCAAACCTGGGAGGCAGGGCCTTAAATAGGCTTTGCTTGACCAAAGATGGCTGCCAGAGTCACAGCATCCAACCAGATGGCTTCCCCGGTGACCCAGGAAACAATAGATGGACCACGTTCCTCCTGACTTCTTCTCCAGCTCAAGTTGAGCGCCATCTGCAGTGGAGAAAATAAACTGCACCTGCCTACATGTCTGTAACAAAAAGACCAGATGGATCCAAGTGTAAGTTCCGGCTGTGCATGCAGAGGCAGCCTTAGAGCTCCTACCTGACTTTTAATGCTATCTGGGCTCCGCTAGAAGTCATGCAGATCTGTATTGCTTTCCTATACTTGACACGCATTTGCAAACCCACCAGAAAAGCAGCTCAGCAGGTTCCTGTGGAGTAGAGTACATGGCGGTCCAGAGGTGGTGTTTGACCTGCTTTGCAATACGTTGCGTTCCTTTGGATGTAACGGGTCCTATTAACATGTGTTTGAATTTCAGACCCAACAGATCAAATGCAGCCTTTTCCTTATCAAACGTTGAACTTTTGCTGCCTTTGAATAGAAAAGGCTGATTTTGACATAAATGACTCTCTACATAAATACTTGACCTTGTCTCCAGCTTCTGGTACATCCCGGAGGTGCCGGGGACATCCCTGAGACTCACCACTGCCTGGGGATAGCCAGGGGCTGGAAATCCCACAAGAATGTACTCCAGTCCAATGCATGGATATATTCTTGTAGGATTTCAAGTGGCCAGATAACCCAGGAGGAGGTAACGGTGAGGTACGGTAATGTCACCCGTGTCTCCTAGAAGTGCCGGAAGCAGGGCTGTCTTTAACGGAGGGCAAAAAAGGGGGGCAGCTTCCCTGGGCCCAGTCATTGTTGTCCCTTGAGCCCATGTGCCACCCGCAAATAGTTAATAAGTGGATTTGGCTATCACTCAGGAGAAGATGGGGGCAGAATTGAATGTTGGGGGTGCCGGTGATTGGTTGGGTGTTACGTCTGCAGCCTGTGCGGTGATTGGCCGGCTTGGTAAAGTAAATCTTGTCTGAGGATAACGCTTGTCGGTTTCCGGGAACAGTCACACTGACCCCTCTCTCTCATCATGTCCGACATGCTACAGATCATCGGCCCGCTGAAAACGTGTAATGTGAGAGTGAAATTGCATGTTTGGGGGGGGGGGATTCAAGAAAACTTTTGTCCAGGGTCCAATCAATATTAAAGATGGCCTTGACCAGAAGTCTTTTTTCTTTTGTAGGCAATAGGATGGACACAATGGAGATTGCCGTGTCTTGGGAAGGCAGAGATGGTGGAGTAGGAGGCCACGTCTATCTTCTAGTAATCAATGTCACAGTTTATGGACTGAATAAAGTATTTGGATATTGAAGGCAAATTATAAAACTATTTGTAGATCAGGAGGAAATCATTTCCATTCTCCTCTGTGGACACTGGAGAGCCGAGACTCGGCCACATGTCCCCGCAGATCCAATGGGGGGTCTCATAATCACAGCAGAATATTTATTTTTTAATACTGTTTGGGTTAAAATCCACCATCATATACTGTAGTGACTCTGTAAAGATCAGTGAAATGGTCGGGTTTTGTTTTTATGAAGTGACCAATGGTTGTCCTCTCAGTGGATTGTATTTCCCCCATATCAATGGAAGATGATTGATGGAGCTCTTATCACACGTTTTCCTGAGGTTATGTTGCGGTTTTACTCTAAAGCCATTTACACACGACCAGACTTTTCGACCCGACTGGTCTGACGAAACAAATCCGTCGGACAATCCGATCGTGTGTGGGCTTCATCGGACCTTCAGCGGACTTTTTCTGTCAAAAATCAGATGGACTTTAGATTTGGAACATGTTTCAAATCTTTCCGACGGACTTGAGACCGGTCGAAAAATCAGTTCGTCTGTATGCTAGTCTGACGGACAAAAAGGACGCAAGAGAAGCTATTGGCTACTGGATATTAACTTCCTTATTCTAGTCCGTTCGTGTGTGGGAAAGTCCGGTCGTTCAAAAGTCCGTCATAACTCCGTCGGAAAAGACCGTTGGACCTTTGATGCTAAAAAGTCCGCTTGTGTGTACGCGGCATTAGTGTCCTCATATCCCTCAGATGTGCCGCCCACAAAGATCTTCATAGTTGTTCCCAAATGATGGAGAACTCAGAAAGTGTTTTGTGAGGGAAATCACACTCAGTAGGACAGGAGGAGAGGATGTAAGGTCAGGACAGAAGGACAGGAGGAGAGGATGTAAGGTCAGGACAGAAGGACAGGAGGAGAGGATGTAAGGTCAGGACAGAAGGACAGGAGGGGAGGATGTAAGGTCAGGACAGAAGGACGGGAGGAGAGGATGTAAGGTCAGGACAGAAGGACATGAGGGGAGGATGTAAGGTCAGGACAGAAGGACAGGAGGGGAGGATGTAAGGTCAGGACAGAAGGACAGGAGGGGAGGATGTAAGGTCAGGACAGAAGGACAGGAGGAGAGGATGTAAGGTCAGGACAGAAGGACAGGAGGAGAGGATGTAAGGTCAGGACAGAAGGACAGGAGGGGAGGATGTAAGGTCAGGACAGAAGGACGGGAGGAGAGGATGTAAGGTCAGGACAGAAGGACATGAGGGGAGGATGTAAGGTCAGGACAGAAGGACAGGAGGGGAGGATGTAAGGTCAGGACAGAAGGACAGGAGGGGAGGATGTAAGGTCAGGACAGAAGGACAGGAGGAGAGGATGTAAGGTCAGGACAGAAGGACAGGAGGAGAGGATGTAAGGTCAGGACAGAAGAACAAGAGGACAGGACATGAGGACAGGAGGACAGGACAGGAGGACAGGACATATGGACAGAACAGAACGATGGGAGGATAGGATATATGGACAGGACAGGCAGAAGGACAGAAGGACAGAAGGACAAAAGGACAGGACAGAGGGACAGAAGGACAGGACAGAAGGACAGAAGGACAGGACAGAAGGACAGAAGGACAGAAGGACAGGACAGAAGGACAGAAGGACAGAAGGACAGGACAGAAGGACAGAAGGACAGAAGGACAGGACAGAAGGACAGGACAGAAGGACAGAAGGACAGAAGGACAGAAGGACAGAAGGACAGGACAGAAGGACAGAAGGACAGGACAGAAGGACAGAAGTACAGGACAGAAGGACAGGACAGAAGGACAGAAGGACAGGACAGAAGGACAGAAGGACAGGACAGAAGGACAGAAGGACAGAAGGACAGGACAGAAGGACAGAAGGACAGGACAGAAGGACAGAAGGACAGAAGGACAGGACAGAAGGACAGAAGTACAGGACAGAAGGACAGAAGGACAGGACAGAAGGACAGAAGGACAGGACAGAAGGACAGAAGGACAGAAGGACAGGACAGAAGGACAGGACAGAAGGACAGAAGGACAGGACAGAAGGACAGAAGGACAGAAGGACAGAAGGACAGGACAGAAGGACAGAAGAACAGGACAGAAGGACAGGACAGAAGGACAGAAGGACAGGACAGAAGGACAGGACAGAAGGACAGAAGGACAGAAGGACAGGACAGAAGGACAGAAGGACAGAAGGACAGGACAGAAGGACAGGACAGAAGGACAGGACAGAAGGACAGAAGGACAGAAGGACAGGACAGAAGGACAGGACAGAAGGACAGAAGGACAGAAGGACAGGACAGAAGGACAGAAGTACAGGACAGAAGGACAGAAGGACAGAAGGACAGAAGGACAGGACAGAAGGACAGAAGGACAGGACAGAAGGACAGAAGGACAGAAGGACAGGACAGAAGGACAGGACAGAAGGACAGAAGGACAGGACAGAAGGACAGAAGTACAGGACAGAAGGACAGAAGGACAGGACAGAAGGACAGAAGGACAGAAGGACAGGACAGAAGGACAGGACAGAAGGACAGAAGGACAGGACAGAAGGACAGAAGGACAGGACAGAAGGACAGAAGGACAGAAGGACAGAAGTACAGGACAGAAGGACAGAAGGACAGAAGGACAGGACAGAAGGACAGAACAGAAGGACAGAAGGACAGGACAGAAGAACAGAAGGACAGAAGGACAGGACAGAAGGACAGAAGGACAGAAGGACAGAAGGACAGAAGGACAGGACAGAAGGACAGAAGGACAGGACAGAAGGACAGGACAGAAGGACAGAAGGACAGAAGGACAGGACAGAAGGACAGAAGGACAGGACAGAAGGACAGAAGGACAGGACAGAAGGACAGAAGGACAGAAGGACAGGACAGAAGGACAGAAGTACAGGACAGAATGACAGAAGGACAGAAGGACAGAAGGACAGGACAGAAGGACAGAAGAACAGGACAGAAGGACAAAAGGACAGGACAGAAGGACAGAAGGACAGAACAGAAGGACAGGACAGGACAGAAGGACAGGACAGAAGGACAGAAGTACAGGACAGAAGGACAGAAGGACAGAAGGACAGAAGGACAGGACAGAAGGACAGAAGAACAGGACAGAAGGACAGAAGGACAGGACAGAAGGACAGAAGGACAGAACAGAAGGACAGGACAGAAGGACAGAAGGACAGAAGGACAGGACAGAAGGACAGAAGGACAGAAGGACAGAAGGACAGAAGGACAGGACAGAAGGACAGGACAGAAGGACAGAAGGACAGGACAGAAGGACAGAAGTACAGGACAGAAGGACAGAAGGACAGAAGGACAGAAGGACAGAAGGACAGGACAGAAGGACAGAAGTACAGGACAGAAGGACAGAAGGACAGGACAGAAGGACAGAAGGACAGAAGGACAGGACATATGGGCACAACAGAATGATGGGAGGATAGGATATATGGACAGGACAGGCAGAAGGACAGAAGGACAGAAGGACAGAAGGACAGAAGGACAGAAGGACAGGACAGAAGGACAGAAGTACAGGACAGAAGGACAGGACAGAAGGACAGAAGGACAGGACAGAAGGACAGAAGGACAGGACATTCAGCTTGTGGCCTCAGTACCTGTAATGGGATTGGACGGCTCTTGTCCCTTTGTATGATAATTAGCATTCAGCCTGTTTGTGCTTCAAGTATGTCCAATCCCAAGAAGAAAAATGTCATATATTGCAGCTTACCAGTCCTTAGATCCTTAGATGTGGCGGCTGCATTCGTTTTCCTTTTTTTTCCAGAATCTTCTCCCTTTATTTTCATCTGGTGATCCTGCCAGTAACACACTTCCTGTCGTAGGGTGACAACGCTCACTCACTCTCCTCTATCTATGGAAGTGTTGTCTCCTTAGGACGCTCTTCTGATTTGGACTACTAATAAATCAGAATACAATCCTGGCTGGGGTTGTGAATGGCCCCAAACTCCAAATACTATTTATTATCGTAGGGGACAAAAAAACTGGTCTAAATGTGATGCGGCTGAGGCAGGTTCTGATTGGCTGATATCATTGTGGTGGAGGACCAGGATCATCCTCTTACCAGAAGCCAATCTGGGAGAGGAGGTAGAGAAGAGGCCGTGTGTCTCGCTGTGTTTTATGATATATTTATATAAAGCAGATTCTGCTCATCTTATGATGGAGCGCCCCCCAGAGGAGAGAATGCCCCCCAGAGGAGAGAACGCCCCCCAGAGGAGAGAACGTCCCCCAGAGGAGAGAACGTCTCTTCACACTTCTCTTCTAATAATAATAATAATTGTGTCCCTTCCCGATAATCCTCACCAGTCCAATCCCCAGGAACACTTTGTTCTCAAGCTGGAAAAAATCCAAATATCCTTCAATTCTACAAATATCTCAGCAGCTCCAAGATGGGTTTAATATGTGCGAACACCAAGAAAAAAACTTGAGAGTTCCTGCATTGTCCTCATAAGGACTCCAAAAGTGGTCAGTGATGTCAATCAAGCCAGAAGTTTCCTCCACCATCAGTGGCCACACATAGCCGCTTACCGGATATCCAGGACCGCTGTAAAAAATGAGCGGTAAAAAAGTGCAGGAAACATCAGTAATTGGGGATAAATTCCAGCTAGAATCAATCTTCTTCTTCAGCTCACTCACCTTACTTCAACTATAACCAACGCATTTCGTCGTCATAAGACATCATCAGGAGCATCAAAATGCATTGGGTGGAGCCAGAACGTGTGATGTCACCACGAAACCAGAACAGATAGCCGCCATCTTGTTGTTTTGAAACAATAGGATATCAATATGTTTCTTTTTTTAACCTTTGTAAGTACAACACTCTAAGATAAAAAATGACGTCTTTCGATGACGAAATGCGTTGGATTGAGTTTTTGGAGCGTACTACATTATGAGATGTTTTTTTTGCTTCCTCTATGATTTGTTTGTTTTGGGAGACCTATGTTTTCTTCTTTTGGTGGTGAATTGATCTCACTAATGGGGGAAGTGAAATTCATTTGTTTTCATTTTCGTTTCATTTGGTTTTTTTTCTTTTTTCAGGTCATTCGTTATGATCGAAATTCATAAATTTGTAAATTCGAAAAATTTGTAAATTCAGAAAGTTGAAAAATTCTTCCATTCGTAAATTCGTACATTCGTAAATTAGAAAATTAGTAAATTCGTAAAACTAACTAATAATAACTAACTATAAAATTCTAGGTATTGGAATTTCCTTTCAAATGTGGCTGTTAGTCAGCGTAACGAATACGAATTTATCCAAAGTTAGGAATTATCCAAAATAACAAATGCCACATCTAAACAAATGGAACGGAACAAATTAATAATAATAATAAAATGTTTTTATTATTATTCTTATTTAATAATATTAACCACTAGGCGTCCGCGCTATAGCCGAAAGACGGCTACAGCGCGGACTCAAATTGCCGGGAGGGCGTCCGTGGACGTCCTCCTGTTTACTTCCGCATTGCGCGCTCCCGCGAGCGCGCATCGCGGAAGTTTTGTGCTGGCCGTGTCCCTCGGACACAGCCAGTCACAGATCACCGTAAACGGCCAATGACAGCGGCCGTTTACGGTGCGATCGGCGGTGCCAATGAGAGAGGATCTCATATGTAAACATATGAGATCATCTCTCATCGCCGGCTCTCCCTCCTCACACAGAGACAGCGTGTGAGGAGGGAGAGCGGAACCGCTGCGGCGGTGAGTGTAAAAAAAAAAAAAAAAGTGTCCCGCTGTTAACAGTCCCTGCCATCTGCCCTGTCATCTGCCCCTGCCATCTGCCCCTGTCATCTGCCCCTGTCATCTGCCCTGTCATCTGCCCCTGTCATCTGCCCCTGTCATCTGCCCTGTCATCTGCCCCTGCCATCTGCCCCTGTCATCTGCCCTGTCATCTGCCCCTGCCATCTGCCCCTGTCATCTGCCCTGTCATCTGCCCCTGTCATCTGCCCCTGCCATCTGCCCTGTCATCTGCCCCTGCCATCTGCCCCTGTTATCTGCCCCTGCCATCTGCCCCTGTCATCTGCCCCTGTCATCTGCCCCTGTCATCTGCCCTGTCATCTGCCCCTGTCATCTGCCCTGCCATCTGCCCCTGCCATCTGCCCCTGCCATCTGCCCTGTCATCTGCCCCTGCCATCTGCCCCTGCCATCTGCCCCTGCCATCTGCCCTGTCATCTGCCCCTGTCATCTGCCCCTGCCATCTGCCCCTGCCATCTGCCCCTGCCATCTGTCCCCACTGCCACGTATAAGTGCCATCTGTCATCAGTGCCACATAGTGCCATCTGTCATCAGTGCCACATAGTGCCATCTGTCATCAGTGCCACATAGTGCCATCTGTCATCAGTGCCACATAGTGCCATCTGTCATCAGTGCCACATAGTGCCATCTGTCATCAGTGCCATCTGTCATCAGTGCCACCTGTCAGTGTCACGTGCCATCTGTCATCAATGTCACGTGTCATCAGTGCCACGTATTAGTGCCACCTGTCATCAGTGTCATCAGTGCCACGTATCAGTGCCACCTGTCATCAGTGTCATCAGTGCCACGTATTAGTGCCATCTGTCATCAGTGCCACGTATTAGTGCCATCTGTCATCAGTGCCACGTATTAGTGCCATCTGTCATCAGTGCCATGTATTAGTGCCATCTTTCATCAGTGCCACATGTCATCAGTGCCACATATCAGTGCCATTTGTCATCAGTGCCACATGCCGTCAGTGCCACATATTAGTGCCATGTGTCATCAGTGCCACATATTAGTGCCATCTGTCAGTGCCACGTATTAGTGCCATCTGTCATCAGTGCCACGTATTAGTGCCATCTGTCATCAGTGCCATGTATTAGTGCCATCTGTCATCAGTGCCACGTCAGTGCCACGTATCAGTGCCATCTGTCATCAGTGCCACATCAGTGCCACGTATCAGTGCCATTTGTCATCAGTGCCACGTCAGTGTCACGTGTCATTGTCCTGGTGCTCCAGGGCCTTCAAAAGTGTAATAGGTAGTCAACAAATTAGATGTGTAATTTATGCTCCTAGAACACCTGATGGTGCTCCCTGCATGTTGGGCCTCTCTATGTGGCCAGGCTGTGAAAAAGTCCCACACATGTGGTATCGTAATACTCAGGAGGAGTAGCAGAATGTATTTTGGGGTGTCATTTGTGGTATATACATGCCATGTGAGAGAAATAACCTATTACAATGACAATTTTGTGGGGGAAAAAAAAAAAAAAAAAAAATCTTCATTTTGCAAAGAATTGTGGGAAAAAATGACAACATCAAAAACCTCACCATGCATCTTACTAAATACCTTGGAATGTCTACTTTCAAAAAAGGGGTCATTTGGGGGGTATTTGTACTTTTCTGACTTGTTCGGGTCACAAGAAATGAGATAGGCCGTCAGTGCATCAGATGTGATCAATTTTTATGATTTGCACCATAACTTGTAGACTCTCTAACTTTCAGAAAGACCAAATAATATCCACTAATTTGGGTTATTTTTACCAAAGATATGTAGCAGTATAAATTGTGGCCAAAATTTATGAAGAAAAATTACTAATTTTACAAATTTTATCACAGAAACTAAGAAAAATGCGTTTTTTTTCAAAATTTGCGGTCTTTTTTCATTTATAGCGCAAAAAATAAAAAACCCAGAGGTGATCAAATACCACCAAAAGAAAGCTCTATTTGTATGAAAAAAAGGACAAAAAATTCATTTGGGTACAGTATTGCATGACTGAGTAATTGTCATTCAAAGTGTGAGAGCGCTGAAAGCTGAAAATTGGTCTGGTGAATGAATGAATGAATGAATGAATGATTTATAAAGCGCTACAAATGCGAACTGAATCGCCTCAAGGCGCTGGATGCATTCTCTGATGTCAGCTTCTCAGAAAAGGAAGGTCTTTAGTTTTTTTCTGAAGGCCTGGTGGTTTTCTTCCATGCGGATGTTGGTAGGAAGAGCGTTCCATAGTCGAGGTCCTTGGACTGCGAATCTTCGTTCTCCCTTTGCTTTGTAGCGGTATTTGGGAATGGTAAGGAGGTTTTGGTTAGCTGATCGAAGACTGCGATTCGGTGTATAGTGTTTTATTTTCTCGCGGAGATATGGTGGGGCGTTTCCTTGTACGCATTTGTGGGTGAGGCAGAGGGTCTTGAATGTGATCCGTTTCTTCACGGTTAGCCAGTGTAGGCTCTTTAGGGAGGGGGAGATGGATTCCCAGGGTTTTTTTCCTGTTAACAGTCTTGCCGCCGTGTTTTGGATGAGTTGTAAGCGCGCAAGCTGATATTGGGGTAGTCCTACGTAGAGCGAATTTGCGTAGTCGAGTCGGGAATTGATGATTGTTCCCACAACTGCCGCTTTGTCCTCTTCTGGGATGAAGGGGATGAGTCTACGTAGTTGGCGGAGGAGATGGTGGGATCCGCTCACCACTGATCCTATTTGTGCATCCATTGTCATTCCTGAGTCAAAAATGACTCCGAGACTCTTGGCTTTGGTGCTTGGGGAGATGGTCTGTCCAAGGATGGTGGGAGGTGTCCATGTAGTCTTTATTTTGGAATTTTTGTTAGCTTGTAGGAGAAGAAGTTCTGTTTTTGATCCGTTGAGTTTGAGGGAGCTAGTGGTCATCCAGTCGTCTATTAAGGAGAGGCATTTCTGTAATTGCTGATGAAGGTCTTTTTGTCCGTTGATACGGAGGTAGAGTTGGGTGTCGTCAGCGTATGAATGGAAACAAAGATCAGTTTTCCTGATGATATTGAGAAGTGGGCGGATGTATATGTTGAATAGTACTGGTGACAAGGGTGATCCTTGAGGGACTCCGCAGGAGACTGCCCGGGTTTCCGAGGTGAATGTACCTAGTTTCACTGTCTGGGAGCGATTCTCTAGGAAGGATGTAAACCATTTTAGAGCAGAACCTGTTGCTCCTGCTACTTCAGCGAGGCGGACGAGTAAAGTGTTGTGGTTTACTGTGTCGAATGCTGCGCTGAGGTCTAACAGTACCAGGAGACTCTGTTCTCCGTCGTCTGCTGCTTCAAGGGCATCATCCCATATTTTGAGAAGTGCTGTTTCTGTGCCATGGCCTGGGCGGAAGCCTGATTGCAGAGGGTCCAGGAGTTGGTGTGTGTCCAGGTGGCGTTGTAGCTGTTGTACTACCGCTTTCTCCATAATCTTGGAGATGGCGTTGAGGCTAGTTATTGGTCTGCGGCAGTTGGGGTCCTTAGGGTCGAGATTGGCTTTCTTTAGCAGAGGTTTGACGATGCCTTGCTTGAGGGAGGTTGGCACAGTCCCTTCTTTAAATGATTGATTTATGAGCTGTGTTAGGATGGGAGCCAAAATGTCGGAACATTCTTTAAGCAGTTTAGTGGGGATGATGTCGTTCGGTGATGTGCTGTCTCGAAGGCTTCTGATGATGTTTTTGGTTGTGTCTATGGTGATTGGGGACAAAATGAAATTCGGTGGTTGAGTGATGTTTGTGTCGATATCTTCTTTTTGCTTTGGTTCAGTGAGGGTGATCGTTGTTTTCTGATGGATTGATTTCCGAATGTTGTCGATTTTGTCGATGAAGAAATCTGATAACTCATTGCAGAATTCTTGAGTATCATTTCCTGGGGGCTCTAAGCAGGTCGGGTTCATAGACTGAGCCACTATTTTGAACAGTTCCCGCGGACGGTTTAAGGCGGAAGAGATGGTGTCTGAGAAATGTTCTTTTTTGGCTTTAAAGATTGCCTTGTGGTATTTCCCCGTGAGTGCTTTGTAGTTAGCATGGTTTTCCTTGGTAGGATTTCTTCTCCATGCTCTTTCAGCTCTTCTACGTTCTTGCTTGAGTAGGGTGAGAGTACCGTTGAACCAGCTGGAGTTTTTTTTGCGGATGAGTGTTCTACGTTTTGGCGCCACGAAGTCTGCTGTTTGTAGTAATACATTGTTTAGGGAGTTGAGCGTTTGTTCTGTTGAGAGGTTTGAATTTAGCAAGAGAATTTTGCTCGATAATGTAGTTTTGAAGAGATCAGAGTGAAGTTTCTTCTGTGATCTATTCCAGTGTGTTGCTGTTACGTGTTTCTGTTTTTGCAGGATGGTGTTTGTGGTGATTTTAAATTTGATAGCATGGTGGTCCGTCCATGGTAGCGGTGTGTTGTCAAATATGTTGATGTCCATATTCTGTTTGAAGATGAGATCTAGGGTGTGTCCTGAACCATGCGTGGGAGAGTTTATCAGTTGTTGAAGGCCAAGTTCTTCCATTTGGTTGACGCAGGCAGTTGCGGTGGGGTCTTGGGCCGAGTTTGCCCACAGGTTAAAATCCCCAAGTACCAGCAGGTTTTTGGTTTTCAAGGTGTGCATCGAGAAGAATTCAGTGAGCGGTGTGAGCAGATTGGTCTTTGGTCCTGGTGGTCTGTAGCATAGTAGTATGTGAACGGTGTCTTGAGGTGTTGTTCGGAGGTGCAGTGAGAGTGTTTCCATGAAAGGCACTGAGTTCTGTGCGTTTGGTTTGGTGAACCCAAGATGAGATTTGAAGATCACTGCTAGGCCTCCTCCTTTTTTTCCGATTCTATGCTCGGTTAGGATACTGTAGTTCTCAGGCACCAGTTCAGTTAGGATGGTGTTGCAGTCAGGTGTTAGCCAACTTTCTGTAATGAAGAGGCAATCTAAGTTGTTTTCGATGACGAAATCGTGGATTTCCAGCCTGTGCTTGACTGCAGATCTGGTGTTGATCAGGGCGCATGCTAGTTGTTGCGGTTGGATCGGTGTCTTCTTCTGGTCACGAAGGGGGTTTAAGTGCCCAGTTGTCAGGTGGTTAATTTGTTACATTCCATTCATTTACATGCGGCATCCGTTATTCGTTAGATTCATTACGTTCTTTAACAGCCAAACTTGAAAGCAAATCCCAATACCTAGAATATAATAGTTAATAATAGTTAAGCTATTATTAGTTAGTTATTATTTCAGATATTTTCAAATTTCCGGTTTTCGAATTTTCGGATTTCATTCTTATTTTCGGATTTTAGTTCTTTCGAATTTTCGTTCTTTTGAATTTTAGTTCTTATTTTTGGATTTTCGAATTTTCGGATTTCCAAATTTTCGAATTTCCAAAATTTCGGATTTTCAGATTTTCTCATTTTGAATAGATGAATATTCGAATTTATGAATTTACGAAGGTTCGAAAGCAAATTGCTTTCCCCGACTTGTTCATTCCCCAACTTGTTCATTCCCCCACTTAGTTGGGGTAGGCGGAACACTTTGGTGGGGGGTGGGTCAGCCACGCCTGTTGACCTTTGACCTCTGGGGGACAATCCTGCTGACCTTTGACCTTTTGAGGAGGTCCCTGTTCCAATCCCTGAGTCCTAACCTTGTTCTTCAAGGAGAAACCCTAACCCTAACCCTTAACCCTGAACCCTAACCCCTGACCCTAAAACCCTAACCCCTGACCCTAACCCAAATCCTAACCCTAACCCCTAACCCTAAAACCCTAACCCTAACCCAAACCCTAACCCCTGACCCTAACCAAAATCCTAACCCCTAACCCCTGACCCTAACCCTAACCCCTGACCCTAAAACCCTAACCCTAACCCCTGACCCTAAACTGTAACCCTAACTCTAACCCTAACCCCTAACCCCTGACCCTAACCCCTAACCCTAACCCTAAACTCTAACCAGAAAATGTGTTAATCGTGTTTCTGCTAATTCGCATATTTCCAAATTAACGAATTTGTCAAAATTCGTTAAAAAACGAATTCGGAAACGAATTGCACATGTCTAAGCTGAAGCAGAAGATTGATCCTACCTGGAAGTTGGCCCCGATTACTGATGTTTACTGCACTTTTTATAGCGTTGTTTTTGCAGTGGTCATGGATATCCAGGTAAGTGGCTCTATGTGGTCACTGATCATGGAGGAAACTTCTGACTTCTTTGACATCACTCACCACGTTTGGAGTCCTTATGAGGACAATGCATGAACTCTCCTTTTCTTGGTGTTTGCACATTTTGAACCCACCTTGGAGCTGCTGATATTGTTTGATGTCTTTGTAAATTAGCGCTGCACTTTTATTGTTTTTTTTACATATAAAAGGTTTATTATGTGTAGTCACTTTCAAAAGCCAATTTTCATCCTGGACAATAAAATGTTGGTCATCATATAAGCATGTTGTGAATATTTTAGTAAGCAGTGAACAGCCAGCCACGTTCCCGGCTTTCTATTACTCACTGCAGAGGCCAAAATCCATACATGATCCGTAACTCCTGATATGATTACATTTCATTAATAACCACCTTCACCCCCAATGTAGAAGATGATTGTAGAAGACCCCCGTATGTGGGGAGGTGCAGAGGGCTGATGGGGCACATTACTTCTACGGAGGTAGGCACATATAAAAAGTATAATATGTGTACTTCTTTTCATTCAAGAGTTTTATTGTTTTATTGTTTTTTCCTTAACATAGTGTAATAAATAGATTGTTACATGAAATAAAGAGTGATATAGATATAAATTATGTTTTTTGCCACAAGATATCGCCGTTTCCCAAGTCCGTTTGGTCCACGTTCATTTTTTTTTAGTTTAAAATTGACATTGTCCTTTTTGCTTATTAGTCACTTTTGAGTGATGTTTTTTTTAATCATATTTTTTAGTGCATTCATATAATATTAGTTCGTTTTTTTCTGTGACCGAAGCTTGGCTGTGTTTTTTTCCTGTTTCCGGAATGCAAGTTATGTCCGGCCTGTGGAACGCACCTAATTTCCGGCATTTAAGCCGGTCCGTCCCCTATAAATAAGAGTATTACACACCCTAACCACGCCTCACGATGACACATTCTTATGACGAAACGTTGGGTGGAGCTAAGGACGTGGGACACGGATCCAGGACTCGGTGGCCATTTTGTTGGTTGGAAACGCTGGTCGTTTCCATATGCTTGTCGGTATTTTGGAACATGTGAGTGCACCAGCTTTTTATATCTAATAAATGTATTATCTGGATGTCTGTGCAATGAGTGTTTTTTTTTTTCTCTTATATATTAATGTGGATGCTGGAGATTATCCGTTGAAATTTGAATGAATGGAAGCGGCCTTTTGGGTTCTTTTGCCTATTGGAAAGAGGATTAGCCTAGATCTCTGTGGAGTGGATCGATCGGTGCAGGAGGATCGTTGGGTCCGTTAACGAATACATTTATTGTGTGTACCTTACACACCGATGGTAAGAGTCGGTAGTATTGGGCTCTGGTGGTGGCAATTCCATCCATTTCTATCCGGATCTAGTTGAGGATCTTGATTTGATCGTCTTCTTCACAGCTCATCATTGATGGACTTTATTGTTTATATTTTTGCAAGCGCTACACCTTCTTATTTAATATATATAAATACAATAAACATATAAAAGGTATCCCTAATAAAACGAAAGTAGGGATATATCAGACAAATAAGCTAAACATGAATAAATAAGATATTAACAACATTAATATTTAATAATTAATTCTTATTTTTATACATAAGTATTATTGTAATGAATCATTAATCAAATGAAAAGTGTTTTTTTTAAGTTGTTCAAGTCAAAAGAAATATATCATTAAAAAAAAAAAAAAAAAAATGAATCCAGAAGAAGAATGTGGGTGAGATGAGGACATTTAAGGGTTATATTTCACGAATCGTTGGCACGTGAAGATGAGTAATGTAACCGAGGCTGCCATATATTTTGTAGTTAGGCGTTTATTCAAAATGCGAGTCAACTTATCATTGATCATAATAACCCCGTTCAACTTCTTGTGTAACATATTCAAATGTTATGCCAGGTGGATTCCAACAACCTCCAATGGTCATTCCAGAAGCTAAGATTATAAGAGAAATGAAGCGTTTGGTGCGTTCAGGTAAACTCATATCAATTTTTTTGAAAAAAAAACAATGTCAGGGGATTGAATAATATTTATTTTTGGTAACTTCATTTATAAACGTCAAATATTTTTATCCAAAATGTACGTATTTTAGGACATTGCCACCAGATGTCTACTGTAGAACCTTCTTGACCACGGTTTCTAAAACATTTAGAAGAGACTTGTCGATTTATTTAAGCTATTCTTAAAGTGTCGTCCTTTTCAAAAGGCAATTTCCTTTTCTGGACAATCCAGGACTTACGGCACACTTCCCGGGAAAGTTTGGGACTTTTATCTCCTGGATGAGGGGGAGAGAGGACCTCTGTACACCAGATATTGGACCCCGGGGGAGTGCGGCCGGATGGAACCGAAGCCTTTGACTTGGGGTTGAGAATTCGGCATTGGCTGTCCTAGTAACTTCTGTGCCAAAGAGGCTGGAGTCTTCATTCACCACCCACAACCACCGTTGTTCACTGGAGGCTTTGGGGAGAGACTGAGGGAGCGCTCTCCACCATGGACTCCTACATCTGGATCCTGGAGTCTAGTGAGAGGGCTTTTGGACCATTATAGCCACTGCTAGCAGGGACTGAGTTGCTAAGAACAGGACACCAAGTACACTCAGCTCCTACTGAATTTATTCCAGACCAACACTGGACCCGTACCAACTCCATACCACCGATATACTGAACTGTGGCAAAATCTGACACACCTTTACCTAGTACTTGTCCCACATCTTCATTACATCCGTGCAAAGACTATACCAGCCTTATAGGAAAACAGAACTGCATGCAGGTTCATCAGAGCAGTCGTTAAGCGCACCAACGCTTCCTAAAGGGCCCCAACGTATGGCCGGCAGAAGAAGGCTCTCAAGGACTGCCCCTGTCATATAGGCTGCATGCAAACCCCAGCAAACTCCCTATACCATTTTTTGACCTCCCAACTACCAGACAGTTTTAGGCTTAGCATAGCCACTATAGTAAAGTGTAGAGGGCGCTCTAGAACATTAAAACAGAAATGAATTGATACATTTATACCACACAATAAACATTGGTAAATACAAATAAAGTGCAATGTGCCATAGGTGAATATACACAAAGAGTAAATATTGTGATACTGGCTGAATGGCGCTTCCTGATGACGTAATAACGAAACGTACGTCTAGGCGGTACTTGGTCATCCAACTTCCGGTCCCTTTGATTGCTCCAGGTAGGACTGTGGAATGCACGCCAGCTGCGGTGGCTAGCCGCGAGGCACCATCCCACAAACAGTCACGCTTGTAGCCCCAGCTCCAGGACAAGGCACATCTCCATGTAGGCAGCCATTTCACACCTTTTCATTTTTAATCTTTATAATAAAACAGGATTACACTATTTGGTTCCTTATTGTCTTTTCACATATCCCATCTGCGGTATCCACAAGTCTCCATCATTGCAGCAAGCAATATCTTGCTAAAGATCTTTCTGACTTGCCTTTTAACTAAAGGAGTCAATGTTTTCTGGTAAGCAGATCCTACATAGGAGCACGTTGGGTGTATTGTTATCAAGTCGGTGAAGAAATTTCCGCTTTCTCTTTGGAAGAACCTGAACACAGTAGCCCATTTTTTGGACATCTCTTTATGGTTCAATCGGGACATTATAATACCTTGCATATTTATTCAGGCCATTCAGCCAGTATCACAATATATACTGTTTGTGTATATTCACCTATGGCACATTGCACTTTATTTGTATTTACCAATGTTTATTGCGTGGTATAAATTTACCAATTAATTTTTTCTTAATGTTCTAGAGCAGTGTTTCTCAACTCCAGTCCTCAAGGCGCCCCAACAGGTCATGTTTTCAGGATTTCCCTCAGATGAAATGGATGTGGTAATTACTAAGGCAGTGAAACTGATCAAATCACCTGTGCAAACTAATGGAAAGCCTGAAAACATGACCTGTTGGGGCGCCTTGAGGACTGGAGTTGAGAAACACTGTTCTAGAGCACCCTCTACACTTTACTATAGTGGCTATGCTAAGCCTAAAACTCTCTGATAAGCACTCTCAGTAGTTGGGATGTCAAAAAAAGGGTATAGGGAGATAGCTGGGGTTTGCATGCAGCTTATATGACAGGGGCAGTCCTTGAGATCTTTCTTCTGCCGGCTATACGTTGGGGCCCTTTAGGAAGCATTGGTGCACTTAACTACTGCTCCGATGAACCTGCATACATTTATGTTTTCCTATGAGGTTGCTATAGTCTTTGCACGGATGAAATGAAGATGTGGGTGGTAGGTGAAGACTCCAGCCTCTTTGTAGCAGTAGCACAAAAGTTGACAGCCGATGTTTATTGTGTGGTTTAAATTTACCAATTCATTTTGTCTTAATGTTCTAGAGCGCCCTCTACACTTTACTATAGTGGCTAATGCTAAGCCTAAAACTGTTTGGTAAGAACTCTCAGTAGTTGGGAGGTCAAAAAAAGGGTATAGGGAGTTAGTTGGGGTTTGCATGCAGCTTATATGACAGGGCAGTCCTTGAGATCGTTCTTCTGCCGGCTATACGTTGGGGCCCTTTAGGAAGCGTTGGTGCACTTAACAACTACTCTGATTTGTTTTAATGTTCTAGAGCTCCCTCTACACTTTACTATATCAGCTGTTTGAGTATCACTACTTGATCAGAGGAGCCGCTGTATATTATTATTTCTTTTGAATTTGATATTGTTAATTAGTTTGGCGCGGAGTGTATCACATTTTCTTAGCATAGGCACTGTTAGTCCAGTATGGCTCTGCCGGTTTATAGTTCAGGTCTCTTACTACTCACTGCCGCACTTCACGTGGCGTAGTTACTGTTTATTTTGATCTCGGCAGCAAGTGTCACCTTCTACCTTGTCCTTATTGCTAAATATTCTGAATACTAAGTGTAATATTATCAATATTATTAATTTCGCCTTTTACGTCTACCTGCCTTTACCAAATGTATTAAATTAGTTTTTTTCAAATTGCCTCTCTGCCCGCTTTCCATAAATGTAGCATCATAGTTGGATACTGGTATTACTGTCAGGAATTCCTCGGTGATGCTGTGTGTTTGTATACAAAGCCTGGTGGTCAGAGCTGCTGAGGTATTTGAGAAGGTCAAGGCCAGAAACAGAGGACCCATCTTAACCAGCGGCTCCTTGGGGGAGTAGCGCAACAGATATATAAGATTGAGGAACACTGGAAATTTTCTCTCCCCAGTGTATACAGCAAGCTTGAGATAAGAATCATCTCTTTGTCACCGGCACTCTTGGAGGAAGGTCACCACTCATTGTCTATTACTGGTCAGCCTGGAAAATATGACAAGCGTCCTCTCCCGTATTTCTTTCGTTCTTACTCCATAGATGATTGGGTTCATCATCGGTGGAATGAGGACATAGAGGTTAGCAAAAATAATGTGGAACTGCAATGAAATGTATTTGTGGCCGACTCTGTGAGCTATAAAAGAAAAAAACGCCGGGATGTAGAAGAGAATAATCACACAGATGTGAGAGACGCATGTATTGAAGGCCTTGAACCGATCCTCTGAGGATGGGAGCCTCAGAACTGCTAGGATTATTGCACTATAGGACAGTACAATAAGGATCATGTCTGCACCGGGTGAAGTAAAAATTGTCATCAGCCCATACACCGTATTGACTAATATGTCGGCAGAAGCCAGCTTTGCCACCGACATGTGCTCACAATAGGTGTGCTCTATCACGTTGCTTTGCTGGAAAGGTAATCTTTTGAGTAGAAAGACGAATGGTACTGCCATGCTGAAAACTCTTAAAACAGCTATCGTGGTCGCCTTGACTATGAAGGAGTTGGTGAGGGTGGCAGCATATGTTAAAGGGTGGCAGATTGCGCAGTAACGGTCATAGGCCATAAGGAGCAGAATGGATGATTCAATGCCAAAAGTGAAATGGATGAAGAACACTTCAGTGAGGCATCCATTGAAGGAGATCTCATGAGAATCAAACCAGAAAATGCTGAGGGTCTTTGGGACGGTGGTGGAGCTCAAGAGTGTGTCACAGAATGCCAACATCATCAGGAAGATATACATTGGCTGGTGAAGAATCTCATTGGTTGAGATGACCAGTATCAGCATAGAGTTTCCCAAAAGTGCCAAAACATACATGATGGAGAATGGAATGGAGATCAGGAGATGTGAGTCCTCCAGGCCAGGAATTCCTATCAGGAGGAAAAAATCAGGGTGGAAGCTGGTGGAGTTCCACATTTCCTGGGAAACCCGGTCACCTGCATTGAAAAGAAGTCAAGAATGAGCACCCACAGTGATGGTAAAGGTCCACCAATAACCTACAATTTGGACCCGACATGTGATTTAGCGTGAAAGTAACGATGCAAACCTAAACCTAGAGATGACCACCAGGTGCCATCACCGGAGTATCGGCAGCTGCAGCTTGGTCACCAGGAGATGAACTTAAATATGGGACTGTCAGAAGGTCGGTGTGAAGTGCGGTCTGCACTCCCCACACCCCCATAGTGATGCCACTGCTGATAGTGTCCCTTCAGCCTTGGGGGGACGGTGCCGCCACCCCCCCTGAAGAATGCCACCCATGGCGAACGCTTTGTTTGCTTTTTGGCAGATACAACCCTGCACTCAAATAAAGGGCACCAAACCTGGGAGGCAGGTCTTTAAATAGGTTCTGCTTGACCCAAGGTGGCTGCCAGAGTCACATAGGGCAACAGCATCCAACTGAATCCCTTCCCCAGTGACCCAGGAAACCATAGAGGAATGAGGTTCCTCCAGACTTCCTCTCAAGCTGCGGTTGAGCACCACCTGCAGTGGAGAAAATAAACTGTACCTTCCTACATGTCTGTAAAAAAAAGATCAGACAATCGATGTGTGAGTGCTGGCTGTGCATGCAGAGGCAGCCTTGGAGCTCCTACCTGACTTTTAATGCTATGTGGGGCTCCACTAGAACTCCTCAAACACAGATCAGCAGGTTACTATTGACCTGAATGGAGTAGAGTACATGGCGATTCAGAGGCTGTGTCTGGCCTGCTTTGTAATACGTTGTGTTCCTTTGGATGGAACGGGTCCTATTAAAGTGTCTTCGAATTTCAGGCACAGCGGATGAAATGCAGCCGTTCCTTATCAAACATTGCACTATCACCCCCTTTGTATAGAATAGACTGACAAGAACAACTACCCATAATGACCTCAGTCCCATCTTCTGGTGCATCCAGGAGGTACGGGTGACATCACCACTGCCTGGGGATAGCCAGGGGCTGAAAATCCCATAAGAATGTTCTCCAGTCCATTGCATGGGTGCATTCTTGTAGGATTTCAAGTGGCCAGCTAACCCAGGAGGCAGAGGTGAGGTACGGTAATGTCACCCGTGTCTCCTAGAAATGCCAACAAGGTTTTTTTTTTCTTTTGTGGGCTATAAGATGTACACAATGGAGATTGCCTGCATATGGACAGGACAAAGAGACAGAACAGAGGGACAGGAGGACAGGACATATGGATGGGATGGGAGGACAGGAGGACAGGGCATATGGACAGGACAAAAGAACAGGAAGAGAGGAGATATGGACAAGACAGAAGGACAGGACATATGGACAGGACATAGTTACATATACATAGTTACATAGTAGGTGAGGTTGAAAAAAGACACAAGTCATCAAGTCCAACCTATGTGTGTGATTATGTGTCAGTATTACATTGTATATCCCTGTATGTTGCGGTCATTCAGGTGATTATCTAATAGTTTCTTGAAGCTATCAATGCTCCCCGCTGAGACCACCGCCTGTGGAAGGGAATTCCACATCCTTGCCGCTCTTACAGTAAAGAACCCTCTACGTAGTTTAAGGTTAAACCTCTTTTCTTCTAATTTTAATGAGTGGCCATGAGTCTTATTAAACTCTCTTCTGCGAAAAAGTTTTCTCCCTATTGTGGGGTCACCAGTCCGGTATTTATATATTGTGGGGTCACCAGTCCGGTATTTGTATATTGTGGGGTCACCAGTCCGGTATTTATATATTGTGGGGTCACCAGTCCGGTATTTATATATTGTGGGGTCACCAGTCCGGTATTTATATATTGTGGGGTCACCAGTCCGGTATTTATATATTGTGAGGTCACCAGTCCGGTATTTGTATATTGTGGGGTCATCAGTCCGGTATTTATATATTGTGGGGTCACCAGTCCGGTATTTATATATTGTGGGGTCACCAGTCCGGTATTTATATATTGTGGGGTCACCAGTCCGGTATTTGTATATTGTGGGGTCACCAGTCCGGTATTTATATATTGTGGGGTCACCAGTCCGGTATTTATATATTGTGGGGTCACCAGTCCGGTATTTATATATTGTGAGGTCACCAGTCCGGTATTTATACATTGAAATCATATCCCCTCTCAAGCGTCTCTTCTCCAGAGAGAATAAGTTCAGAGCTCACAACCTTTCCTCATAACTAAGATCCTCCAGACCCTTTATTAGCTTTGTTGCCCTTCTTTGTACTCGCTCCATTTCCAGTACATCCTTCCTGAGGACTGGTGCCCAGAACTGGACAGCATACTCCAGGTGCGGCCGGACCAGAGTCTTGTAGAGCGGGAGAATTATCGTTTTATCTCTGGAGTTGATCCCTTTTTAATGCCAATATTCTGTTTGCTTTATTAGCAGCAGCTTGGCATTGCATGTCATTGCTGAGCCTATCATCTACTAGGACCCCCAAGTCCTTTTCCATCCTAGATTCCCCCAGAGGTTCTCCCCCCAGTGACAGAAGAACAGGAAGAGAAGAGATATGGACAAGACAGAAGGACAGGACATATGGACAGGACAGAAGAACAGGAGAAAGGGACAAGGGGGCTGGAGATATGAACAGGACAGAAGGACGGGAGGACAGGACCTATGGACAGGACAGAAGTAAAGAACAGAGGGACAGGATGACAGGACATATGGAAAGGACAGAAGGACAGAGGACAGGAGATATGAATAGGATGGGAGGACAGGAGATATGGAAAGGACAGGAGAAGGGGACAAGAGGACAGGAGATATGAACAGGACAGAAGGACAAGAGGACAGGAGATATGAATAGGATGAGAGGACAGGATATATGGATAGGATGGGAGGATAAGAGGACAGGAGGACAGGACATATGGATAGTATGGGAGGACAGGAGGACAGGATATATAGACAGGATATATGGACAGGAGGACAGGAGATATGGACAAGAGGACAGGACACATGGAAAGGATGGGAGGACAGGACATATGGATAGGATGGGAGGATAGGAGGACAGGAGGACAGGACATATGGATAGGATGGGAGGACAGGAGGACAGGACATATGGACAGGACACATGGACATAATAGAGGGACAGGAGGATAGGACATATGTGCAGGACAGAGGGACAGGAGAACAGGTCATATGGACAGGACAGAAGGACAAGAGAACGTCATATGGACAGGACAGAAGGACAGAACAGAAGGACAAGAGGAGGACATATGGACAGGGCAGAAGGATAGAACAGAGGTACAAGAAAAAAAGGACATATGGAGAGGACAGGAGGACAGGACACAAGGAATGGACAGAAGGACAGGATGACCAAACATATGGACAGGACAGAACAACAGAACAGAGTGACAAGAGAAAAGGACATATGGAGAGGACAGAAGGACAGGACATATGGACAGGACAGAACAACAGAACTGAGGGATAGGAGGAGAAGAAATCTGTCAGGAGGAGAGGATATATGGACAGGAGGAGAGGACCGGGCATATGGACAGGAGGAGAAGACAAGGCATATGGACAGGAGGAGAGGACATATGGTCAGGAGGAGAGGACATATGAACAGGAGGAGAGGACATATGGTGAGGAGGAGAGGACATATGGACAGGAGGAGAGGACATATGGACAGGAGGAGAGGACATATGGAAAGGACAGAACAAGGGAACAGAGGGACAGGAGGACAGGACATATGGTCAGGAGGAGAGGACATATGGTCAGGAGGAGAGGACATATGGTGAGGAGGAGAGGACATATGGTCAGGAGGAGAGGACATATGGATAGGAGGAGAGGACATATGGACAGGAGGAGAGGACATATGGACAGGAGGAGAGGACATATGGACAGGAGGAGAGGACATATGGACAGGAGGAGAGGACATATGGACAGGAGGAGAGGACATATGGACAGGAGGAGAGGACATATGGACAGGAGGAGAGGACATATGGTGAGGAGGAGAGGACATATGGTGAGGAGGAGAGGACATATGGTGAGGAGGACAGAACATATGGTGAGGAGGAGAGGACATATGGACAGGAGGAGAGGACATATGGACAGGAGGAGAGGACATATGGACAGGATGAGAGGACATATGGACAGGATGAGAGGACATATGGACAGGATGAGAGGATATTGGACAGGATGAGAGGATATATGGACAGGAGGAGAAGACAAGGCATATGGACAGGAGGAGAGGACATATGGACAGGAGGAGAGGACATATGGACAGGATGAGAGGATATATGGACAGGAGGAGAAGACAAGGCATATGGACAGGAGGAGAGGACATATGGACAGGAGGAGAGGACATATGGACAGGAGGAGAGGACATATGGACAGGATGAGAGGATATATGGACAGGAGGAGAAGACAAGGCATATGGACAGGAGGAGAGGACATATGGACAGGAGGAGAGGACATATGGACAGGAGGAGAGGACATATGGACAGGAGGAGAGGACATATGGTGAGGAGGAGAGGACATATGGACAGGAGGAGAGAACATATGGACAGGAGGAGAGGACATATGGACAGGAGGAGAGGACATATGGACAGGAGGAGAGGACATATGGACAGGAGGAGAGGACAGGGCGTATGGACAGGACAGAAGGACAGGATGACAGGACACATGGACAGGACTGAGTGACAGAACAGAGAGACAGGAGGACAGAATATAAGGGCTGTACAGAACAATAGAACAGGTGGACAGGTGAAATGGACAGGACAGAAAGACAGAAGAATAGGGGGACAGAAGAAAAGGACAGGGGGACAGAAGAAAAGGACAGGGGGACAGAAGAAAAGGACAGAAGGACAGGGCATAAGGACAGGAAAGAGTGACATGAGGACAAGACACTGGGGAAGGTTAAAAGGACCGGAAAGAAGATCAGAAGGACAGGGGGACGGGACCTCAGTACCTGTAATGGGAATGGACGGCTCTTGTCCCTTTGTATGATAATTAGCATTCAGTCTGTGTGCGACCTGTATATGTTGTAGCTTACCAGTCCTTCGATGTGGCGTCTGCATTTGTTTTCTTTTTTGTTTTTTAGACTTTTTTCCCTTTATTTTCATCTGGTGATCCTGCCAGTAACACACTTCCTGTCCTAGGGTGACAAAGCTCACTCACTCTCCTCTATCTATGGAAGTGTTGTCTCCTTAGGACGCTCTTCTGATTTGGACTACTAATAAATCAGAATACAATCCTGGTTGGGGTTGTGAATGGGCCCCAAACTCCAAATACTATTTATTATCGTAGGGGACAAAAAAACTGGTCTAAATGTGATGGGGCTGAGGCAGGTTCTGATTGGCTGATATCATTGTGGTGGAGGACCAGGATCATCCTCTTACCAGAAGCCAATCTGGGAGAGGAGGTAGAGAAGAGGCCGTGTGTCTCGGTGTGTTTTATGATATATTTATATAAAGCAGATTCTGCTCATCTCATGATGGAGCGCCCCCCAGAGGAGAGAACGTCCCCCAGAGGAGAGAACGTCCCCCAGAGGAGAGAACGTCTCTTCACACTTCTCTTCTAATAATAATAATAATTGTGTCCCTTCCCGATAATCCTCACCAGTCCAATCCCCAGGAACACTTCGTTCTCAAGCTGGAAAAAGTCCAAATATCCTTCAAGTCTAAGAAGTAGAATATAGTGCTGGGTCCCGACATATTATATTATTCTGTCCTTTTCTAAAGATTGACACTTTTTAACTTGATTTGTAATCAATAAATAATTCAATGATCAATATGAAGAAGGTGATAATTCAGTGACACGCCTCATACAAAGTCCCATATATTAGGGATGGGGGTTTGCTATGATCCGGTTGTGTCGGGTCCCATCACTATATTACCAGATCAGGTAGAAGACTTTCCTAATGACCCGTCACACCTTTATTCATTACCCATTCATATGAAGATTTATTTTCTGTATTGCGCCACCTGCCTTTTAAAATTTAAATCACTATATATATCTATCTATCTATATATCTCTAGTCATAATCTCTGGCTTTTATTGCGGGAATATAGGGGTATTAGACACAGTATATAGGATACAATATAGTAGGGTTGCCACCATTTCTTCAAGCCACACCCGAACACTTTAGCGGCCCCGGGACACCATTAGTTGCCCCCAAGGAGAGTAGTCATGTGGAGTGCATAGCGTGCCGCAGCGAATGGTGGGTGTAGCCAAATTGCTCTTTCTGACATCATCATCCTGCCACCCAGCGATGTCGAACTTGCCCCAAGACAGCCACCTGCACCTCCCGGATGGAAAAAGATTTGTGTGGCAATCTTGGTTACTTGAGGAGCCACCAGGGCCGGTGCTACCACTAGGCAAACTAGGCAGCCGCCTAGGGGGGCTCCCGGCCACTGGTGTTATTACTCTCTTTTCCCTGCAGCAAGCAACTAAGTCTCAGCAGCAACAGGCAGCCGCCGCTCCGTTCACACATAGTGTCAGAGCCGCAGCGGCGGGTGGAGGACTGTGCCTGTGTCCCGACTCCGATCGGTGAGTCGGACACAGGATCCGCCTGCCCCGGATGTTCAGAATAGAGATTTCCAGAGGACCAGATGGTCGCCGGAGTCTCTATGATCGTTCGGAGGCCGGGCGCGATGTTATGACGTCACGCCCAGCCTCTGTATTAACAAAAATGGCACCACTTCGGCTGGGAAGCAGTGATCTTTTTATTTTTTTTATTTTAGGCTTCCTAGCCAAGAGGTGAGATGTGGGGTCTTATTGACCCCCCCACATCTCACTGTAAAGAGCACCTGTCATGTCATATTCCTATTACAAGGATGTTTACATTCCTTGTAATAGAAATAAAAGTGATCAAAAACTATTTTTTGGGAAAAAAAGTGTCAAGCTAAAATAAATAAAGTAAAATTAACAATAATAAAAAATGTTTTTTTAAAGCGCCGCTGTCCCCGTGAGCTCGCGTGCAGAAGCGAACGCATACGTAAGTCCCGCTCACATATGAAAACGGTGTTTAAACCACACATGTGAGGTATCGCCGCGAACGTTAGAGCGAGAGCAATAATTTTGGTCCTAGACCTCCTCTGTAACTCAAAACATGTAACCAGTAAAATTTTTTAAAGCGTCGCCTTTGGGGATTTTTAAGTAGCGAAGTTTGTGACCATCCCACGAGCGTGTGCAATCTTAAAGCGTGACATGTTAGTTATCTATTTACTCGGCGTAACTTCATCTTTCACATTATCCAAAAACATGGGGCTAACTTTACCGATTTGTTTTTTTTTTAAAGCACAAATCTGTTTTTTTTTCCAAAAAAAACACATTAGAAAAATTGCTGCGCAAATACTGTGTGAGATAAAAAGTTGCAATGACCGCCATTGTATTCTCTAAGGTCTTTACTTCCCGGTTCCCTACTGTGCATGAGCGAGTCGCGCTGCTCATTCTAAGTGGTCCCCGCTATCTCCTGGGACCTGTGTGTTTCT
Source organism: Lithobates clamitans (assembly GCA_037952925.1). Lineage (NCBI taxonomy): Eukaryota > Metazoa > Chordata > Amphibia > Anura > Ranidae > Lithobates > Lithobates clamitans. Next base: position 150,266 of record JBBGZY010001081.1, on the reverse strand, counting down.
CAGGAGACAGCGGGGGGGGAGGTGCGGGAGAGAGCATGACTCCTGCGGCAGTCTATTCCCGGAAGTGGGTGCAGATACTTGTCTAATACAGGTATCTGCACCCCCCTGAAAGGTACCAATTGTGGCACCGGAGGGGGGGAGGAATCAGATGAGCGGAAGTTCCACTTTTGGGTGGAACTCTGCTTTAAGGGAAACCCCAAACCAAAATTTAAAAAAAATTGCGTGGGGGTCCCCCTAAAATCCATACCTGGCCCTTCAGGTCTGATATGGAAATTAAGGGGAACCCTGCGCCAAATAAAAAAAAAATGGCGTAGGGGTCCCCTCAAAATCACGGTGACATAAACAGGTGACCCCGACCCCTTTGACGCCACAGGGAAGCCATGCGGAAGCCCCTGTGGCATCAGAGGGGGCGGGGTCACTCGTTTATGTCACTGGGTGGCCCTGCTCTCTGCTATATAAGAACTGTCACAGAGAAGAAGCGTCAGTCGGCGGGAGCCTCCCATGGAGGCAGAACGGTTTTGGCTTATTTTCTTTTTCGGTCTGTCTAGCGGGGTGAATTAACATTGCGGGACATTTTTATTTATTTATTTATTTATTTTCATTTTTTAATAAAGGACTTGTCCCAAAGTGTTTCCTGTCTTTTTTACCATTTTTGACAGTTTTTTTGTGAAATGGTAGGGGTACCTGGGAAATAATGGTGGACACACAAAATATTGACACTTTGGGCCAATTTGGAGATTTTCACTTAGGGGTGTACTGACTTTTGTTGCCAGCGGTTTAGACATTAATGGCTGTGTGTTGAGTTATTTTGAGGGGACAGCAAATTTACACTGTTATACAAGCTGTACACTCACTACTTTACATTGTAGACAAGTGTCATTTCTTCAGTGTTGTCACATGAAAAGATAGAAGAAAAGATTTACACAAATGTCACTGAGGGGTGTACTTACTTTTGTGAGATACTGTATATTTTTTGCACACAGAATGGAAGAAGCATGCAGCTTAACTGCACAGTTAACAAACCGCTGTGGAGAATTTGCGGTTTTGGAGATATAGAGCAGGCGGGCATTTTATGTCTGGGAAATAGTATTTCGGTGTCTTTGTTTTGGACCCTGAAGATGGAAAGACCACAATTTATGAGGGGAAGAGTAACCAGATTGGAATCCCCCCCCCAAAAAATGGGTTTCCTTAGAGTGAGGACACATTTTACAGATTTCATTCAAACCTTCTTAAACTTTTTCAGACTGTCCATTATTTGTAAGAGAGAGAGAGCAGGCAGATTGCATGTTACAATATTTTTTTTATTTAATGCAGAAAAAGAAAACATGAAAGTACTCGCCAACACAGATTAAATACCGTTTTTGGAGAGGCCATTATTTCTGAGGGACAGAGCAGGCAGATTTAATTTGAATTAATGATATTTTACAGACATATGATATAAATAATATACAGTATTCAAATATGGAATCTCATCTTAATTAATTAGAGGCCAGAAAGAGAGTTGGCTCATTCCTGCCTGAAATTGTAAAGGGAATTTAGGTTCCCACCGAAAATGTAAATTGGACACATTTTTTACAACATAATCAAATCCTTTTTTGAAAATAAGCAAATATGGAAGCAAATAATCTGTTTATGTCAGACAGCAGATAAAACAGATGTATTTTCATGCACTATCATGCTTGTTTTTTATAAGAGAAGACAATTTAGGCCCCCTTTCACATCGGGCGCCTCCACTAAATGGAATCCACTTGCTAGGTGGGGTATCACATACCTGGTGCTGGAGGCCAATGGAGAGAGAGGGCTTCCCTTGCGTTTAAGTTCCAGACCACCCTGAGAGTGAAAACTGGAGAGGTCAGGCCCCTCCTGCTTGACTGTGTGCAAGAGGTTCCAGAGTACAGCTGGTGTGCTGGCGTAGAATCAGCAGACAGGTGGCACCCATGAGGTGTTGCAGGACTCAGATAATGCTGCTGAGACTGGAGCATGGTCAGAAGGAAGCCTAGGTCAGGAGCCAAGTGGGTATCAGAGCAGATATGGTCAGAAGGAAGTCTAGGTTAGGAGCCAGGTGGGTATCAGAGCATACGTGATCAGGTGGATAGCCAAGTGCAGGAGCCACATAGGTATCAGAGCGGATCTGGTCAGGTGGATAGCCAAGGACAGGAGCCAGGTGAGAATCAGAGCAGACGTGGTCAGGTGGATAGAATAGGGTAGGAGTCAGGTGGGTATCAGAGCGGACGTAGTCAGGTGGTTAGCCAAGGTTGAATACAGGAAGCAAGCAGGAGACAGGTCAAGGACAAGGTGGGTCGGTAACAGGAGACAGGAACAGGAATATCATGGAGATAACGCACTGGAGGAGTCAAAGATTAACCAACTGCAGCCGCTGACAGGCTTCCTTACCTTATAAAGGCCCATGTGAAGTGCTGGTAGAGATGTTGGGTCCTAGAGACCTTCTCTTGCTGTTGGGGCTCTGACAAGTGCGGGTAGAGATGCTGGGTCCTAGAGCCCTTCTCCTGCCCATGGTGCCCTGACAAGTGCTGATAGAGATGATGGGTCTTAGAGCCCTTCTCCTGCCCTTGGTGCCCTGACATGGGGGATATCTCCACTTAGCAGGTGGATGACAGGTCTGTGTCCACTCCGCTGTGCAGAGCGGACATGAACAGAGTCCTGCTCTCCTCTATGGTGAAATTGGATGAAAACAAACCACTGTCCATTTCCATCCGATGCCATTTGTTACGATCCACCAGACGGATGGAAAATAGGACCACCATCCATCTGTTTTTGGCAGACAGGGTGGAGGCAGGGTCCGATCAGGTCTGCCTGAAAAACCTGATAGGCGAACCTTATTGGACCTTCCATGTGAAAGGGGCCTTAGGAAACACAGAGATGTTATATTTCAGCCAGCAATAGTCACACTGTTACTTTTCTGACACATAATCTAAAAATCATACTGATTTTATGCAAAGAACATAACTCCTTCTTATCAGAGGCAATTTAGGATGGAGAGAGCAGGCAGGTTCTGGAAGTCCAAAAAAAAAAAGATTTTGTTCCCTCTGGGACAAAGAATGTTTTAAAGGTAATAATCTGCACCTATTTCAAAGCATGTTTTATAGACCAGAATTTCAGCAGGTAAAGAGTGAGACCCAATTGTTTTATTTAAGGTGTCATTGTTAGGCCCCACTACTTTAGAGTATTTATTCCAAATTTCACAGCTGAGGAAAGGTTAATGTGTTATCCACTTTTAATGATGATGAAGTGCAAAGTCCAAAGCATCATCCCCATGTTGAGGGCCTGTGGCCTAGTATGGTTCAGGAGGGTGGGGGTCGCTCTCTCGCCCCCCCCCCCATTTTCCTGTGGCCTGGCAGGTTGCGTGCTCGGATAAGGGTCACTTTTGATAAATGAGCACTTTTGATTTTTCCTGTTAGTGTCCCATAGACTTTAACGGTGTTCTGCGGCTTTCGAATTTGCCGTGAACAACGCATATGTCTCGCTGTTCGGTGAACGGGCGAAGACCCAATGTTCGAGTCGAACTTACATTCGACTCGAACATCAGGCTCATCCCTACTGGCCATAGTGCAACTGAGGCTCCGAGGCACACACAAATGTGCAGGCTTGGCCCTGCGGGTGCCGCCTTGCAGAGACCAGGCACATGAGCAGGTGTGTGCGCATTGGCCAATGATACTGGTGCCAAGTGGCCTATATAAATGCAGCAACTGCACTAGTTGGTTGATGTCTGATCCTGCAGCTCTTCCTGTGTTCCTGTGCCCATTCCTGTTCTTGATTCCTGTGATTGACCCAGCTTGTCCTGACCTCGCTTGAATGCTACCTGACCTGACCTCGGCCAGCCTGTACCCTGCCCATTGTCCTGCCTGCTGTCCATGCCTGTGACCTGACTGTCTGTTGCTGATCTGGCTCATCTGACTAGGTATTCTGTGATCTGTCTGCTCACCACCATACGCCACTCACCTGGTCCTTGCTGGTCATCCACCTATTACCAGTCTTCACTGCACCTGTGACCGGTCACCTGTCTGCCAGTCCTCTGCCAGCCTGCTGTCTGCCAAGACCTGGGTCCACTGATCCTGCTGCCATTCATTGTGTTGGCCACCTGATCTGTTCCTGGAGAAGCACCTGCTCTTTCATCCATGCAGTCTGCTGGACAATCCATAGGCACCCGTACCACACTGTGCTCTCGTGGCCACTGTCTCACTACCAGTGGTCCCTGAGAGGGAGATGTAAAAGAGACCTTCCTCTGCATGTCAGGGTCTTCCACAAGATACTTGACACCTCTGCTGCATGTGTAGCCACCGCAGCATGACCAAGAAAGAAAATCCCAATTGCTACCAACCCTCTCTGCACCTTTTTGTTGTCCAATACTTCCTCCTCGGTCTGGTGCCATAGGCAGGACAGAAAAAATCTTGTCTTTCTGCTCATTCCCTGCGATCTGGCCTGTCATTTACACCTTCTTCCCCAGGGGGGCGCACCATTAGTGCTCAAGAATGGACCAGTCAACAAAGATTTCCTTATCTGTGTCTTCTTAGGCACAGCCCACAAAAGTCCCACAAAAGTTACTTTTCTTGAAAGGTCTAAAATACCCATAGATTCCCATATGTAAACTTATTGTTCATGATTAAAGAGGTAGTCGCTTCTTTCTTCTGCTTCTGGCCATACCAACACCAACAACATAAAACACACACAATCAAGCACCTGACCTATGAAAACAAAAAAAATATATTTTGCCCAAAGACATTGGGTTTGGCTCTACAAAGCATTGCCAAGGCCCTACGGCGAATCTCTCTGGTTTTTATGCCATAGATGATTGGGTTCATCATCGGTGGGACAAGAATATAGAGGTTGGCGAAGATGATGTGGAACTCTTGAGAAATGTGTCTGTGAGCTATGAAGCTAAAAAATGCCGGTATGTAGAAGAGAACGATGACACAGGTGTGGCACATGCATGTATTGAAGGCTTTGGAACGAGCCTGGGAGGATGAGAGTCTCAGAACCACCATGATAATAGCATCATAGGAAATTATAATAAGGACCATGTCCACACCAATAGTACAGGCGGCTACAACCAGTCCAACCACCACATTCACCATTATGTTAGATGTCGCCAATCTAGCCACAGACATGTGCTCACAGTAGGTGTGTTCTATGACATTGCTTCGCTGAAATGGTAATCTGTTGAGAAGAAAAACAAAGGGTGTGACTATGCAGAAACTTCTGAAAAGGGCCACCATGGCCGTCTTCTGTACAAAGTTGTTGGAGACAGTTGTAGTATAAGTTAAAGGGTGACAGATGGCACAGTAACGGTCGTACGCCATGGACAGCAGTATGGCAGATTCTGTAGAAAAAGCAAAATGGATGAAGAATACTTGAGTGAGGCATCCAATGAAAGAGATCTCATGATTACCAAACCAGAAGATGCTGAGGGTCTTGGGTACGGTGGTGGAGCTCAAGAGGACATCGCTGGTTGACAACATCATGAGGAAGATATACATAGGTTGGTGGAGACTCTTGTTGGATGAGATGACCAAGATCAAGGTGGAGTTTCCCAGAAGTGACAGAACATACATGATGGAGAATGGGATGGAGATCAGGAGATGTGAATCCTCAAGGCCAGGAATTCCCATCAGGAGGAAATAATCAGGGTGGAAACTGGTGGAATTTGACATTTCAGCAAAACTAGATTTTCTAAGATTCCAAACTACTTGAGTTACCTTTGGTTATGAAAGACATCAACAGTTAAAACAATTGTGCAAAATGGAGTTATTAATGAGAAACACAACAAAATTGTATTTATTTCGAGTGCAGCAGGGATTGGTACATCACTGGTTCCTCTCTTTATGTTTTGTGGGAGTCTTCTGATTGTAGACATTCCCCCATTTCCTGCCAGGACAGAAAGTAATAGGAGGCATATCAACAGAGACAAAAATACAAGTTGACTGGGGAAGGATTAGAACCTCAGAACGTGTTTTAAATATGACCTTCAGCCTTCCCTTCAGTCTTGCACAGCTGTACCAGCTCCCAGGGGCGGACGGACAACTCTTGGGGCCCCCAGGCACTAGGGGATCATGGGGACCCCAGGTTTAAAGATGGCCACCTCACGGCAGCCATCTTTCTGATGCAACATTAATGCGGCAGGGCCTCGTGGAAGGGAACCTAGCTTGGCGACATGCAGAGTGGCAGGAGACTTAAAGCTGGAGATCAATTAAAGGTAGCGGGAACCTCTCATGGGCAGCGCCACCTTAACAGCATCATGGGCCCCTGGGGTCCCTACCAGGGTGAAGGTGACCTGCGACATGCATAGCCACGGTACACAATGGGTGTGGCTAAATAATGGCATATATTGGGCGTGGTTTGGAACGAAGCCCTCCAGCACAGTAAAGTCACCGCTGAGAGGGTTGACAGGTTCCCCCTGTGTCTTCCAGGTTCGCAAGCTCCGGCTATGTGATTGGCCAGAGCCGCGATGATGTCACTCCCGGGCATGCACGTGGGAACCGCCATTTCCGGCAAGGGCTCTGAAGGTCCAGCACTGTAAGCCGGATCTTCAGAGCTCATGCGCCGATTATGTCACCAGCTGCATGCACTCTGAATATCTCCTAAACTGTAAAAGTTTAGGAGATATTCACAGTACCTACAGGTAAGCCCTGTTATAGGCTTAACTGTAGGTATAAGTGGTAGTACAGAGTTTACCACCACTTTAAGTCAGATTTTTTACATTTTTTTTTTCATTTTTTTATTTATTTATACTAATTGTTAATTTAATATTTTTTTTTCACAACTCGGGGGGGGGGGGGGAGACTTTGGTGAGATATCAGGGGTCTAAAGAGATCCCCTGAAGTCTCACTTTTGAGACAGAGAGAGGTACTGAGGACAGAGATTCCACAGTACCTTTCTCTGCAGCTTCAGTTGCACTGAAAATGAATGATCAGAAGACAGAGGCTACTGCTGAAGTTTTCTGATTCTTTACCGTCCCCGGTTGGTGAGTAGAGATGAGCTTCGAGTTCGAGTCGAACTCATGTTCGACTCGAACATTGGCTGTTCGCAAGTTCGCCGAACAGCGAACAATTTGGGGTGTTCGCGGCAAATTCGAATGCCGCGGAACACCCTTTAAAAGTCTATGGGAGAAATCAAAAGTGCTAATTTTAAAGGCTAATATGCAAGTTATTGTCATAAAAAGTGTTTGGGGACCCGGGTCCTGCCCCAGGGGACATGGATCAATGCAAAAAAAAGTTTTAAAAACGGCCGTTTTTTCAGGAGCAGTGATTTTAATAATGCTTAAAGTCAAACAATAAAAGTGTAATATCCCTTTAAATTTCGTACCTGGGGGGTGTCTATAGTATGCCTGTAAAGGGGCGCATGTTTCCCGTGTTTAGAACAGTCTGACAGCAAAATGACATTTTGAAGGAAAAAACTCATTTAAAACTACCGCGGCTATTGCATTGCCGACAATACACATAGAAGTTCATTGATAAAAACGGCATGGGAATTCCCCAAAGGGGAACCCCGAACCAAAATTTAAAAAAAAAATGACGTGGGATTCCCCCTTAATTCCATACTAGGCCCTTCAGGTCTGATATGGATATTAAGGGGAACCCCGGCCAAAATTAAAAAAAAAAAATGACGTGGGGTTCCCCCTAAATTCCATACCAGACCCTTCAGGTCTGGTATGGACTTTAAGGGGAACCCCGTGCCAAAAAAAAAAAACGGCGTGGGGTCCCCCCAAAAATCCATACCAGACCCTTATCTGAGCACGCAACCTGGCAGGCCGCAGGAAAAGAGGGGGGGACGAGAGTGCGGCCCCACCCACCTGAACCGCAACAGGCCACATGCCCTCAACATTGGGAGGGTGCTTTGGGGTAGCCCCCCAAAACACCTTGTCCCCATGTTGATGAGGACAAGGGCCTCATCCCCACAACCTTGGCCGGTGGTTGTGGGGGTCTGCAGGCGGGGGGGGTTTATCGGAATCTGGACGCCCCCTTTAACAAGGGGACCCCCAGATCCCGGCCCTCCCCCTGTGTGAAATGGTAAGGGGGTAATGCGCCCCTTTACAGGCATACTATAGACACCCCCCAGGTACGAAATTTAAAGGGATATTACACTTTTATTGTTTGACTTTAAGCATTATTAAAATCACTGCTCCTGAAAAAATGGCCGTTTTTAAAACTTTTTTTTGCATTGATCCATGTCCCCTGGGGCAGGACCCAGGTCCCCAAACACTTTTTATGACAATAACTTGCATATTAGCCTTTAAAATTAGCACTTTTGATTATTCATGTTCGTGTCCCATAGACCTTAACGGTGTTCGCGTGTTCGAACAAACTTTTTTCCTGTTCGCATGTTCTGGTGCGGGGGGTGTTTGGCTCATCCCTATTGGTGAGAATACCGCTCCGGTACTTGTTTTAGCTATTAATTGTGGACCCTGATAATAAGGTGGTTGGTCCCTTAGTGGCCACAGCTTCCCCTCTACCTCTGACCATGACAGGTTCTCTGGCCGGCAGAACCGTCACTTCTGGTTGGACTGCAAGCAAACCTTGGCCTAGTAGCCTGGGCAGCACAACACACGTCCACCTAATCAGCCATCCAGGTGGCACAGAACACTGATCACTTGACCTCACCCAAATATATAGCTTCTCCCAGCAGGACAGGGGATTAAAGAAAACCCCTGCCCATTGGCTGAGATACCACATATACTCATAATCTGACCTTGCTTTGCCCTTCTCTTATCTAATGTCAACAGGTACCCGACCATCTAGTGGCAGAAGAGAGAAGTGCAGCAATTCCAGACTTAGGGTGAAGTCAATTGATCCCTAACAATGGGCCAAGGCAAATACACCTGGCAGGTAAATTTAGGAACAACCCTGCCTGAACATTAGGGTGCTACATGTGAAAAACATGCCCATGCTTGGTTGCACCTGCAGTTGTGAACCAAGCCTAACTGTTAGGCCCCTGTCACATGGGACATGTCCGTTTTTGATGGGCCCCGCTTTGCTCTGCTGATCCCTGCTGAGCAGGCGGATGACAGGTCCAGTGTCTGCTCACTGTGCTGAGACAGGTCTGTCAGATCTCTGCTCTCCTCTATGGGGAGATTGGATGAAAATGGACCACCTGTTCGTTTTCATCTGATCCCATTCCATCCGATAGGCAGATGGAAAATAGGGTCACCATCCATCTGGATTTGGTGGACATCCACCACTCCATAGGGGAGACTGGAGGGTCCAATCAGGTCCGCCTGAAAAGCTGACAGGCAGAGCTGATCAGAAAGCCATGTGAAAGGGCTCCCATCACAAGGAACTAAAGGGGGGATCTGACTGAGGGGAACACAGAGCTAGTGTGCAGGAGAACATTGAGGGTTGAGACAGAACAAAGACTCTGAACTCCTAAACACATAAACCGCTGGGCAGCATGTGTATTTAGAAGCAATGACACTGCTACTGACAAACCCCGGGATTGAGCTGTAATGAAACACCTTCTTAAGGAGTGTCCCTGCTCACGGGGCCCCCTACTGGCCTTGGGGCCATCGGGCAGTGCCCAAGTGCCCTAATGGTTAGTCTGCCCCTGCCAGCTCCTCTCCTGGACTGTTCCTGGACAGTTCTCTCAATCAGAGGCTCAACATCACATGTGGGTTCTACCCAGGATTATCTGTAGCCAAATACAACCTGTCCAGGAATATCTTCCTCTAGGAATCTCCTGTCTGATTAATGTTTATAAACAATGTTACTTTGTATCTCTCTATCTCCTGTCTGATCAATGTTTATAAACAATTTTATTTTGTATCTCTCTATCTCCCGTCTAATCAATGTTTATAAACAATGTTACTTTGTATCTCTCTATCTACCGTCTGATCAATGTTTATAAACAATGTTACTTTGTATCTCTGTCTCTGCAGTACATCTGGTATCCATGACTGGTTATTTTTATTTGGGGCATCACTGTGGTGTAGTGGATAGCACTTTCACCTAGCAGCTAAAAGGGTCGCTGGCTCAAATCCCGACCACGACACCACCTGCCTGGTGTTTGCATGTTCTCCCTGCACCTGTGTGGGTTTCCTCCCACACAGACTTGCTGGTAGGTTAATTGTCTCCTGTCTAAATTGTCCCTATTATGTTCGAATGTGAGTTCGGGACATTAGATTGTAAGCTCCTTGGGGGCGGGGACTGATGTGAATGTACAATGTTGATGTAAAGTGACAGCGCTATACAAGTACCTGAAATAAATAAAAATTTGTGATATTTGCTTGGCGGAGAAGTTTTGTGTTGATGACTTTGTTGTCCTCCTTATTATTTTATTCTGAACTGATCAGCTGACTTTTTGTCACGTGGCGGGATGTCCTTGTCATGGCCAAGACATGCGTACAAATAGGGAAAATGTTGTTAATATTTCAAATATAAATCAATATATTTTCAGATGTTAGATAAATACAAATCCGGTGTCAATTGAAAGGGAATTCTATTGATTTTAATGAGCTGCCAATCATCATACAGACCAAAGACATCTTTCCAGATGCAGCGCCCCCAATGGACAGTAATACAATATCCTGCTACAAATGTGTGTTGGCGGGTCGCTGTCTCAATGGGGTTGGGATGTCTTTAGAAATGAATAGAATGTGACCTGACTGTGATCAGGAAGAGGGAGGTTTTCATTGGCTGATGGTGATGGAGGGGTCCAGGTTGTCTCTTACCAGGAGCTGATCTGAAGGACGAGGCAGAGACGAGGTCTCGTGTTTGTGTGAATCCAGAATGAAAACCATCATTTATATAAAGCAGATTCTGCTGGTCTCATGATGGAACGCCCCCCAGGGGAGAGGAGGTCTCCTCACACTTCTCTTATTATAATAATAATAATTGACTCCCAGAACACTTTATTATCAGGTTTAAAAAAAAGTTAAATATCCTTCAAGTTGATCCAGAAGAAGGCAAACGAAAAAACTGATACCCCACTTATATTTACTAGCATTATGGTCCCAGACCCCAAAACACTGGTAAACCCACCCACTAGTGGTGGTGGCTGGTGGGATTTTTTTTTTTTGAGGAGGGGGTGGTGGTGGCAATCCCTCTTCCGCCACCCCCCCAGTTGGTTGGGTCCGCATTTCCCCATCTGGGTCTCGGGCTTCCCTCCAGACAGCGGGCGGCACCCTATGTCTCCTTCTTCCTCTGCTTCATGGTGGTGTGGCTTCCTCTTCGTCTCCTCCCTCCTCCTCCTCGGTGGCCAATAGGTACGCTTCTTTTCCTGGCCAATCAGATGTCAGGACCTGCTTCCTTACCTGGAATTGGCCAGGAGGAGAATCAGAAAGACAATAGCCAATATCCCAACTGGGTGGGCTCAGGGTGCAGTCCTCAGCGATATCAAAGATATCACAGATAACAAAGTGATCACAGGTAAAATGCGGGGCAATGTAGAGAGTGATAAGCCGATCCCTACGCGTTTAGACCAATGGCTCTTCAACAGGGGCATGTGCGTCTGGCACCCCGCATTGAGATTAGGGGCCGGGCGCATGGATTAGACCTGCTCCCATATGGATGGGCCATTGATGCCACCCGCAGTCCACGTTTCATCATAAACAGACACCCACCTGTTATAGTGGCCTTGACTTAGTTTACATTGTGTCTCCCGGCTGCTGGCAATATAATAGAAGGCATTTTCTGTGCCAGAACACGCTGGCACTGTGTATCGGCACCTCCTGACTCTCCAATCAGCTGGTACCATTCCAGTCAGTAGACTGCCAGTAAGAATTAGGAACAATGGTCTAGCAATTACTTGACTGAGTTCCCTAAGTACCCTCAGATGCAAGCCATCTGGTCCCGGTGATCTATTAATGTTAAGTTTCTCAAGTCTAATTCTAATTCTGTCCTCTGTTAACCATGGAGGTGCTTCCTGTGTTGTGTCATGAGGATAAACACTGCAGTTTTGGTTACTGAAGCCCCCCAATTCACTCGTGAAGACTGAGGAGAAGAATAAATTCAATACCTTCGCCATCTCCCCATCCTTTGTAACCAGATGTCCTTCCTCATTCTTTATGGGGCCAATGTGGCTGTGTATCGCACCTCCTGGCACTGGTCCTGTACTGACCAGTGATATACATGTAGCACCCTGATGTTTAGGCAGGGTTGCTTTTAAGTTTATCTGCCAAGTGATAGTTGTCTTCGCCAATTGCTAGGGGGGTCAACTGACTTTGCCATAATTCTGGAATTCCTGCACTTCTCTCTTCTGTCACTAGATGGCCAGGTACCTGGCGACATTAGATAAGACAAGGGCATTGCAAGGACAGGTTATGAGTATATGGGGTATCTTAGCCAATGGGCAGGGATCTTCTAGAATCCCTTGTCCTGCTGGGAGAGCCTATTTATTCGGGTGGAGTCAGGTGATCGGGGTTCTGTGCCACCTGGATGGCTGTCTGGGTGGACGTGTGTCGTATTCCCCCGGGCTACTAAGCCAGAGCCTGAGGCCTATCCCGGGGGGCATCTGGCTGCTAGGCTGTCTGAGGGCCTATCCAGAAGAAAGAGAGCAGCGCAGGGTTGCGATTGCGGCTTGCAGTCCAACCAGAAGTAACGGTTCTGCCGGCTTGAGAACCTGTTGTGGTTGGAGGTAGAGGGGAAGCTGTCACCACTAAGGGACCATCCACCTTATTACCAGGGACCACAGTGAGTAGCTGAAGCAAGTACCTGAGCAGTATTCTCACCAATCGTGGACGGTGAAGAATCTGGAAACTTCAGCAGGTGTCAAGCCAGGGACCCAACCAGCGAGGGGGGTGATGCTTAAAAAGCAGTTTTCTGTGCCAAGCCAGGGACCGAGCAGGCCAGTGAGGTGATGCCTGAGGAGTATCTGTGAATGTCAAGCTAGGGACCGAGCAGGGAAGATGCTTGAGGAAGATACTGAGAAGGTTGGAAGAGCTCAGGAGATCCAGTGGCAGTGGATCAGCAAGTCTAGTGCGAGAGACTGGGAACTCAGTGGAGTGAAGGTCTACAAGAGGAGACTGTAAAGTGAGTAAAGAAGTTTGTTACAACTTGTATTAGAAACTGTTACAAAGACTGTTGCCATAGGAGACAGCGATCCTTCACATGCAGATGTGGTGTCTCACTGGATGCCTTTCCCTGCATGGCTGTCTACCTCTAGAAGTCTCAGAGTCTGCCAATTAACATTGCAACCACTTAAGGGTATCCTGGCCCTTACCCTCTCCCACAGTTCTGTTTAAGAGAAAAGAAATCTCTTTGCATTCAAGAAGTGTCTGGCACCCATGAATCTACCTTGAATTACACCCACCATGCCTTGTAACCCACTCTACATAAAGGATGTCAGCTGTCTCTAACTCTGAAGGTCACCATTAGGTCTCTGGGGACCCGGCACCTTGCTACATACACAATGGGAGGGTACTGTGTATCGGCTATCCTTCATCTTTAACCTGCAAAGAATGGTAAACAATACAAACGTTGTGTACATTGGTAAATTTTCACTGACATTCCACAAAACCAACAACAACGAAACCCTCTGTAACTCTTACTTTCACGTTCCTACAAAATTACAACAGCCGCAATGCGCAGGAGGGATGCCACGGTGGGTTCTAACATATTGCTACATACAAACAAAGACTAAAACATGAGACAAACATTTAGATACCAATGCGACGGAGATATTTCGTCGTTTCCAAAACAAAAATGAAAACAAAACAACCAGACGGAATGCTGCCTTCACTCTTTTAACAATAGAAAAAAAATTACAATGGGAAAAACACGAGAGCAGCTCGAAAACCTTGCATGGACCAGCCACACAAAGTTGAAAAACAGGCGTGAGAATTTTAACCACACGAGCGCGTACTACACATCCATCAATCCACTCATCATTACAGATTTCTGAAGCCACAGCTGAGCTACATCTAAGGTCTTTGCTGCCCAGAGCCTGGGTTTAAACTCAGTTACGAATTTCTCCCACCTCCAGGCGTCAAATGTCCCCATCCAGAGGGATACCCCAAGTAGTATCCTTGGACCACCTATGCCATTCCTTAAGGGGGTTTAATGGCCTTTGCCCCAAAACTAGACTTCATGTACTGTGCTGCCGTCTGACTGTGGGAAGCCTCGCATTCCTTCCCTTGCATGGACTGCCCATGGCGATTCGAATCGGCTTATAGTCTTACACCTGCGTCCAGGGAAACCCTTGCACCTATTTAGGAGAGCACCGCCCTGTGCCTTCTTCTACGGTGGATTGGCGGACTACAACCACTATAGTTACAACAGGAGTAGCTGGTAAGGAATTTTCAGATTCGATATGAGAAAATTTCACAATGTTTACATCTCCCTATCAATGTGTCCCCAATAACTGCATGCAATTTCAAATTAATAATTTCTAAGACTTGCACTCAGTTACATAGGTTTTCATGCCACTACAAGCTGTACATCCCCTGTGTTATATCTGGTCCAGTCCCCCAACTAGAAACCCTAACCGAGGAGTTATTTAACTCATTGGCTTGTTGTCCCAACACTTTTGGCACAGAACTACAGAGTACCACTCTTTTACACTGCAATACCTGTAATAACAACCAACTATTAACTATGCCAAACGATCACCCCCCGAATTATGTCTCTACCCCTCACAGTAAATGCATACACAAGCGCATTGCGCTGTACAACCGTCGCCAGACTAAACTGCACAGCAAACGTATGCCCGCTTTCACTACAGAACAATGTGGTTTCTCTCTGTACCTAGATATTATAACAATAATGTGGATGCCTCCCGTTTACTCTCTACCCAAAACTGTATTACAGTATAAAACTGCAAAAAAAATGGAATTAAATTTAAAAATCAAAGTGATTTCCATTGTCCTTCCAAACACACGTCCCTTTGTCCACATGCTTGTTTCAAAAGACCCCAAGCCCCTCCCACCATCTTCCTGTTGATACATCACATCCTGCAAAGAACTTCCTGTTGCATACGTCACATCCTGCAAAGAACTTACTGTTGCATACATCACATCCTGCAAAGAACTTCCTGTTGATACATCACATCCTGCAAAAAACTTCCTGTTGCATACATCACATCCTGCAAAGAACTTCCTGTTGCATACATCACATCCTGCAAAGAACTTCCTGTTGCATACGTCACATCCTGCAAAGAACTTCCTGTTGCATACATCACATGCTGCATAGAACTTCCTTTTCTCTGATGATCTCTAAAAGCCCATCTAACTGCTTTATTTACATAACAATGGACAGGAAGGGGGAGGAGAAACCTGGCTTCCCTGAACTTCATATTATATCTATTACACAAAAAAATAGCTATGGCTACCCCCTCTGGACTTCATAACATCATATAGGAAACTTCAACATCTCTAAAAGCCATTTGTCTAGGAAAAGGGCGAAACAAACCCCCCATATTGCAAATGGGAGGGAACCCCCTTCGACTCCTATATCCCCTGGGCAGTCAGACCACAAGTTTGGAGACCGAAATACCACACAACAACAACGCAACTAAAGCCAAAGACTGAAACTCCTGCAAAAAGATGGCTCACTCTCACTAAATGCTGAAACCTGGCGCAAAAGCAGAGCAATTCCACCCAAAACCAAAACACAGCAGACAAGAAATTGCAGTTGCAACAAACGAAAATCAGACCACCACAAAATGGTGGATGTAATCCGGACTACAGAAAAATGGCAGATGAAAGTGGGACCACGACAAAATGTTGGAGGAAATCTGGACTACAGCAAAATGGCCGGGGGAAACCGGAACCACGACAGAATGGTGGCATGAACACATGAAATGCAGTCAATGATCCCGCCAAAACCAGCACAAACCGTAATTCCTTCACTTGAAAACCAAAATTTCTCCCCACAAAAACTGACTACACAATTGAGACACCAAATGAACATTTAACCGTAGACAAACACTTTAGGCTACATCAACTAGGGCCCATAGGAGGACTAAAACACAGGCTATCCAACCAAACAACACATTTAACAATGCCAAAGTTACATAAAACACAAAATAATAATCATTGGTGTCAGTAGGAGGAATAGCGCCCCATCATTGGTATCAGTGGGATGAATAGTGCCCATCATTGGTGTCAGTGGGAGGAATAGTACCCCATCATTGGTATCAGTGGGAGGAATAGTGCCCCATCATTGGTATCAGTGGGATGAATAGTGCCCATCATTGGTGTCAGTGGGAGGAATAGTACCCCATCATTGGTATCAGTGGGAGGAATAGTGTCCTATCATTGGTGTCAGTGTGAGAAATAGTGGCCCATCATTGGTGTCAGTGGGAGGAATAGTGCCCCATCATTGGTGTCATTGGGAGGAATAGTGTCCCATCATTGGTGTCAGTTGGAGGAATAGTGCCCCATCATTGGTGTCAGTGGGAGAAATAGTGCCCCATCATTGGTGTCAGTGGGAGGAATAGTGTCCCATCATTGGTGTCAGTGGGAGAAATAGTGCCCCATCATTGGTGTCAGTGGGAGGAATAGTGTCCCATCATTGGTATCAGTGGGAGGAATAGTGCCCCATCATTGGTGTCAGTGAGAGGAATAGTGCCCCATCATTGGTGTCAGTGGGAGGAATAGTGTCCCATCATTGGTGTCAGTGGGAAGAATAGTGTCCCATCATTGGTGTCAGTGGGAGGAATAGTGTCCCACCCATCATTGGAGCACAGGTGTGTCAGGAGGAGGCTGTCTGTCTGGAGCTGCTGCTGATCCGTGTGAGAGGGGACTGGTGAGGAAATCTATCCCAGCTCTCCTGGCCCCTTTCTGGGGAAGCCATGGAGGCCAGCAGGGCCTCTCCTGCTGGAAGCTCCCAGCCATCTCCTGGGCCATCAGGTGACATGCCTTCCTCTGTACAAACCATGGCTTGTGATCTTTCTGCCCCTGGTAAGGATGAAGGCTCAGAGGCAATTCAGGAGCGAGTGGTGGCCGGGATTAAAGCCCTGAATAGAGAAAGAGACAAGCTCTATAAACTGAGAGCGGAGCTGAAGCGCCTGAGAAGGCAGCGTGAGGGCTTGCACAGCCAGAAACGAGGGTCCATGGATCCGGAGATCCAACTGGCCAAGGTCCGGGTTGAACATCAGGAGACCATTGTGTCCATCATGGAAGGAAGAGATGGGCCATTTAAGGAAAAGTTTTACAATGAAAAAAGGTTTGCGAGGATGACAAAGATGGAGGTGGAGGAGGAGACCCCCAGTTCTGACCCCCTGCCCCCTCAGGTAGAGGTAAGCAGCCCCATGCCTTCCCAGGACTCAGGAGGCATGCTCAGGGCCATCCAGGTAATGGAGTCTCCTGTGCGGGGGGATCAGCTGGCGTTTGGTGATAAGGACATAACTGATAATGTGCCTGATAATGACAAGCCCCAAGCAGGGGATGAATCTGTTTTTGTGTCATCTAACACCATGAGCAATGTTGAAAGTGTGCCCAGTGACACTCAAGTTTCTAATGCTATGTGTAGCAATGTTGTACCTTCTGATGCTGCAGCGCAGCAAGAGCTGCATTTAAAAAATGACATTTCTGAAAAGGAACTACCGGTGTCAGCAGAGCCTATTAACTCTCCTTTGGCTGAGTCTAAAGCTGTTTGCCCCACAGCTGCTGGAGACTCTACAGTGCAGCATCAGGACACAGCTGGTATTGCAGCAACTGTGACTATTCCTGATGGGAAATTGAACGTGTGTGTGACTGATAGCAATTGTACAAGTGTGATGGACAATCGTCCCAGCTCAGTCCAAGCAAATAATAATAATGTACAGACTACTGTGACTTCAGTGTGGGGCCTTGGCCCTGATAAACCCACGTTTGCTCAGGTGGTACGCTCTGCTCCTGGTGGCTCCGCCCCCAAGCAGGGTTTCCCCCTGCAGCCTACCACTTTGGGCACCCCGGGATCTGGTCTTGGGTCTCTGGCTTCTGCTGGGGGTCCGAGAAGAAATGTGGTAATTCTCAAATGGGAAGGTGGTGCGATCCCTCCAGCACGGCGTGCAGTGGTGGATTTGATTTTGGAGATGGGTTTTGGGGCAAATGACCTGTATGCCTTTATACATGTAGCTGGGACACGGGATTATACCATTAGTTTCACCAGGCCAGAGGGTCTTGACCTGTTCTGGGAGCGATATGAGGCTCGGTGCAGGTCAAGACCTGAATGGGAAGGTCTGGCCCCAGTTGCGGTTTCGCAAAGGTCAACGGTGAAAAAGATAACCATCATACTCACCAATGAGAGTGTTCCTGCTCGGGACCTAGAGGTCTGGTTAAGGAACTATGGTGAGGTTTTGACCAAGCCCAGCAAAATCCTTGATGAACGTAACATCTGGACTGGGGGTTGGTCGGTTACAGTCAGGTTGGCCAGGGATGGGAATGTTGTCCGTCACCTGCCCTCCTCAGCTTTTATAGGGAGGGATAGGATGACTATTTTCTACCCTGGTCAGCCGAAGCTGTGTCACCGCTGTGGAGAAAAGGGGCATTTGAGCTCTTCCTGTTCAGCCTTGATATGTTCAGTGTGTCGGGGTCAGGGTCATATGGCCAAGGACTGCACCGAGATGATCAGGTGCAACCTGTGCCTGCGCCTTGGCCACCCCTACAGCAGATGTCCTGAAGCCTGGCACAATATGGAAAAGGAGGTACTAGATGACTTGTCAAGGCTGGACAGGATGGAGGGTGATGCCCCTGGTGTACCATCCTCCTCTGCGGTGACTGACTCCCCTGGTCCTGCTCAGGATCCCTCTCCAGTTCCTGTGGCCACCCCTCCTGTGTCTGTAAGTATTCCTTCTGTATCTGTCTCTGTGTCCCCCCAGCCTACTGTATCCCCTCCTCTTGTGTCAGAACCTTCCAAGTCTGTGCCCCCCGAGTCAGTTACCCCCCAGGAGTCTACCCCTCCTAAGTCAGATTCAAAGGGAGTAACCCCCCCACCAGGAGTGGTAGTGGGTTTTAAAAAGGTCGCTTCTGCCTCTCTAAAGGAGTCTTCTGTAAAGACTTCAAAGAAAAAAACAGGAGATAAGGGCATCTCTGAAGCTGACCTGCAGTACCTGGAGGAGAGAAGGAAGGTTGGGAAGCGGAAGAAGCAGGTGGTGAGGACGGAACAGGCTCCAGTGCCTGTCTCCAACCGTTATAGGTCCTCTAAGTGGGAGATTTCCTCATCTGGAGCTTCTTCGGAGCGAAGTTCTGATTCTGAAATGGAGTTTGAGGCGGCCTCAAGAAAGAGAGAGGCTTCTGGTGATGAGCAGCAGAGGGGAGCTAAGAAGCAATCCACCCAATAACCCAAATGGCGGTTCCCCCTCCGTTAAAAGTGGTGACAATAAATGTCGCCAGCATTAAGTCAGTAAGAGCTCGTTCTATGGCCTTCTTTTTGTTCAGCCAATTAGATGCTGAAATTTTATTTTTGCAAGAGACTAGGCTCACCTCCTTGGCAGATATTCATATGGCCAAGAGAGAGTGGAGGTATGGTCCATCTTACTGGTCTCTTGCGGCCGAGCCTTACGGCGGTGTGGCGGTGTTGTTTAAAACCGGCATGGTAACTATCCGGCGGGTTATTGAGGTGGAGATTGGGAGATGTATGGTCTTAGACGTCCTTGTGGGAGGGCAGGACCTGCGCCTAATTAATGTCTATGGGCCGCACACAAAGTGGGACAGGAAATGCCTTTTTACAAGGATCAAGCCATTTCTTTTTACATCCCGGCAAGTGGTCTTTGGAGGTGACTTTAATACAGTAACTAGGCCCAAGGACAGGAAGGACTTCAAGGACAGGCTGGGATATGATAGCGTTTTTTTAAATAGTATGGTTAGGGATGCTGGTCTTGTGGATGTGCACATTAAGCACCTCCCAGATGACACTGGGTTCACCTTTCATCGAGGTAATAGTCAGAGTAGAATAGATAGGTTTTTTTTGAAGGAGACCTCTGCTTTCTCACCCCCAGTGGTGCAGGCAGTAGAGTTCTCTGATCACTGTATGCTATCTGTGGTCCTGAATGCTTCAGACGCCCCTCAGAGGGGTAAGGGCATCTGGAGATTGAATTCGACTCTACTCAAGGAAGAACATGTTAGACAATCCTTTGAGGAATTCTTTCAGGCACAGGTGACCATCCTGGACTTTTGTAGCAGCAAGGCTGAGTGGTGGGAGCTGACCAAAAAGAGGATCGCTGGATTCTTCAGGGGCCTAGCCAATAGAAAACAGTTTAATAAATACATGACCTACCAACGTTTACGGAGGAAGCTGGATATTCTTGTCTCGAGAGGTGGAGATCCTGGGGAAATCTCCGAAGTGAAACTCCTTCTCAGGAAGTGTCAATATGACCGGCATGCCTCTTTGGTTCTGGAGAGGGACTATGGGAAGTACCACTCGCCTGACCCTTACCAGAACTGCAAACAAGGTGTAGCTGTTAAAACGGTCGTTGGCCTTAAAGACAGTACAGGTTCCTTGACAAAGTCCAGGTCAGGGATTCTGGAGGTCGTGAGGTCCTTTTATGCTGACCTTCTTGGGAGGAAAGAGCTTGACCGTGACAAGATGGAAGGCTTTTTGGACTCTACTCCAGGTCTAAATGATGAAGATGTCCCATTGATGAATTTGACAGAGGAGATCACAGTTGAAGAGGTGATGAGGGCAATTGAACAACTTGCCATCAAAAAGTCACCTGGACCGGATGGCTTGACGGCTGAGTTTTACAAAGCCTT
Source organism: Lithobates clamitans (assembly GCA_037952925.1). Taxonomy (NCBI): domain Eukaryota; kingdom Metazoa; phylum Chordata; class Amphibia; order Anura; family Ranidae; genus Lithobates; species Lithobates clamitans. Next base: position 129,646 of record JBBGZY010001081.1, on the reverse strand, counting down.
TAAGTCTATTCTGGCCCCACATTTGGTAGAGGTTTTTAACAGTTGCCTTGCTGAGGGGGTACTTCCCCCTTCCATGAGGCACTCGGCTGTGATTCTTCTTTCAAAGGGTAAAGATCCTTCGATGATTGAGAATTGGCGCCCCATCAGCCTTCTTAATGTCGATAGAAAGATACTGGCAAAGATATTTTTCTGGCGCCTATCGTCAGTAGCAGAGTCTTTGCTTTCTCGCCATCAGCACTGTTCGGTCCAGGGTAGGTGCACCTTCACAGCGGTTTTAGCTGTCCGGGAGGCCTTGGAGCAGTGCAGGGCTGCAGGCTGGGGAAAGTATTTGCTGACATTAGATCAGGCAAAGGCTTTTGATCGTGTCAACCATGAGTACCTGTGGTTGCTCCTTAGTAAGTACGGTCTGCCGGGTGGTTTTGTCGATTGGTTAAAAGTCTTGTATAAGGGGGCAGAAAGCTTTCCTCTTGTTAATGGTTGGGTTGGGCAGTCCTTTGAGGTTGGCTCCGGGGTGCGCCAGGGTTGTCCCCTGAGTCCCCTGCTCTATGTGTTTGCAATCGACCCTTTCATCAGGAAGCTAGAGAGCGGCATGTTGTGTGGGGTACCAGTGGGTCTCCCGGGTGAGCCGCCTTTGAGGGTTGTTGCCTATGCGGACGATGTGTCAGTGATTGTCACCGGGGCGGATGAAGCAGAGGAGGTGGTCTCTCTGACATCACGGTATTCTGAAGCATCAGGCTCCAAGATCAATCAGGAAAAGAGTGAAGTCTTCTGGATGGGAAAGGAAGGTGAGGGTTTTGATCTCCCGGACACCTTTCCAGTGCCCCAGGAAAGAATTAAGATTCTAGGCATTGAATTTGGACCCGGCGATTATGGCCTCAAAAACTGGGAAGGCAGACTGGAAATTGCCAATACTAAGGTGGTCAGCTGGAAGAAATGGAAGTTATCTATGAGGGAAAGGGTTGATCTGATTAAGACTTACCTGATTCCGATCTTTTTGTATGTCAGCTTTGTCTGCATCTTGCCAGTGTCTCTCTATGCTAGGGTCAGTAGTGTGTTCTTCCAGATGTTGTGGGGGAACAGACTGAACCCCATCAAGAGGAATGTCACCTATCTATCCAGGAGGGAGGGTGGCTTAGGTATGGTCAACCCAGTTCTTTTCTTTTCACTGCTTTTTCTCAAGTTTAATATTGGTAATATGCTTGCAGTGGAACCTCCTGGATGGGCAGGCATTTTTAGATCTTGGTTTAGGCCTTTTCTGCGACTTTGGGAAGAAGGTGGCCAAGTGAAGAATCTCAGGGGTCATCGTGGTCAGCTACCAGCCTATGTCGCTCCGTGCCTGAAGTTATTACGGCAGTGGCGATTGTCGGCTGAAGATCTCAGATCGGTTCCGAGGAAAGTCCTTATGAGTCGAGTCTTGAGCGAAGTCTTTCATGACCCACTGGCCTTAAGGGATTGCCCAGGCCCAGTTTTGAGGGCAGGGTTAAGACTTATTAATTTGGACAGAGTACCTCCTAAATTCAGGGATCTGGCCTGGATGTGCTTCCATGGGAGGCTCTATGTTAGGGGCAATTTGAAATTCCGCAGTGGGGTGGATCGTAGCTGTCCTCGGGAGGAGTGTGCAGGTGAGGAGGAGACTATGGACCATTTTCTGCTTCATTGCCCTTTTAACATAGAGGTGTACAAACAGGTGGGGCGGGCCCTCGGTGTCCCTTTCCTCTCCAGGCTGGGTTATGCTGAGTGGGTGTATGGAGCATTCAATACTGGTGGGGTTTTTTGTTTAGATACACTTTTTCTAGTTAGCCTAGTAGTCCGTTATTTCACTTGGAACGCACGGTGTCAGGTCAGCATTCGGCGTAAAATCCTTCCTGTTCAGGTGGTGGTGTATGACATTCTGCATGAGGTGGAGAAGATTCGGGTGCTTGAGAGAGACAAGCGGAGTCAGGGGGCTTGGTTGAAGGCGTGGAGGGGTTTCAAGCCTCCCTGACTGCCAGGAGTCTCTTTCCCGGGTGTGGCTGTCTGTCTCTTATCACCCTAGATTATTATTTTTTGGATTAATTTTTGATAAATGGCTGCGTACATAGGTGATGGGTTGTGCCTCTTAGGCCCTCTCTGCTGCTTTATGTAAATAGTTTTGATAACGGATTATGTATATATTGTATATATTCTGAACATGTGTATTCCTTGGATTTCTGTTGAAGTTTTGTACTATGGTTTTGTTTTTTACTTTTGTATAAAATTGGTTGCTTGATTCTTTTAATAAAAGATCAATAGTGTCCCATCATTGGTGTCAGTGGGAGGAATAGTGTCCCATCATTGGTGTCAGTGGGAGGAATAGTGTCCCATCATTGGTGTCAGTTGGAGGAATAGTGCCCCATCATTGGTGTCAGTGAGAGGAATAGTGCCGCATCATTGGTGTCAGTGGGAGGAATAGTGCCCCATCATTGGTGTCAGTGGGAGGAATAGTGTCCCATTATTGGTGTCAGTGGGAGGAATAGTGTCCCATCACTGGTGTCAGTGGGAGGAATAGTGTCCCATCATTGGTGTCAGTGAGAAGAATAATACCTGTACTTTTTATCTGCTGAGGTTCTATGTCAGGGAGAATGGGCAGACCTGACCTGGGACAAACAATCATAATGTCTTTTTTTTCTCCCCCTGTATACATAAACAGTTGCAGTCATTTCATACAGACTTCTACAACCTTTTGGATATTCCACAATTCCAGAAGGAGAGAGCAAGAAGAGAGATATTTTTTAAGTTTGAAGACTGAAAAATTGAATATTTTTGAAAGACACCTTTTACATTTTTATTATATAGGCCACAATTTGAGGAAGGAGGCAGAGAAATCTGATTGCACCTTTAAATCTATAATTCATGTCTTAATTAGAAGACTAAAGATGGAAACATTGTGACATATCACAGTTATTTAGCGTCCAAAAACAAAAATGGTGTCTTTTTTGGACACTGATGATGGAAATAGCATACAGGTTTGCACCACAGCTAAAAAGCCTGTTTGAGCTGATGGGCATTTCTGAGAGACTGAACAGGCATTGAGCACCAGGAAATAAATATATTTTTTTTTGCACGCAGAATGGAAGAAGCATGCAGCTTAATTACACAGTTAACAAACTGCTGTGGAGAGTTTGCAATTTCTGGAGATATAGAGCAGGCAGGCATTTTATGTCAGGGAAATAGTATATCGGTGTCTTTGTTTTGGACCCTGAAGATTTAAAGACCACAATTTATGAGGGAAAGAGTAACCAGATTGGAATCCCAGCCCCCCCAAAAAATGGGTTCCTTAGCGTGAGGAAACATTTTACAGATTTCATTCAAACCTTCTTAAACTTTTTCAGACTGTCCATTATTTGTAAGAGAGAGAGAGCAGGCAGATTGCATGTTACAATATTTTTTTTATTTAATGCAGAAAATGGAAAACTGACAGGACTTACACAGATTAAATACCGTTTTTGGAGAGGCCATTATTTCTGAGGGACAGAGCAGGCAGATTTAATTTTGATGAATTATATTTTACAGAAATATGATATAAATATTATACAGATTTCAAATATGGAATCTCATCTTAATTAATTAGAGGCCAGTTTGGAGAAAGAGAGTTGATTCATTCCTGCCTGAAATTGTAAAAAGGGAATTTAGGTTCCCACCGAAAATATAAATGGACACATTTTTTAGAACATAATCAAATTCTTTTTGAAAATAAGCAAATATGGAAGCAAAAAATCTCTGTTTATTTCAGACAGCAGATAAAACAGATGTATTTTTAGGACACATTATATACTATAGCTACAGTATTTCACAGATCTGATGCACATTCATGCTTGTTTTTAATAAGAGAAGACAATTTAGGCCCCCTTTCACACCGGGCGCCTCCACTAAACGAAATCCATTTGCTAGGTGGGGTATCACGTACCTGGTGCTGGAGGCCAATGGGTAGAGAGGGCTTCCTTTACAGCTAAGTTCTAGACCGCCCTGAGGGTGAAAATGGGGAAAAGGTTAGGCCCCTCCTGCTGGACTGTGTGCAGGAGGTTCCAGAGTACAGCTGGTGTGCTGGCGTAGAATCCGCAGACAGATGGCATCCATGAGGTGTTGCAGACTTGGATAATGCTGCTGAGACTGGAGCATGGTCAGAAGGAAGCCTAGGTAAGGAGCCAGGTGAGTATCAGAGCAGACGTGGTCAGAAGGAAGCCTAGGTCTGGAGCCAGGTGGGTATCAGAGCGGACGTGGTCAGGTTGATAGCTGAGGTAAGGAGTTAGGTGGGTATTAGAGCGGACGTGGTCAGGTGGATAGCTGAGGTCAAATACAGGAAGCAAACAGGAGATAGGTCAAGGACAAGTTGGGTCGATAACAGGAGACACAGGAACAAGAATATCATGGAGATAACGCACTGGAGGAGTCAAAGATTAACAAGCAACTGCAGCCACTGACAGGCTTCCTTATAAAGGCCCATGTGGAGTGCTGGTAGAGATGCTGGGTTCTAGAGCCCTTCTCCTGCCTATGCTGGTAGAGATACTGGGTCCTAGAAACCTTCTCCTCCCATTGGTGCCCTGACAAGTGCTGGTAGAGATGCTGGGTCTTAGAGCCCTTCTCCTGCCTATGCTGGTAGAGATGCTGGGTCCTAGAAACCTTCTCCTGCCCTTGGTGCCCTGACATGGGGGATATCTCCACTTAGCAGTTGGATGATAGGTCCGTGTCCACTCCGCTGTGCAGAGCGAACACGGACAGAGTCCTGCTCTCCTCTATGGTGAAATTGGATAAAAATGGACCGCTGTCCATTTCCATCTGATGCCATCCGTTACGATCCACCAAATGGATGGAAAATAGGACCACCATCCATCTGTTTTTGGCGGACAGGAGTGAATCGGGTGGCGGCAGGTGTCAGCGGACATGTGTCTGCTGACACCTGCTGCTCCATAGAGGACAAGGCAGGGTCCGATCAGGTCTGCCTGAAAAACCTGACAGGCGGGCCTGATTGGACTGTCCATGTGAAAGGGGCCTTAGGAAGCACAGAGATGTTATCTTTCAGCCAGCAATAGTCACAAGGTTACTTTTCTGACACATAATCTAGAAATCATACTGATTTTATGCAAAGAACATAACTCCTTCTTATCACAGGCAATTTAAGAAGGAGAGAGCAGGCTGGTTCTGGAATTCCAAAAAAATGATTTTGTTCCCTCTGGGACAAAAAATATTTTAAAGGTAATAATCTGCACATATTTCAAAGCATGTTTTATAGACCACAATTTCAGCAGGTAAAGAGCGAGACCCAATTTTTTTATTTAAGGTGTCACTGTTTGGCCCCACTACTTTAGAGAATTTATTCCAAATTTCACAGCTGAGGAGCAGCACGAAGAAAGGTTAATGTGTTATCCATTTTTAATGATGATGAAGAGCAATTCAACACAAAAATGAACGGACAACGCTGTGCTTACCAAGCCCCAAAAATGGAAAAATTTCTACATCCGTAAAAAAAGGTCCGTAAAAATGTAGGCTTTCAGTATTAATAGAGACAAAGCGCACAACCTAACAGGAATATTCTTGCAGAGGAGAGGATTGACCCAGGCCAAAAATGTTATATCTTGTGCGAACATCATACAGCTGCAAAAAAAAATGGGGTTTTGGGTGCTGGTGGTGCCCAAACATCATAACCCAACAGAAAAATCCCTGCAGAGCACAGAATGGACCCTGATTTAACAAACTTTCACCATTTATGCAACTGTCAAACAGCTGCTTAAAAATGTGGGGTGCCACATTAAAAATGATAATAGTAGTAGTTTTGGCCCCATTGTTAGGTGATTATGGTAGCAGGCCTACAACAGTGGCAAAAGATGTTAACATTGACAAGTAGAGGGGTCTACTAGTGGTGGCTGGGTGTGCTCAAGGAGAACGGACATGGCAATGGTGGCAAGAAATATTTTTTTGTAGTAAAAGGAGCAGCAAAAAATGTTGGCGTGTGGCAGGATCTCCTACATGCTTAACCAGCAGTATATGTAGCAGGAGCTCAACAGATGCACCAGACATGACTCTATGATAGGGGGTCATCCATTTGGAGGCTCTCAATGTACGCTCCTGCCCCTAGATAATTGGGCACTATGTGTTGCACCTGTGCCAATAGATGCTGGCAGCAGATAGCCCTAGGTGCTGAGGACTGAAACATTTCTTCAAGGCATTGCTCAGTCAGCCAAGCCCACTTCTGTTCCTCCTTTTACCGACAGGAGGCTCAGAGACACTTTATTCATGAGATGTTATCCTATTAGCCTCTGGAAATGAGTGACACAAGATCCTCCATAGCCCATCTCCCAGATGTTTCATCTTCTGGTCCCTCTGTGTGGGCTGGATGAGCTCTGCCACTCTGATTCCTCTTCTTTATGCCATGAATCCTGGAATCCCAAGCTCTGGAGAATGAGGGAGCACATGTGCAGCAAATTACTGGAGACAGAGGATCTCAAGTCTTTGTGGTCCAGACCTACCTACCCCTGCCATTTACTACTGTCAGGGTGTGGGAGGCATGAAACCTACATGTAGAAGACAGCCCCATGGCGACCATACTCCTCCTCCTCCTTCTCCTCCTGCGCTTGGTGTGGCCTCACAGGGCTGGTGTCTGGATAGAGAAGGCCCTGAGATGTAAGGAAGTTCTCTTTTTCCCCTGTTGCTCTGCCTTGAGTGACCTGTCCATGCTGCCATGCAATGTGTGCTCCAGCAAGAACACAACTGGTACAGCGTTGCTGATACATGCATCATCACGGCTCATCATTCTTGCCGCCTCATCCCCTGAGCCTATCCTCATGCCATACTCATGCAAATACTTGCTGATTGCCCTCTTGTCAGGGACATGCTAGCCATTAGGGATGAGCCGAACACCCCCCGGTTCGGTTTGCACCAGAAATTGCGAACAGGGAAAAAATTTGTAGGAACACGCGAACACCGTTAAAGTCTATAGGACACGAACGTGAAAAATCAAAAGTGTTCATTTTAAAGGCTTACATGCAAGTTATTGCCATAAAAAGTGTTTGGGGACCCGGGTCCTGCCCCAGGGGACATGGATCAATGCAAAGAAAAGTTTTAAAAACTGATGTTTTTTCGGGAGCAGTGATTTTAATAATGTTTAAAGTGAAACAATAAAAGTGAAATATTCCTTTAAATTTCATAGCTGGGGGGTGTCTATAGTATGCCTGTAAAGGGGCGCATGTTTCCCGTGTTTAGAACAGTCTGACAGCAAAATGACATTTCTAAAGGAAAAAATGTAATTTAAAACTACTCGCGGCTATTAATGAATTGTCGGGTCCCGATAATATAGATGAATATCATTGAAAAAATGGCACTGCACCCAAATTTAAAAAAAAATTGCGTGGGGGTCCCCCCAAAATCCAAACCAGGTCTTTATCCGAGCACGCAACCTGGGAGGTCTCAAGAAAAGTTGGGGGCGATAGATCGCCCCCCTCCTAAACCGTACCAGGCCACATGCCCATCAACATGGGGACAAGGTGCTTTGGTGGGGCTACACCAAAGCATCCTCCACATGTTGAGGGCATGTGGCCTGGTATGGTTCAGGAGGGGGGGGGCGCTCTCTCGTCCCCCGCTTTTCCTGCGGCCAGCCAAGTTGCCAGCTCAGATAAGGGTCACTTTTGATAAATGAGCACTTTTGATTTTTCATGTTAGTGTCCCGTAGACTTTAATGGTGTTCTGCAGCTTTCGAATTTGCCGTGAACGCAAACTTACGTTTGACTCGAACATCAGGCTCATCCCTACTGGCCATAGTGCAACTGAGGCTCCGAGGCACACACAAATGCTCAGGCACGGCCCTGTAGTGCTACCTTGCAGAGGCCTGGCACATGCTTTGCAGAGACCAGGCACATGAGGTGGTGTGTGCGCATTTGTCAATGATATTGGTGCCAAGTGGCCTATATAAATGCAGCAACTGCACTAGTTGGTTGTTGTCTGATCCTGCAGCTCTTCCTGTGTTCCTCTGCCCATTCCTGTTCTTGATTTCTGTGATTGACCAGGCTTGTCCTGACCTCGCTTGAATGGTTCCTGACCTGACCTCGGCCTGTCTTTGGATTCCACTTGCCTCTTACTAATCTGCCTGCTCCAGTGTTGCTGCCCTCTGCCTGTACCCTGACCATTCTCCTGCCTGCTGTCCATGCCTCTACCTGACTGTCTGTTGCTGATCTGGCTCATCTGACCACATATCCTGTGATCTGTCTGCTCAGCGCCATACACCACTCACCTGGTCCTTGCTGGTCATCTGCCTACCACCTGTTACCAGTCTTCACTGTACCTGTGACCAGTCACCTGTCTGCCAGTCCTCTACCAGCCTGTTGTCTGCCAAGACCTGCTGATCCTCCTGCCATTCATTGTGTTGGCCACCTGATCTGTTCCTGGAGAAGCACCTGCTCTTCATCCATGCAATCTGCTAGACAATCTATAGGCACTAGTCTTACTACCAGTGGTTCCTGAGCCGGAGATGTAAGAGAGACCCTCCTCTGCATGTCAGGCTCTACCACAAGATACTTGACACCTCTGCTGCATGTGTAGCTACCGCAGCATGACCAAAAAAGAAAATCCCAATTGCTACCAACCCTCTCCGCACCTTAGTGTTGTCCAATACTTCCTCCTCGGTCTGGTGCCGTAGACAAGACAGAAAAAAGCTTGTCTTTCTGCTCATTCCCTGTGATCTGGCCTGTCATTTACACCTTCTTCCCCAGGGGGTGCACCATTAGTGCACAAGAATGGACCAGTCAACAAAGATTTCCTTATCTGTGTCTTCTTAGGCACAGCCCACAAAAGTCCCACAAAAGTTACTTTTCTTGAAAGGTCTAAAATACCCAATGGTTCCCATGCGTGTACTTATCGTTCATGATTAAAGAGGTAGTCACTTCTTTCTTCTGTTCCTTGCCTCACCAACACCAACAACATAAAACACAAACAATCAAGCACCCGACCTATGAAAAGGAAAAAAAAAATTTTGCCCAAAGACATTGGGTGTGGCTCCACAAAGCATTGCCAAGGCCCTACGGCGAATCTCTCTGGTTTTTATGCCATAGATAATCGGGTTCATCATCGGTGGGACAAGGACATAGAGGTTGGCAAAGATGATGTGGAACTCTTGAGAAATGTGTCTGTGAGCTATGAAGCTAAAAAATGCCGGTATGTAGAAGAGAGCGATGACACAGGTGTGGCACACGCATGTATTGAAGGCTTTGGAACGAGCCTGGGATGATGAGAGTCTCACATCTGCCATGATAATAGCAACATAGGAAGTTACAATAAGGACCATGTCCACACCAATAGTACAGGCGGCTACAACCAGTCCAGCCACCACATTCACCATTATGTTAGATGTCGCCAATCTAGACACAGACATGTGCTCACAGTAGGTGTGTTCTATGACATTGCTTCGCTGGAATGGTAATCTGTTGAGAAGAAAAACAAAGGGTGTGACTATGCAGAAGCTTCTGAAAAGGGCCACCATGGCTGTCTTCTGTACAAAGTTGTTGGAGACAGTTGTAGTATAAGTTAAAGGGTGACAGATGGCACAGTAACGGTCGTATGCCATGGACAGCAGTATGGCGGATTCAGTACAAAAAGCAAAATGAATGAAGAATACTTGAGTGAGGCATCCAATGAAAGAGATCTCATGATTACCAAACCAGAAGATGCTGAGGGTCTTGGGTACGGTGGTGGAGCTCAAGAGGACATCGCTGGTTGACAACATCATGAGGAATATATACATGGGTTGGTGGAGACTCTTGTTGGATGAGATGACCAAGACCAGGGCAGAGTTTCCCAGAAGTGACAGAACATACATGATGGAGAAGGGGATGGAGATCAGGAGATGTGAGTCCTCCAGGCCAGGAATTCCCACCAGGAGGAAATAATCAGGGTGGAAACTGGTGGAATTTGACATTTCAGCAAAATTGTATTTTCTAAGATTCCAAACTACTCGAGTTACCTTTGGTTAAGAAAGACATCAACAGTTGAAACAATTGTGCAAAATTGAGTTATTAATGAGAAACACGACAAAATTGTATTTATTCCGAGTGCAGCAGGGATTGGTACATCACTGGTTCCTCTCTTTATGTTTTGTGGAAGTCTTCTGATTGTAGACATTCCCCCATTTCCTGCCAAACAGAAAGTAATAGGAGGCATATCAACAGAGACAAAAATACAAGCTGACCGGGGAAGGATAAGAACCTCGGAACGTGTTTTTTAAATCTGACCTCCAGCCTTCCCTTCAGTCTTGTACAGTTGTACCGGGTCCTCTCCAGGACTGAAGTAGCTTCCTCTGATTTCACCGCACACCGCAAGCTTCTCATAATGTGCATTAGAAGCTGCAGCAAGTCAGATAGAGCCCCGCCTCCTTTCCTGGAGAGAAGACATCCAGCACCTAAACTTTCCTCCCCAGCCTGACTGTCACTGGCCCCGCCCATTTTATTCATTGGATTTCAGTTCTCTCAATCAAAGAGGCTCAACATCACATGTGGGTTCTACCCAGGATTATCTGTAGCCAAATACAATCTTTCCAGGAATGCCTCCCTCTAGGAATTGCCTGTCTGATCAATGTTTATAAACAATGTTACTTTGTATCTCTCTATCTCCCGCCTGAACAATGTTTATAAACAATGTTACTTTGTATCTCTCTATCTCCTGTCTGAACAATGTTTATAAACAATGTTACTTTGTATCTCTTTCTCCTGTCTGATCAATATTTATAAACAATGTTACTTTGTATCTCTGTCTGTGCAGTACATCTGGTGTCCATGACTGGTTATGTTTATTTGAGGTGGCACAGTGGTGTAGTGGTTAGAACTTTCACCTAGTCAGCCAAGGGGTTGCTGGTTCAAATCCCAACCACCACAACACCACCTGCCTGGAGTTTGCATGTTTTCCCTGCACCTGCGTAGGTTTCCTCCCACATTCTAAAGACATGCTTGTAGGTTAACCCCTTTGCATGCACCCCTGCAGGGTGCTGACAGTGTGAGGAGAAAAAAAAGCCGATCACCAATTTCTGTGCAAGGGACATCCGCCCCGAAGAGAAAGAGACAAAGCCGCCTCATCTGTGCCTGCCAGTGCCCTGAATTAATGCCCACCAGTGCAAAAGTGCCACCCATTAGTGCCCATCAATGCAGCCTTTTAGTGCCCCCTCATCAGCGTACAATAATGAAGGAGAAAAATTAACTGTTTGCAAAATTTATTAACAAAATATAAAACGGTTTTGTATTTTTTTTTTTTTTAAATGTCGGGGGGTTTTTTAATTTTTTTAAGAAAAAGTAAAAAACCCCAGAGGTGATCAAATACCGCCAAAAGAAAGCTCTATTTGTGGGGAAAAAATGATAACATTTTCATTTGAGTGCAGTGTCACATGACCGCGCAATTGTCATTCAAAGAGTGGGACAGCTGAAAATTGGCCTGGGCAGGAAGGGGGGTTTAGGTGCCCGGTAAGCAGGGCCCGCCATCGGGGAGGGAATACAGCTGATACACATGTACTGGGCCCGAGTGTCTGGAGGGGTACCGGCACCAAGGAGAGAGGAGCCGGAGGAGATATAGTGCAGGTCTGCAGGAGAGACGCGGGCGTAGGCTGAGCACAGTAAGCTGGCATGGCTGGGACTCAGGAGATGGTATGAGGGGAGGGACCTAACAGCCTTTCAGTTGCCTATTGGCTGAGGAGGCAGCAGCAGGAGGCGGGCTGCTCCGCCTCCTGCTGCCTCCTTAGCCAATAGGTACACAGGGTGCACGGTCCATCACTGCAGAGCCTCCTGCTTCCTGTGTTGGTGGGACGGAATTACTCTGAAGAGAAGCTGCTGCAGAGATCGAGGTGAGTGAAAAAAAAAGTGTTTCCCTGAAGCTATTCTCCCCACTGGGAGAAGACAATGTGGCTCCGCAGCAGGGATTACCCCATCAATGCTGTCTGTGGTAATTGGGGAATCAAGCAATTTTTTGCCTGCAACCCATGAGACACAGATGGGAAAAAAAATCATTTGGCCAAAATGGGGGAAAATAGTGCTTGCTTTATATATGCTTTAATGTGATACATAACTAGAACGTCTAACAGGGTTATGTCATTGCAGGAGGTTTCCCCTCACTTCCTGTCTAGATGTCACCAGAACGGGAAGTGAGGGAATCTCCCTCTGGGGAAATAGCCAGCAATTGTTTACACATTATATAAATATATATATAAATATAAATAAGACATTATAAGGCAACAATTGCATGCTATGACCCCCACAGTGAGATTCCCCCACTTCCTGTTCTGGTGACACTAAGACACAAAGTGAGGGGACATCTCCTGCAATGATATAATCCTGTTAGATGTTCTAGTTATGTATAAAAAGTATATATAAAGCAAGCTCAATGGCTCAATTATGGAAGAGTTAAAACCACTTTCTTTTTTTTACCATCTGTGTCCCATTGTGAGGTCACGTAGGCACAACAGGTAGTGAAAGAGAAATGCCCTTGGAGACAGTTGCCACCAGAACCCCAGGATAGAGGAGAAGAGACTGGAGGAGGAGAAGGAGATGGGATGGAGGAGATGGGACTGGAGGAGGAGAAAGAGATGGGACTGGAGGAGGAGAAGGAGATGGGATGGAGGAGATCAGACTGGAGGAGGGGAAGGAGATGGGATGGAGGAGAAGGGACTGGAGGAGGATAAGGACATGGGACTGGAGGTGGAGAAGGAGATGGGGTGGAGGAGATGGGACTGGAGGAGAATAAGGACATGAGACTGGAGGAGGAGAAGGAGATGGGATGGAGGAGATGGGACTGGAAGAGGAGAAAGAGATGGGACTGGAGGAGGAGAAGGACATGGGGCTGGAGGAGGAGAAGGAGATGGGATTGAGGAGATGGGACTGGAGGAGGATAAGGACATGGAACTGGATGAGGAGAAGGAGATGGGATGGAGGAGATGGGACTGGAGGAGGATAAGGACATGGGATTGGAGGATGAGAAGGAGATGGGATGGAGGAGATGGGACTGGAGGAGAATAAGGACATGGGACTGGAGGAGGAGAAGGAGATGGGATGGAGGAGATGGGACTGGAGGAGAATAAGGACATGGGACTGGAGGAGGAGAAGGAGATGGGATTGAGGAGATGGGACTGGAGGAGGAGAAGGACATGGGACTGGAGGAGGAGAAGGAGATGGGATGGAGGAGATGGGACTGGAGGAGGATAAGGACATGGAACTGGATGAGGAGAAGGAGATGGGATGGAGGAGATGGGACTGGAGGAGGAGAAGGAGATGGGACTGGAGGATGAGAAGGAGATGGGATGGAGGAGATGGGACTGGAGGAGGAGAAGGAGATGGGATGGAGGAGATGGGACTGGAGGAGAATAAGGACATGGGACTGGAGGAGGAGAAGGAGATGGGATGGAGGAGATGAGACTGGAGGAGGAGAAGGACATGGGACTGGAGGAGGAAAAGGACATGGGACTGGAGGAAGAGAAGGAGATGGGATGGAGGAGATGGGACTGGAGGAGAATAAGGACATGGGACTGGAGGAGGAGAAGGAGATGGGATGGGGGAAAAGGGAACTGGAGGAGAATAAGGACATGGGACTGGAGGAGGAGAAGGAGATGGGATGGAGGAGATGGGACTGGAGGAGGAGAAGGACATGGGACTGGAGGAGGAGAAGGAGATGGGATGGAGGAGATGGGACTGGAGGAGGATAAGGACATGGGACTGGAGGAGGAGAAGGAGATGGGTTGGAGGAGATAGGACTGGAGGAGGATAAGGACATGGAACTGGATGAGGAGAAGGAGATGGGATGGAGGAGATGGGACTGGAGGAGTAGAAGGACATGGGACTGGAGGATAAGAAGGAGATGGGATGGAGGAGATGGGACTGGAGGAGGATAAGGACATGGGACTGGAGGAGGAGAAGGAGATGGGATGGAGGAGATGGGACTGGGGGAGGAGAAGGAGATGGGATGGAGGAGATGGGACTGGAGGAGGAGAAGGAGATGGCATGGAGGAGATGTGACTGGAGGTAGAAAAGGACATGGGACTGGAGGAGGAGAAGGAGATGGGATGGAGGAGATGGGACTGGAGGAGGAGAAGGAGATGGGATGGAGGAGATGGGACTGGAGGAGGATAAGGACATAGGACTGGAGGAGGAGAAGGAGATGGGATGGAGGAGATAGGACTGGAGGAGGATAAGGACATGGAACTGGATGAGGAGAAGGAGATGGGATGGAGGAGATGGGACTGGAGGAGTAGAAGGACATGGGACTGGAGGATAAGAAGGAGATGGGATGGAGGAGATGGGACTGGAGGAGGATAAGGACATGGGACTGGAGGAGGAGAAGGAGATGGGATGGAGGAGATGGGACTGGAGGAGGAGAAGGAGATGGCATGGAGGAGATGGGACTGGAGGAAGAAAAGGACATGGGACCGGAGGAGGAGAAGGAGATGGGATGGAGGAGATGGGACTGGAGGAGGAGAAGGAGATGGGATGGAGGAGATGGGACTGAAGGAGAATAAGGACATCGGACTGGAGGAGGAGAAGGAGTTGGGATGGAGGAGATGGGACTGGAGGAGGATAAGGACATGGGACTGGAGGAGGAGAAGGAGATGGGATGGAGGAGATGGGACTGGAGGAGGAGGATGTGAAATGGAGGAGATGTGTCTGGAGGAGGAGGATGTGGGATGGAGGAGATGTGTCTGGAGGAGGAGGATGTGGGATGGAGGAGATGTGTCTGGAGGAGAAGGATGTGGGATGGAGGAGATGGGACTGGAGGAGGAGAAGGAGATGGGATGGAGGAGATGGGACTGGAGGAGGAGAAGGACATGTAACTGGAGGAGGAGAAGGAGATGGGATGGAGGAGATGGGACTGGAGGAGGATAAGGACATGGGACTGGAGAAGGAGGATGTGGGATGGAGGAGATGTGTCTGGAGGAGAAGGATGTGGGATGGAGGAGATGTGTCTGGAGGAGGAGGATGTGGGATGGAGCAGATGTTTCTGGAGGAGGATGTGGGATGGAGGAGATGGGACTGGAGGAGATGTGTCTGGAGGAGGAGGATGTGGGATGGAGGAGATGTGTTTGGAGGAGGAGGATGTGGGATGGAGGAGATAGGACTGGAGGAGGGGGACATGGGATCGGGGAGATGAGGCTGCAAGAGGAGGACATGGGATGGCACTCTGTGGGACTGCCAGTGGGTGGGCCCTGCGGAATGTTGATGGTCAGGTCCGGGGATGGGGGGCAGGCCTAAAACTGTGTAAGGGGCCCCAAAATTTCTGATGGCGGCCCTGCCAGTAAGCAAGTGGTTAAATGGATCCTGTCTAAATTGTCCCTATTATGTATGAATGTGAGTTCGGGACCTTAGATTGTAAGCTCCTTGAGGGTAGGGACCGATGTGAATGTACAATGTTGATGTAAAGTGACAGCGCTATACAAGTACCTGAAATAAATACATAAACATTTGTGATATTTGCTTGACTGAGAAGTTTTGTGTTGGTGACTAGGGATGAGCTTCGTGTTCGAGTCGAACCCATGTTCGACTCGAACATCGGCTGTTCGACCGTCCGTCGAATTGCGAACGATATGGGCCGTTCGCGCCAAATTCGTGTGGCGCGTCACGGCCCATAATTCACTGCGGCATCGCAGTGCATTGCTGGCTGATGATTGGCCAAGCATGCACTATGACCCGCATGCTTGGCCAATCACAGCGCCGTCAGTAGAGAGAGCTGTAATTGGCCAAAGCCAGGGTGGCTTTGGCCAATTATGGCTCAGGGGATTTAGTACACACCCCACACTATATAAGGCCGCCTGCACGGCGGCCCTGTGTAGTGTGTGTTCCGGTGTGCTGAGCGATAGAGAGAGAGAGAGACAGTGTCATTTGATTTGAGTTAGATAGATTAGGCAGAACAGTCAGTCAGTTAGCTGCACTTACAGTGTATTGTGTATATATATGCATCCCAGGTGTTGCATATATATATATACACTGTATTCAGTTTAGCTAGATCCGTTCCTGTTATCTTCTATCTAGACTATTTACATTCAGTGCAGTGCGTCCTGCTCACAGTGTTCAGCTAGATCCGTTCCTGCTATTTACATTCAGTGCAGTGCGTCCTGCTCACAGTGTTCAGCTAGATCCGTTCCTGCTATTTACATTCAGTGCAGTGCGTCCTGCTCACAGTGTTTAGCTACATCCGTTCCTGCTGTTTACATTCAGTGCAGTGCGTCCTGCTCACAGTGTTCAGCTAGATCCGTTCCTGCTATTTACATTCAGTGCAGTGCGTCCTGCTCACAGTGTTCAGCTAGATCCGTTCCTGCTATTAACATTCAGTGCAGTGCGTCCTGCTCACAGTGTTCAGCTAGATCCGTTCCTGCTATTTACATTCAGTGCAGTGCGTCCTGCTCACAGTGTTCAGCTAGATCCGTTCCTGCTATATACATTTAGTGCAGTACGTCCTGCTCACAGTGTTCAGCTAGATCCGTTCCTGTTATCTTCCTACTGACAGGCAGGCTTGTCTGGTTACAGTATATAAAGCTACCTGAAGAAAATTACAGGTGTTCTTTTTGATCCTATTAGTACCACGGTCAGGCAGCTAGACTATTTACATTTAGTACAGTGTGTCCTGCTCACAGTGTTCAGCTAGATCCGTTCCTGTTATTTACATTCAGTGCAGTGCGTCCTGCTCACAGTGTTCAGCTAGATCCGTTCCTGCTATTTACATTCAGTGCAGTGCGTCCTGCTCACAGTGTTCAGCTAGATCCGTTCCTGCTATTTACATTCAGTGCAGTGCGTCCTGCTCACAGTGTTCAGCTAGATCCGTTCCTGCTATTTACATTCAGTGCAGTGCGTGCTGCTCACAGTGTTCAGCTAGATCCGTTCCTGCTATTTACATTCAGTGCAGTGCGTCCTGCTCACAGTGTTCAGCTAGATCCGTTCCTGCTATTTACATTCAGTGCAGTGCGTCCTGCTCACAGTGTTTAGCTACATCCGTTCCTGCTGTTTACATTCAGTGCAGTGCGTCCTGCTCACAGTGTTCAGCTAGATCCGTTCCTGCTATTTACATTCAGTGCAGTGCGTCCTGCTCACAGTGTTCAGCTAGATCCGTTCCTGCTATTTACATTCAGTGCAGTGCGTCCTGCTCACAGTGTTCAGCTAGATCCGTTCCTGCTATATACATTTAGTGCAGTACGTCCTGCTCACAGTGTTCAGCTAGATCCGTTCCTGTTATCTTCCTACTGACAGGCAGGCTTGTCTGGTTACAGTATATAAAGCTACCTGAAGAAAATTACAGGTGTTCTTTTTGATCCTATTAGTACCACGGTCAGGCAGCTAGACTATTTACATTTAGTACAGTGTGTCCTGCTCACAGTGTTCAGCTAGATCCGTTCCTGTTATTTACATTCAGTGCAGTGCGTCCTGCTCACAGTGTTCAGCTAGATCCGTTCCTGCTATTTACATTCAGTGCAGTGCGTCCTGCTCACAGTGTTCAGCTAGATCCGTTCCTGCTATTTACATTCAGTGCAGTGCGTCCTGCTCACAGTGTTCAGCTAGATCCGTTCCTGCTATTTACATTCAGTGCAGTGCGTGCTGCTCACAGTGTTCAGCTAGATCCGTTCCTGCTATTTACATTCAGTGCAGTGCGTCCTGCTCACAGTGTTCAGCTAGATCCGTTCCTGCTATTTACATTCAGTGCAGTGCGTCCTGCTCACAGTGTTTAGCTACATCCGTTCCTGCTGTTTACATTCAGTGCAGTGCGTCCTGCTCACAGTGTTCAGCTAGATCCGTTCCTGCTATTTACATTCAGTGCAGTGCGTCCTGCTCACAGTGTTCAGCTAGATCCGTTCCTGCTATTTACATTCAGTGCAGTGCGTGCTGCTCACAGTGTTCAGCTAGATCCGTTCCTGCTATTTACATTCAGTGCAGTGCGTCCTGCTCACAGTGTTCAGCTAGATCCGTTCCTGCTATTTACATTCAGTGCAGTGCGTCCTGCTCACAGTGTTCAGCTAGATCCGTTCCTGCTATTTACATTCAGTGCAGTGCGTCCTGCTCACAGTGTTTAGCTACATCCGTTCCTGCTGTTTACATTCAGTGCAGTGCGTCCTGCTCACAGTGTTCAGCTAGATCCGTTCCTGCTATTTACATTCAGTGCAGTGCGTCCTGCTCACAGTGTTCAGCTAGATCCGTTCCTGCTATATACATTTAGTGCAGTACGTCCTGCTCACAGTGTTCAGCTAGATCCGTTCCTGTTATCTTCCTACTGACAGGCAGGCTTGTCTGGTTACAGTATATAAAGCTACCTGAAGAAAATTACAGGTGTTCTATCCCAGCTTAGTGCAGCTACAGGCCATTAGTATGTCTGGAAGGCCAAGAAGGAGAGGCAGACAGTCACAAGCCAATAAGAGAGGGCAAGCAGGCTCTGTGTCTAGTGCTGGTCGTGGAGACGGTGCATCCTCATCAGCACGTGGCCATGGGACACGCTTGGCCTTTTTTTCGGCAGCTGGCCGTGTTGAGCCGCAACATGCGGAAGACTTGGTCGAGTGGATGACCAAGCCGTCCTCATCCTCCTCATCCTCTCTCACCCATGCCCAGGGTGCTTTGTCTGGCAAAGCAGCGGCCTCTTCCCTCAGCTCAATGTCATCAGTGACTCCTTCCCTAGCTCCACCATGTCCTCATGAGGATTCCCTCGAACTGTTTGACCACAGTGTTGGGTACATGCTCCAGGAGGATGCCCAGCGTTTGGAAGGCTCTGATGATGATACTGAGCTCAATGAAGGCAGTAACATGAGCACGGACAGAGGGGGTGCCCAAGAAGGACAGCAATCTGGCAGTCATGCTCCCCCTGCTGCAGCATACTGCCAGGTTTGCTCCAGTGATGAGGAGGGAGGGGATGATGAGGTCACTGACTCAACGTGGGTGCCTGATAGGAGAGAGGAGGAGGAGGAGGAGGAGGAGGAGGTGGCACATCACCAACTAGGCAGGATGCCCTCCAGGGGCCAGCCTAAGGGCAGCACATTGACTGCATCACACCCCAAAGCTCCACATGTGCAGGGCGCTGCAGTCTCTGCGCGTTATTCAAAAAGTTCTTTGGTGTGGGCCTTTTTTGAGACGAGTGCATCAGATCGCACCGCTGCTATTTGCAATATATGTCTCAAGCGTATCTCGCGTGGCCAAAACATCTCCCGCTTGGGTACCACATGCTTGACCAGACATATGTTGACCTGCCATGCAGTTCGTTGGCAAGCGTATCTAAAAGACCCACACCAAAGAACAAAGACGATCTCTCCTTGCTCCTCATCAGCTGAGATTTCCAACCCCACTAGACCTTCAGTCCTCTCTGCGACCTGCAGTGAGAGGAATGAAGGTGTAGAATTAGGTGTGTCACAGCCAAGTACTTATGGGCAATCTGCTTTTGGTACACCGACGTCAGATTGTACCAGGCAAATTTCCCTGCCCCAGCTGCTGCACCGCCGAAAGAAGTTTGCTCCCAGCCATCCACATGCCCAGCGGTTGAATGCTAGCTTGGCAAAATTGCTAGCACTTCAACTGCTGCCTTTTCAGTTGGTAGACTCTGCCCCCTTCCGTGAGTTTGTGGAATGTGCGGTTCCTCAGTGGCAGGTACCCAAACGCCACTTTTTCTCACGGAAGGCGATTCCGGCTCTCTACCGGCATGTGGAAGGCAATGTCCATGCCTCGCTGGACAGGGCGGTCAGCGGTAAGGTGCATATTACCGCTGACTCATGGTCCAGCAGGCATGGACAGGGACGTTACTTAAGTTTCACGGCACATTGGGTGACTCTGCTGGCAGCTGGGAAGGATGCAGGACAAGGTGCAGTAGTGTTGGAGGTTGTTCCGCCACCACGCCTCCAAAATGCTGATTGTGACACACCTCTCTCCTCCACCCCCTCCTCTTCTTCTTCCTCCATGGCCTCTTCCTCGGAACCAGCGGTGCTCCGTAGGCGTTCAAGGGGCTACGCAAGTACGCAGGCCAAAAGATGCCATGCGGTGCTTGAGCTGGTGTGCTTGGGGGACAGGAGCCACACTGGGGCAGAGGTTCTGTCAGCTCTGCAGGGGCAGGTTCAGAGGTGGTTGACGCCACGCCAACTTAAGGCAGGAATGGTGGTTTGCGACAATGGCACCAACCTCCTCTCTGCCCTCCGACAGGGACAACTGACCCATGTGCCCTGTTTGGCTCACGTCCTTAACTTGGTGGTGCAGCGGTTCTTGGGCAGGTACCCGGGCTTACAGGATGTCCTGAGGCAGGCCAGGAAAGTCTGTGTGCATTTCCGCCGGTCATATAATGCCAGTGCTCGGCTGACGGACCTCCAAAAGGAGTTTAACCTGCCCAAGAACCGCCTAATCTGTGACATGCCCACCAGGTGGAACTCGACGTTGGCCATGCTGCAGCGGCTGCACACGCAGCAGAGGGCGATCAATGAGTACCTGTGCGACTATGGCACCAGGACAGGGTCAGGGGACCTTGGTTTTTTTTCCCCACGCCAGTGGGCCATGATCAGGGATGCATGCACTGTCCTGTCACCATTCGAGGAGGCCACGAGGATGGTGAGCACTGACAGTGCATGCATCAGTGACACTGTCCCCCTTGTCCACCTGTTGGAGCACACGCTGCGTGGAATAATGGACAGGGCACTTGAGGCAGAACAGAGGCAGGAAGAGGAGGACTTCCTTAGCTCTCAAGGCCCCCTTTATCCAGACAGTGTTCCTGCGTGCCCGCCGATCACACAGGAAGAGGACGAGGAGGAGGAGGAGGAGGAGGAGGAAGATTGTGTCAGTATGGAGGTGGAGCCTGGCACTCAGCATCAGCAGTCTTTAAGGGATCAGTCCCAAGGAACACATGGACTTGTACGTGGCTGGGAGGAGGTGGCTGCGGACGTTGTTGTCCTTAGTGACCCAGAGGACTCCGGACCGAATGCCTCAGCAAACCTACGCTGCATGGCCTCCCTGATCCTGCAAAGCCTGCGTAAGGATCCTCGTATTCGTGGTATCAAGGAGAAGGACCAATACTGGCTGGCAACCCTCCTTGATCCACGTTACAAGGGTAAGGTTGCGGACCTTATCTTGCCATCGCAGAGGGAGCAGAGGATGAAACATCTTCGGGAGGCCTTGCAGAAAGGTCTGTGCAACGCGTTCCCAGAGACTGGGAGGTTACAAACTCCTGTTTCTGGACAACGTGTTGCTGAGGCTTCGGTCAGTCAAAGAAGGAGCGGTGGAGAAGGTGGCCGTCTGACCGATGCGTTCAGACAATTTTTTGGTCCGCAGCCCCAAGGTATGATCGGTTCCAGCAACCATCGCCAGCGTCTGTTTTACATGGTGCAGGAATACCTAGGGGCAAGATCAGACTTGGACACCTTTCCCACCGAAAATCCTCTGGGTTACTGGGTCTTGAGGATGGATCACTGGCCAGAGCTTGCACAGTATGCAATTGAGCTACTGGCCTGTCCTGCATCCAGCGTTCTTTCGGAACGCACATTCAGTGCTGCTGGAGGCGTGGTAACCGATCACAGGGTGCGTCTGTCCACCGACTCGGTCGATCGGCTGACCTTCATAAAAATGAATCAGTCTTGGATCACCACCAGCTACCAAGCACCTGATGCAGATGTAACCGAATAATTTTTTTTGAAATCTCAGATCCCTTCAAAGACTGCCTATGCTGATGCTGAGTGACTATCCCTGAGTAATTATCCTCTTCCTCCTCAATCATCACGCTGATAGCTTGTAAGAACATTTTTGGTTCTGGGCGCCACCACCAGTGCCTAAGGCACAATTTTTCAGCCCCTGTTTAACAGGGGCGTGTAATTACAATTTTTGATGTAATACTTTGCAGCAGGGCTCGTTCCTGCATTCCAACTAGAGTGTCTGTGAGGGGTTGCAGTGTTGTGGCACCAGCACCAGTGCCTAAGACCCAATTTTTCAGCCCCTGTCTAACAGGGGCGTGTAATTACAATTTTTGATGCAATACTTTGCAGCAGGGCTTGTTCCTGCGTTTCAACTAGAGTGTCTGTGAGGGGTTGCAGTGTTGTGGCACCAGCACCAGTGCCTAAGGCCTAATTTTTCAGCTCCTGTTCAACAGGGGCATGTAATTACAATTCTTGATCTAATATTTCACAGCAGGGCCCTGTGAGGGCTTACAGTGTTTTGGCCACAGCAACACCTAAGGCCCAAATTTCTGCTGAGTATATAGGGCAGGACCCTACTTTCAAACATCTAACTTACAAACGACTCCTACTTGCAAACGGAAGGAGACAACAGGAAGTGAGATGAAATCTACCCCTAAGGAAGGGAAATTCTCTCCTGTAAGAGTTAATATGGGAAAACAATTTTTCCTTTCCACTGATGCTTTCCAATCCTTGTTCCACAAAAAAACCCAAATTTTCAAAAAACATTTTTCATTGGGACAAAAAAGTGAGGTGAAATCTTCTGAAGAGGAGGAAAGACGCAAAACAAATGTCACAGGGGTGATAACCCTTCCCTATGTTTTCCAAAAAGCTTAGAAAAGATTTTTTGGCTGGAGCTAAACACATTAAAAATGTTCAAAATTACAAACAGATTCTACTTAACAACAAACCTACAGTCCCTGTCTTGTTTGCACCGCCTGTATACTGCTGTTCAGAGTATATAGGGACCTTTCCTTATTTTAATTTGGGTGCGGGGTTCCCCTTAATATCCATACAAGACCCAAAGGGCCTGGTAATGGACTGGGGGGTACCCATGCCGTTTGTCTCACTGATTTTCATCCATATTGCCATGACCCGACATGACATTAAACCCGCAAGCAGTTTTAAATGAGATTTTTTCCTTTAAAAATGACATTTGGTGCAGGGACTGTTCTAAACATGGGAAACACGCGTCACTTTACAGGCATACTATAGACACCCCCCAGGTACGATATTTAAAGGAATATTTCACTTTTTTTTTTTTACTTTAAGCATCATTAAAATCACTGCTCCCGAAAAAACGGCCGTTTTTAAAAGTTTTTTTTGCATTGATACATGTCCCCTGGGGTAGGACCCGGGTCCCCAAAACCTTTTTAGGACAATACCATGCAAATTAGCCTTTAAAATGAGCACTTTTGATTTCGAACGTTCGAGTCCCATAGACGTCAATGGGGTTCTAACGTTCGTGCGAACTTGCGGTCCGTTCGCGGGTTCTGGTGCGAACCGAACCGGGGGGTGTTCGGCTCATCCCTATTGGTGACTTTGTTGTCCTCCTTATTGTTATGTTCTGAACTGATCAGCTGACTTTTTGTCACATGGTGGGACGTCCTTGTCGTGGCCGAAGCGAGCGTACAAATATAGAAATTGTTGTTAATATTTCAAATATAAATCAATATATTTTCAGATGTTAGATAAATACAAATCCGGTGTCAATTGAAAGGGCATTCTATTGATTTTAATGAGCTGCCAATCATCATACAGACCAAAGACATCTTTCCAGATGCAGCGCCCCCCAATGGACAGTAATATAATTTCCTGCTACAAATGTGTGTTGGTGGGTCGCTGTCTCAATGGGGTTGGGATGTCTTTAGAAATGAATAGAATGTTCTGTGACAGATGGGTGTGAATGGACCCTGAACTCCAAATACTATTTCTTATCACATCGGGAGAAGCCTGAAATCTGACCTGACTGTGATCAGGAAGAGGGAGGTTTTCATTGGCTGATGGTGATGGAGGGGTCCAGGTTGTCTCTTACCAGGAGCTGGTCTGAAGGACGAGGCAGAGACGAGGTCTCCTGTTTGTGTGAATCCAGAATGAAAACCATCATTTATATAAAGCAGATTCTGCTGGTCTCATGATGGAACGCCCCCCAGGGGAGAGGAGGTCTCCCCACACTTCTCTTATAATAATAATAATTGACTCCCAGAACACTTTATTATCAGGTTAAAAAAAAAGTTAAATATCCTTCAAGTTGATCCAGAAGAAGGCAAACTAAAAAACTGATACCCCTCTCATATTTACTAGCATTATAGACCCAGACCCCAAAACACTGGTAACCCTGCCCACCAGTAGTGGCAGGTGGAATATTTTTTTTTGGGGGGGTGGCAGCAATCCATACACCACCACCCCCCCCTGTCGGTCGGGTCCTCACATTTCCATTCTGGGCCGCAGGCTGTGGGCGGCGGCTTCACCCTGTGTCTCCTCCTTCCTCGGCTTCATGGTGGCGCGGCTTCCTCTTCGTCTCCTCCCTCCTCTTCCTCGGTGGCCAACAGGATCGCTTCTCCTCTTGGCCAATCAGATCTCAGGGCCCGCTTCCTTACCAGGGATTGGCCGGGAGGAGCATCAGGAAGACAATAGCAAATAACCCAACTGGGTGGGCTCAGGGTTGCAGTCCTCGGCGCCCTGAGCCCGCCATTTTTTGAAGCCAAGTGGAGCCTTTAGGCTCTAATCGTGTGCTTCTAAGAAAAAAACATTGAAATTCATGCCTCCGGCAACCCACATTGAGATTAGGGGCCGGGCGCAAGGATTAGGGGTGGGCGGCGCCCCTGCGCTCATATGGATGGGCCACCGATGCCGCCCAGAGTCCACGTTTCATCCACCCACTTTTCTGGGTGGGTGCACTTAAATCACACCCACTTTATGGGTTGGTCCTGTCCAGACACCACTTCTAAATAAGAAGGGACCACCCACTCACAGCCCCGCCCCAACAATAACTCAAATAAGAATGATCCCACACACCGTCCTGCGTCCTCTTCCCAGTGTCCAATCAGAAAATAGAAGAGGGAGACAGTACAGGCAGCTCTGTGCTATCAGGCATCTTATTGGGGGTTTCAGAGCTCAATTATCAGAGCTACTGCTGGTTCCCTTTGATCAAGGAAAAGACTTCCAGGTAAAGCCACCAATGTTGGCGGGAGGGAGGGTTTATTATTCCAGCTAGTCATGACCACTAATATTAGGTGGGTTATTGTTCAAGCCAGCCAATGACCACCAATGCTTGGAGGGTCTATTGTTCCAGATAGTCACTGATCACCAATGGTGGGATTGTTTATTGTCCCAGGCAGTCACTGACCCCAGAGCTTGGAGGGTTTATTGAGAGTTTATTGTTCCAGCCAGCCACTGACATTTGATGCTGGGGGGGGGTAATTGCTCCAGCCAGCCACTGACCACCAATGTTTGGGGAGTTTATTATTCCAGCCACTGATCACCAATGCTTGAAGGTTTATTGTTCTAGCCAGCCACTGACCACCAATGTTTGGGGAGTTTATTATTCCAGCCACTGATCACCGATGCTTGAAGGTTTATTGTTCCAGACTTGCCACTGACACTTGATGCCATGCTGGGGGGGAGGGGTAATTGCTCCAGCCAGCCACTGATCCCCAATGTTTGGAGGGTTTATTATTCCAGTTAGCCATTGACCACCAATGCTTGGAGGGTTAATTTTTAAAGCCAGCCACTGATCACCAACACTTGAAGGGTTTATTGTTCTAGCCAGCCACTGACCACCAATGCTTGAAGAGATTATTGTTACAGCCAGCATCTGAACACTAATGTTGGGGGGGAGGCACAGATACAGGGGGGCACACAGGGGGGGGGGGATCAGAACAGGGAGGGGGATCAGTGTCGGGGGAAGAAATACCTGGAACAATGACCTGTGTCTGTATCTCTCCCTGTAACAGCTGAAAGCCGGCAGGAGGGGAGAAACTGGCTTTCAGCTGCTGCAGAGAGAGGCACAGGGAATCCTTCTGCATTTGCCCCTCTGCCTGACCACACCTCCTGCTGTTCGGGCCGCCCTGTGTGCCTGGGCCCCCTACAGGAGGACTATCAGCAGCCCTGATAACCACAATAAGTGTAGCGAAAAATCAAATCAAAATTATAATAAATTATTATGTATTTTGCAAAAAGTTTATCAGTATTTTAGTAACTAAGATGACCTTCTAGATTAGGAATACGTTTTGCAAAAAAAAATGTATTCTTTTTTGTACTTTTGTTTTTCTACAATTATTGTTGTGATACGTCTAGATTTTTTATGAAGGTCCCGTATTATTGTTGTCTTTGAATTCAGAGTATTCTTGTGCAGCGCTACCCCCACGAGGGTCTCTTAAAGATACAGTACTGTACCCCAATGGTTGTCCTGACCCTGCATGTCTCCCGACACCTCGGACGACCTGGGTTCAGACATTTCAGCAAACAAATATGGATGCAGACACAGATTAGTTCCTAGTAAACCTCAGATTTCTGGGGTTCGCAGTAAATCGAATCCACAGCAAATTGATCAGATAAGAGAAATAAGGTTATTGTTATACACTTTATGACTTGTCAGTAAAATCCCTTGAGGAGCAATAAAACAGCACGTATTACCTGATCAAGGTCTATGGCTGCAGGTCAGAAAAGGGGAGGAGAATGACTACTTTGGAGTCAGACTACTCCCTTTAACCTCCTGACACCAGCGCCCCCGAACACAAACACTTTACACAGCTTAGCAGGCTGTATCTAAAATCTATGACCCTAGTCTCCAAATATAAGAGAGTTCCTTGGTGATATGGGGCCAGATAAATTCCCAACGTTCATGTCCTTTGTGGGGGAGGGGGGTGAGAAAGGAGTCCCTTTTCGTTGATGCTTGAATCTTCAGCTAACTCAAATGAAGGGGCCCAAAGTACTTGTGAGATAATGACATTCAGCAGTACAATATGTGTTGCAGATGTCTGCTTAGAGAGCTCTAATGAGGAAGGTAAAGTAAAGGTGTCTACATGTAGTGTCCTTGGGTGCAAAGAGGCTGGGCAGATGCCCACTCACCAGTCCAAGGGATACCAAGCTCGGGAGGGATGGTGCAAAGATCCAGCATCAGGCTCCTGCAGATGCTGTACTCAAGGCTGCTGATAAGCTGTACAGGGCCCCGTGATTTCTATCTGACAGAGCCTCCCCCAAAAAATTTACAATTATATTTTAATTAAAAAAACACTAAAATCCTTATTAGTGGGCAGCAGGGGGAATCGAATCCTGGACAGGGAAGGGGATCAGTGAGGCATGGGGGGTGAGGGGGGCAATTACAGGAATCGATCCACTCTGTGTCTCTCCCTGCAGCAGTTAAAAGCCGATGCGAGGGAGAGGAGAAGCCAGCTTTTAGCTGCTGCAGGGAGAGACACACAGGGGATCAGCTCCTCTAACCCCCCCCCACTTTACTGATCACCCGCTCTACTGCCCATATCCAATTTCCCTGCTGCCTGGCCCCCCCTACTGGCCTGGACCCTGGATATGACCCTGGATATGACGACTGGTGCTACCTCGTATCAGTAGCCCTAGCTGTACTTATTGACTGCACTCTCTTTGAGGCTGGATCTGTGATGCGGGTGATGTGGTTGACCTCCTTGCTGCGACCCGATGACTGGACCTTGCCAGTAACAGGTGTATCCACACAAGCTCTCCAGAGACTCCGCTGCACTCTATCTGACCATCCAGATCACTGCTCCTAGATGAAGGCCGTGGTCCCAAGAGACCAACTCCTCCCCAATGCAGGGTATTTATCACTTCTCCCAGCATGCTGTTCTCTATTTATATTTGAGCTCTTTGGACTACATGTCCCAAGATCCTCCACTCTTCTGTAAGTTTTCACTCACTCTACATTCTGAATGTGACAAGTCAGATCCCAACATGAGCATTAGAGGGAACAGCCTCACTGTGGCAGATGTTGTAAAGCAAAGGCAAAGCTGTGCTGGATGGAGGGCGGGACTGGGAGCTGCTTTAGTTAACATTGCAAGTTAACTAGCAGATGATTGGTTGCTAGGCAGTCCTAGCAACCAATCTTCAGCTTGTTAACATAAGCAGTTAACCAAAGCAGCTCCTGGTCCCGTCCTCCATCCAGCACCATGCAGCCTCTCAACTCCAATGTCATGTACAAGCACTGTAAGGTAGGAGAGAGACACCTACACCTGTGTGTTGGGAGTGACAGGGGAAACAGCCATAGAGGGGCAGAGGACACTACTGGGGGGGAAAAAGAGGGTAGTACTTTGCAGAGGGGGCAGAGGAGAGGACACTCCTGTAGGCAGGGGGGGTTGCAGAGGAAACTGCTATAGGGGGAGGGTACTACGGTGTAGGGGGAAGATGACACTACTGGGGGGGTTTGGTGCAGAGGACATTGCCATGGGGTGGCAGAGGGCACTACGGGGGGGGGGGGGCAGAGGAAACTATTATGGGGGTAGGGGGCTTCTGAGGAAACTGCCATGGGGGGGCACTACAGAGGGGTTCAGAGGACACTGCTATGGGGGGGCAGAGGGCACTACAGTGAAGGGGGGTGGCAGAGGACACTGCTATGGGGGGGCATAAGGCACTACAGTGGAGGGGGGTGGCAAAGGACACCGCTATGGGGGGCAGAGGACACTACAATGGGGGTAGGGGGCAGAGGACACTGCTCTGGGGGGCAGAGGACACTACTCTGGTAGGCAGAGGACACTAAAATGGGGGAAGGGGGCAGAGGACACTGCTCTGGTAGGCAGAGGACACTACAATGGGGGGAGGGGAGCTGAGGACACTGCTCTGGTAGGCAGAGGGCACTAAAATAGGGGGAGGGGGGCAGATGACCTTGCTCTGGTAGGCAGAGGACACTACAATGAGGGAAGGGGGGCAGAGGACACTGCTCTGGTAGGCAGAGGACACTACAATGGGGGGGAGGGGGGCAGAGGACACTACTCTGGGGGGCAGAGGACACTACAATGGGGGGAGGGGGTAGAGGACACTACTGTTGGGGGGGGTCAGACGATACTACCATGTGTAGGAGTGTCAGAGGACACTACCATGTGTGCGTTTGGGGAGGGGGGGCAGAGGACACTACAGTAGGGGGACAGTGGACACTGCTATGGGGGGCAGAGGACAGTACAATGGGGGGGCAGAGGACACTGCTTTTGGGTGGGGCAGAGGACACTACCATGAGTGCATGTAGGGAGGGGGGCAGATGACAATACAGTAGGGGGCAGAGGGCACTACAGTGGAGGGGGTGGCAAAGGACACTGCTATGGGGCAGAGGGCACCACAATAGGGGAAGGGGGGCAGAGGACACTGCTTTGGGGGTGGGGCAAAGGACACTACCATGTGTGGGAGGGTCAAAGGGCACTACCATGTTTGTGGGAGGAGGGGGGCAGAGGACACTACAGTGGTGAGGCATAGTATACAGTATTACCACTGTAGGATGGCGGTGATGTGAAAGGAGGCAGAGGACACCACTGTGGGGGAGGGTGTTACAAAGGATACTACTCTTGTGGGTGGGGGGGGTGATTTGAAGTGGGGCAGAAGACATTACTGTGACACACTATGTGTTTTTATTGAATGCTTTATTTATTTATTTTAAAGGGTGATGCCAACGCCTCAACTACCCCCCCCTCCCGCCGGGGATCTTTGATTTCCTTTCCTACATGTCGCCCAGGTAGATCTCAACTTCTGAAAGGTTGCCTACCCCAGTTGTAAAATGTCCTCTGATAACGGCTCCTGGCTACATTTGGTTACATTAATCTAATTTTTATAGAGAACACGGGATCCATAGGGTAAAATTCAAATCAATTTTTATTGTGCAATTTATAAGTTTAGACACAATATCTAAAATAAGAAAGCATTCTATAGCCAGTATACGAACACATGTCTTGGAATATATACTGAGCTAATAAAGATACATTTAGGAAAGACACATTTCCACCCCTAAATCTGAACATAGTTTGATTATACATAAAGGAGATCCACCTACAAATAGATGTCAGATTGAGGAGATCCATCTACAAATAGATGTCAGATTGAGGAGACCCATCTACACTTAGATGTCAGATTGAGGAGACCCATCTACATATAGATGTCAGATTGAGGAGACCCATCTACAATTTGATGTCAGATTGAGGAGACCCATCTACAATTTGATGTCAGATTGAGGAGACCCATCTACAATTTGATGTCAGATTGAGGAGACCAATCTACAATTTGATGTCAGATTGAGGAGACCCATCTACATATAGATGTCAGATTGAGGAGACCCACCTACAAATAGATGTCAGATTGAGGAGACCCACCTACAAATAGATGTCAGATTGAGGAGACCCATCTACAATTAGATGTCAGATTGAGGAGACCCATCTACAATTAGATGTCAGATTGAGGAGACCCATCTAGAATTTGATGTCAGCTTAAGGAACACCAAAAAGTTTTTTTCTAAAATTAATACAGCAGCCATGAAATCAGAACCATCTCTTTGTCACCAATGTTCTTAGAGGAAGCTCACCCCTCTTCCTGGTCTATTATTGGTCATTCTAGTAAATATGAAGAATGTCTTCTCCCGTATTTCTCTCGTTCTTACTCCATAGATGATTGGGTTCATCATTGGTGGAATGAGGACATAGAGGTTAGCAAAAATAATGTGGAACTGCAGAGAAATGTATTTGTGTCCGACTCTGTGAGCTATAAAAGAAAAGAACGCCGGGATGTAGAAGAGAATAATCACACAGATGTGAGAAACGCATGTATTGAAGGCCTTGAAACGAGCCTCAGAGGATGGGAGCCTCAGAACTGCTGAGATTATTACACCATAGGACACTATAATGAGGATCATGTCTACACCAGATGAAGAAGCAGCTATGACCAGTCCATACACCACATTGACTTGTATGTCAGCAGTAGCCAGCTTGGCCACCGACATGTGCTCACAGTAGGTGTGCTCTATCACATTGCTTTGCTGGAAAGGTAATCTCGTAAGTAGAAAGACGAATGGTAGTATCATGCAGAAACTTCTGAACACGGTCATCATGGCTGCCTTGACTATGAAGGAGCTGGTAAGAGTTTTAGCATATGTTAAAGGGTGACATATGGCACAGTAACGGTCATAGGCCATGAAGAGCAAAATGGCCGACTCAATGACAAAAGTGAAATGGATGAAGAACACCTCAGTGAGGCATCCGTTGAAGGAGATCTCATGAGAATTAAACCAGAAGATGCTGAGGGTCTTTGGGACAGTAGAAGAGCTCAAGAGGACATCACTGAGTGCCAACATCATCAAGAAGGTATACATTGGCTGGTGGAGAATCTCATTGGTTGAGATAACCAATATTATCGTAGAGTTTCCCAGAAATGACAGAACATACATGATGGAGAAGGGGATGGAGATCAGGAGATGTGCGTCCTCCAGGCCAGGAATTCCTATCAGGAGGAAATAATCAGGGTGGAAGCTGGTGGAGTTCCACATTTCCTGGGTAATCCGATGTGCCTGCATTGAAAAAGAAGTCAAGAAATGAGCATCCTCAGTGATGGTAAAGGTCCACCAATGACCTACTTTAGGAGAAATTATCAGAGGGGATAAGTTGACATTGTACTGGGTTGGGCAGAATTAGGCATGGCAGTAGCCAGTCTCATCCTAATAGCACCATGTCCCTGGTAAGGAAAGAGATGCACTGGGGCCCCTACCAGGGAGATGGTTACCTGCGGCAAACGGTGGGTGTGGCTGAATTATGCTACATATTGAGCGCTGCTGTTTAGTCTGATTAGAAATTTTAGTCTGATTTTTTTTTTTTACAATTTTTATTTATTTTTTTTTTTTTACAATTTTTTTCTTAAAATTTTTGAATTTTTTTTTCTTTTCTTTTTTTTTTTCCTGTGGAGTCTTTGGTGAGATATCGGGAGGTCTGAGCAGACCCCTGAAGTCTCACTTCATAGGCAGAGGAAGGGACTGAGGAAACCCATTCCCCGTTTTCTTTCTGCAGCCTCAGCTGCACTGCAGATGATCGACCAGGAGACAGGGGCTCCTCCCCATTCATAAACTGTGAAGCATAGGAAGTTTACTATGCTTCATTTTTTAAGAATGAACTCAGTGAGTGATCAGTACTTATCACTCACAATATTCATTTAGAAAAGAAAAGGGCTAGTAAAGACATATTTGTAGCCCACCTCCCTTGCCCTGCTCTCCATCCTAAAGATCCTCCTTTGTGCCTGACAGGAGAGGAGAGGAGGGAAGCCAGAGAGGTGGGCACACATAGGGGGGCCCAGGCAACGGGGGGAATCTGATAGTAGACAGGAGAGATCGATCAGTGCGGCAGGTGGGGGAAATTACTGGAACTGATCTTTTGTGGCTCTCAATACAGAAGCTGAAAGGAGGGAAGAGGAGATGCCGACTTTCAGCTGCTGCATTGACAGCCACACAGTTATTCCCTCCCCCCCCATGCTTTGCAGACCAGATGAGAGATTTTGGGTCTAATAGACTTCAGACCTCTCAAAAAAAAGGACCTGTCATGGCTATCACAAGGGATGTTGTTCATCCCTTTTCGAGAGCAATAAAAGTGATAAAAAAGTAAAGAAAAACAAATAATAATAATAATTAAAAAAAAAAAAAGCACCCCATTCACACACTAATGTAAAGCCGTGCCTCGGTCCCGCATGTGTATGTAAATGGCGATTACACCACACGTGTGAGAATAATAATTCCAGCATCGGACCTCCTCTGGAATTCTAAACTGGTAACCTGTAAAGGAGGGGAGAGGAGATGCCGACTTTCAGCTGCTGCATTGTCAGCCACACAGTTATTCCCCCCCCTCCCCCCGTGCTTTGCAGACCAGATGAGATTAAATTGTCTCCTATGGAGATGTTTAGGTACTGTAGTTCGGGCGCCATTCCACAGGCTTGGGGCAATTTGTGAAGTGCGACATGTTTGGTATCTATTTACTTGGCGTAACATCATCTTTTATATTTTATAAAAACAACTGGGTTATATGTTATTTTTTTGTGCATTACAATTCATTAAAAGCATTTTTCCCCCAATTAAAATTTGCGTTAGAAGAACCGCCATGCAAATCCTGTGTGACATAAAAAAAATTGCAACACCCACCATTTGATTCTCCAGGGCCTCTGATTAAAAAAAAAAAATATATATATATATAAAATGTCTGGGGGTTCTAAGTAGTTTTCTAGCACAAAAAAAATTTTGTTTTTAACAAATAGGAGAGAAATATATATTTCTCCGGACTGGAAGTGGTTAAAGACATTGATTGGATAATTTTCAGATTTAACTCATTTTATAAACTTTACAAAAAACATCTTTTAAATGTTGGTCTATCTGCCAACCTATAATAAAAAAATTGAGAAGGGTATATATTCAAGACAGTCTGCCAAATTATACGTGCTTAGAAATTGTTCTGGTAGAGCAGGACATTCTCTACATGTTTCACCAAAATCATGGCTTCTTCAGGAGTTACTGTATAACTGTATAACTGTATACAAAACAAAACAAACACAAAAAAACAACATAATACATGTAATGCAAGAACACAAAAAAGCACTAAAAAAATGGACACTTACCCATTCACTGTGTTGTGTGTTGTATACAGTTATCTATGCTGCAATAACTCCTGAAGAAGCCGCACTTTTTGCAAAACACATCAAGAATGTAATATCTGTCATTGAATGCTGATTGGACCAACTACTGTTGAATGAAACCATTTTGTCATTATTGAGCAAATAACATCTGTAGCTTTATATATATGCTGACCAAACGAACGAATGTCAAACAAGACCGTAATATGATTATTATTGGTTTTATTAAGTCACTTTAATGAAATAAATAAATGGATTTGTACATTTTATATAATATTTTGTTGTTGTTTTTTTATGTATGCACCTGAAAAGTCCATCTCTACCTGAGCGATTTCTATTAAAATCTTGAGATGTGGTGCAAGGATTGGGTCATCTTCCACCCACATACAATCTATTCTTCTTTGTGCTTACGAAGCAATGTCACAATTATTTAGGAAGACAAATCATTCATAGAGTAAGGGCTCCATTACACTTCCTTCGGCTTCAACAAGGC
Organism: Lithobates clamitans; assembly: GCA_037952925.1. Taxonomy (NCBI): domain Eukaryota; kingdom Metazoa; phylum Chordata; class Amphibia; order Anura; family Ranidae; genus Lithobates; species Lithobates clamitans. The sequence goes on along the minus strand of JBBGZY010001081.1, from coordinate 95,909 downwards.
TTCGGACAGGCTTTGGTAAAGCTCTCTGAATGCCAGTCAAAGCTCCTCCCACTAAACAAAATGGTTGGCTTACAGTCCTGTTTATACTTTGCTTTTCTTTGGCTTCGCTTCAAAAATTATACCCCATGTATCTTCAGTGGTGCTTCAAAGCATCTTCAAAGCCTCCATTGAAGTCTGTGGCAAAGCTCGCTTGAAGCCCCACTGAAGCCTCATCGAAGCCCCATGAATCCTCACCAAAGCCTCATCAAAGCCCCACAAATCCTCACCAAAGCCCCACCAAAGCCTCATCAAAGCCCCACAATGCCTCATCTAAGCCCCATGAAGCCTCACCGAAGCCTCACTGAAGCCTCATTGAAGCCCCAACGAAGTCTCATCGAAGCCCCACAAATTCTCATCAAAGCCCCACCGAAGCCTCATCGAAGCCCCACAAATCCTCACCAAAGCCCCACCAAAGCCTCATCAAAGCCCCACAAAGCCTTATCCAAGCCCCACCAAGCCCCACCAAGCCTCACCGAAGCCGCACTGAAGCCTCATTGAAGTCCCACGAAGCCTCATGGGCTCCCCCCACCAAAGTCTCATCGAAGCCCCACTGAAGCCTCATCAAAGCCCCACCAAAGCCTCATCGAAGCCCTACGAAGCCCCACCAAAGCCCCACCGAAGCCTCATTGAAGCCCCACCAAAGCCTCATAAAAGCCCCACCGAAGCCTCATTGAAGCCCCACCGAAGCCTCATTGAAGCCCCACCGAAGCCTCATCGAAGCCCCACAGAAGCCTCATCAAAGCCCCACCGAAGCCTCATTGAATCCCCCCCGAAGCCTCATTGAAGCCCCACCAAAGCCTCATCAAAGCCCCACTGAAGCCTCATTGAAGCCCGACCGAAGCCTCATCCAAGCCCCACAAAGCCCCCCTGAAGCTCCACCAAAGCCTCATCCAAGCTTCATAGAAGTCTCATTGAAGCACAAAGCAAAAGCAAGGTGTGAACAGAACTGTAAGCTAACCATTTTATTTAGTGACAGGAGCTCTGACTGGCGCTCAGAGAGCTTTAACAAAGCCTGTCCAAAGCCTTGTTTTGAAGCAATGTGTAAACTAGCCCTAACTGTCACATTGGCCAACACATCAAAGCCCCACCAAAGCCCCACGGAAGCCTCATCAAAGCCCCACTAAAGCCTCATCGAAGCCCTACCGAAGCCTCATCGAAACCCCACCAAATCCTGATCGAAGCCCCACTGAAGCCTCATCGAAGCCCCACCGAAGCCTCATCGAAGCCCCACCAAAGCCTGATCGAAGCCCCACCGAAGCCTCATCGAAGCCCACCGAAGCCTCATCGAAGCCCACCGAAGCCTCATCAAAGCTCCACCAAAGCCCCACCGAAGCCTCATCGAAGCCTCATCGAAGCCCCAGCAAAGCCTGATCGAAGCCCCACCGAAGACTCATCTAAGCCCACCGAAGCCTCATCAAAGCTCCACCAAAGCCCCACTGAAGCCTCATCGAAGCACCAAGCAAAAGTCAAGGTGTAAACAGGACTGTCAGCTAACCATTTTATTTAGTGGGAGGAGCTCTGACTGGCGTTCAGAGAGCTTTAACAAAGCCTGTCCGAAGCCTTGTTTTGAAGCAACGTGTAAACTAGCCCTAACTGTCACATTAGACACATATAGAGCATCATCATGTTATAGAACTGAGATATAAAAGATAAATGAGCACTTTCCATTAACATGGAAGATCCGCTCTATTGAAAGCCTCCAGCCCCCTAAATACAAATCACCTGCAAAAACATTTTAGAAATCAGGCTGATAAGAAAAAAAGTAAAAAAAAAAAGAATGACCTCAATCCTTGCTTCTAATGCTTCTGGGAGGAGTTGATGACATCACTGTGGATCACCGCTCTCTCCTGGGATAAGGGTCTGCTATGGATTGTAACAATTTCCCACCCGGCTTATAACAGATTGACAGACGGACCTCTCTCTGAGTGGTCGTCATATGACTCAGGGGCGTGGTCTGTCACCGGCTGTGTCCACCAATGACTGATCACTATACCGGCCCACTGCCAGTACCATGTGATCGTTCTGACCAATCACAGCAGATCACATGACAATTGTAAACAATAGATGGTTTCCTCTCATGCCATTCACTGTGTACAATTGTGTTGCTAGCTGTGATTAGTCACAGTGATCACATGATACAGACCGGGCCAATCACAGCTAATCCCAACCCTGAATGAATCAGTTCCATTCAGTAAGAATGGTTGCAGTGAAATTCATTGGTTTAAGCAATCACAATGTGTGAAAACACACAGCCATTAATGTCTAAACCGCTGGCAACAAAAGTCAGTACACCCCTAAGTGAAAATCTCCAAATTGGGCCAAAGTGTCAATATTTTGTGTGGCCACCATTATTTTCCAGCACTGCCTTAACCCTCTTGGGCATGGAGGTCACCAGATCTTCACAGGTTGTCACTGGAGTCCTCTTCCCCTCCTCCATGATGACATCACAGAGCTGGTGGATGTTAGAGACCTTGTGCTCCTCCACCTTCCGTTTGAGGATGTCCCACAGATGATCAATAGGGTTTAGGTCTGGAGACATGCTTTGCCAGTCCATCCCCTTTACCCTCAGCTTCTTTAGCAAGGCAGTGGTGGTCTTGGAGGTGTGTTTGGGGTGGTTATCATGTTGGAATACTGCCCTGCGGTCCAGTCTCTGAAGGGAGGGGATCATGCTCTGCTTCAGTATATCACAGTACATGTTGGCATTCATGGTCCCCTCAATGATCTGTAGCTCCCCAGTGCCGGCAGCACTCATACAGGCCCAGACCATGACACTCCCACCACCATGCTTGACTGTAGACAAGACACACTTGTCTTTGTCCTCCTCACCTGGTTGCCCCCACACACGCTTGTCACCATCTGAACCAAATACGTTTATCTTGGTCTCATCAGACCACAGGACATGGTTCCAGTAATCCATGTCCTTAGTCTGTTTGTCTTCAGCAAACTGTTTGTGGACTTTCTTGTGCATCATCTTTAGAAGAGGCTTCCTTCTGGGAGGACAGCCATGCAGACCAATTTGATGCAGTGTGCGGCGTATGGTCTGAGCACTGACAGGCTGACCCCCCACCCCTACAACCTCTGCAGCAATGCTGGCAGCACTCATACGTCTATTTCCCAAAGACAACCTCTGGATATGACGCTGATCATGTGACCTCAACTTCTTTGGTGGACCATGGCGAGGCCTGTTCTGAGTGGAACCTGTCCTGTTATACCGCTGTATGGTCTTGGCCACCGTGCTGCAGATCAGTTTCAGGGTCTTGGCAATCTTCTTATAGCCTAGGCCATCTTTATGTAGAGCAACAATTCTTTTTTTCAGATCCTCAGAGAGTTCTTTGCCATGAGGTGCCATGTTGTACTTCCAGTGACCAGTATGAGAGAGTGAGAGCGATAACACCAAATTTAACACACCTGCTCCCCATTCACACCTGAGACCTTGTAACACTAACGAGTCACATGACACCGGGGGAGGGAAAATGGCTAATTGGGCCCAATTTGGAGATTTTCACTTAGGGGTGTACTGACTTTTGTTGCCAGCGGTTTAGACATTAATGGCTGTGTGTTGAGATATTTTGAGTGGACAGCAAATTTACACTGTTATACAAGCTGTACACTCACTACTTTACATTGTAGACAAGTGTCATTTCTTCAGTGTTGTCACATGAAAAGATAGAAGAAAAGATTTGATGGGACTTTGATGGGATTAATTCCCTTCATGCCAACCGTATGCAAATTTGCGTTCATGGCTTGAAGGGGTTAATCCGGGGTGATGCCTGCAGCTGCAGGCATCACCCCGGTACCGTTTTTTAGAGCGGGCGATTACAAAGTAACATTTTTTTATAAACATTGATCAGATGAGAGATACAAAGTAACATTGTTTATAAACATTGATCAGACGAGAGATAGAGAGATACAAAGTAACATTGTTTATAAACATTGATCAGACGGGAGATAGAGAGATACAAAGTAACATTGTTTATAAACATTGATCAGACAGGAGATAGAGAGATACAAAGTAACATTGTTTATAAACATTGATCAGACGAGAGATAGAGAGATCACATGTGATGCCATACAATGAATAAGGAGTAACTGAGAATCCTACTTATTACGTATGATGTCCGCCATGTCTTTAGATAATAGAATCATCTACATACTGTACATTGAATGAGGAGTATCTGAGGATCTCACTTACTATGTATGATGTCAGCTGTGTCTATAGATAAGGGGATCATCTACATAAAATGAATGAAGAGTGACTGAGGATCCGGCCTACTCTGTATATAGCCAGCTGTGTCCCTGGATAATGGAGCCATCTACATACAATGCATGAGGAGTGACTGAGGATCCTGCATATTATAAATGATGATGTGAGTTGTGTCTATGGAGAATAGACTCATCATCTATATACAATGAAGGAGACGTGACTGAGGATCCAGCACACTATGTATGATGCCAGCCTTGTCTCTGGATGATGGACTCATTGACATGCAATGAACGAGGAGCACCTGAGGATCCAGTGTTCTTCTATGTATGATATGAGCCGTGTCTCTGGATAGTGGAATTGTCTCACCAGCAGAGTCAGGATCTGGTGTGTAGAACATCTGTAGAGGAAATAAAGGAGCTCGGTCTAATATATAGAGTACACAGAGCCTCAGGACATCGGCAATCCACCGGGGAGACGTCCACAACCTAGGATGAGATAATAAGATCCCTCAGGGAAATAGAACATGGATAATGATAAATCCTTATGTAGTCATTGTCATAATATTTCCTTTTTATCATTTAAAGATGGACTTCATATCAATAAATACAACATTTAATACAGTTGTGTATTTATTAACATTTTACTTAAAACCCCCAAAACATTTTATAATAATATATTTCTGAAAGCAATGACCCTGTAAAATAAAATGGTGGCAGCTACAAACTTTATGGCATAAAAGATTTGTGTTCCTGTTTATCAAATCAATATTTTTAGTAAAATGTACTCTCATTTATTTTAAGGCACATAAATAGAATACAATATATATATATATATATATATATATATATATATATATATATATATATATATTGTAACATGTAAAAAATGAGATTGCAGTAGTTAATTGTCCATCCTGTCTATCCCTTCATCCCCCATGGTCCACTATCAGCTGTTGCTCTGCCTCTTCTCTCAGCAGCCCATGGTCCATCTTGCCTATCCCTTCATCCCCCATGGTCCACTATCAGCTCCTGCTTTTCCTCATCTCCCAGTAGTCCATGGTCCATCTTGCCTATCCCTTCATCCCCCATGGTCCAATATCAGCTCCTGCTTTTCCTCATCTCCCAGTAGTCCATGGTCCATCTTGCCTATTCCTTCACCGACCATGGTCTACTGTCAGCTCCTGCTCTGCCTCTTCTCCCAGCAGTCCATGGTCCATCTTGCCTATCCCTTAATCCACCATGGTCCACTATCAGCTCCTAGTCTGCCTTTTCTTCCAGCAGTCCATGGTCCATCTTGCCCATCCCTTCATCCCCCATGTCCACTATCTGCTCCTGCTCTGCTTCTTCTTCCAGCAGCCCATGGTCCACTCTCAGCTCCCACCCTGCCTCTTCTTTCAGCAGTCCATTGTCCACCTTGCCTATCCCTTCATCCCCCATGGTCCACTATCAGCTCTTGTTCTGCCTCTTCTGCCAGAAGTTCATGGTCCATCTTGCCAGTTCTTTATTCCCCCTGATACACTACCTGTTCTTGCTTTTTCTCTTCTCCTAGCAGTCCATGGTCCAACTTGCTTATTCCTTCATCCCCCCCCCGCCCTTCTGGTCCACTATCAGCTCCTGCTCTGCCTCTTCTTCCAGCAGTCCATGGTCCATCTTACCTATCCCTTCGTCCCCCATGGTCCACTATCAGCTTCTGCTCTTCCTCATCTTCCATTAGTCCAAGGTTCACCTTGTCTATTCCTTCATTCACCATGGTCCACTATCAGCTGATGCTCTGCCTTTTCTCCCAGCAGTCCATTGTCCATCTTGCCCATCCCTTCTTCTGCCATGTCCACTATCAGCTCCTGCTCTGCTTCTTCTCCCAGCAGCCCATGGTCCATCTTGCCTATCGCTTCATCCCTCATGGTCCACTACCAGCTCCTGCTCTGCCTCTTCTCCCAGCAGTCCACTGTCAATCTTGCCAGTTTCCAACCTCTGGTGGTCAACTATCAGCTCCTGCTCTGCCTCTTCTCCCAGCAGTCCATGGTCCATCCTGCCTATCCCACCATCCCCCATGATCCACTATTAGCTGCCACTCTGCCTCTTCTCCAAGCAGTCCGTGGTCCATCTTGCCTATCCCTTCATCCCCCCTGGTCCACTCTCAGCTCCTGCTCTGTCTCTTCTCCCAGCAATCCATGGTCTATCTTGCCAATTCCTTTTTTCCCATGATCCACTATCAGCTCCTGCTCTGCCTCTTCTCCCAGCAGCTCATGGTCCACCTTGCCTATTCCTTCAACCCTAATGGTCATTATCAGCTCCTGCTCTGTCTCTTATTCCAGCAGCCCATGGTCCATCTTGCCTATTCCTTCAACCCTCATGATTCACTATCAGCTCTGTTGTCAACACATGTATATTATTTCCTTATTTTCAGTAGCCACCATTCCTTTAAGTATCGATGGAACAACCCCCCCCCCCCTATTTTAAATGGCAGACAAGGCAGGGAGACCATAAATGGGGCCTGTATGGCCCGCTGGGAATTTACACAGAAATGATAAAAAATAATCAATTTTTATTCCATAAACATAAAAACAATAAGGTACAAAACACCATTAAAAACAACAAATTCACGTATACAATTCATCCTGCAATGTTTAGGCATGCAGGACCAAACGTTTCTAGAAGGTTAATTTCAGGATCCACGCCCTAATTGTATAGTCTATATTGCAAATTATACATTTTCCAAGAAGAACCATTTGTAGATCCCATTCTTCAGAACATCATATATAGACATGAATATTCTTTCAGTGAGATATAAAGAATAGCAGTGGTCATCAACTCTATGGGATCACCAACAGGGCTAAATCTAAAAGACTCCAAATATATTGTCATGTCCCCTTATCCTATATAGATGCTCTCCTCTCTTATGTTCATTGCCTCAATATAAAACTATTTTCGTGAAAGCCACATCTGTGTCATCAAAAAAAGCACATGTCTGATTCCAATATGGCGCCCGAGCAGCAATGCCTTTTGGTGCCCCCAGAATTGATGACCACTGCTATTCGATATACGTCTATTTTTATTTAGACATTCTAAATATATCTCTATATATCAGCCTTTGGCTTTCCATCGATCTGAGATTTAGGAGTCATGATTTTGTTCATCCAAACTGAAAACCAAGCAAGTTGTCCCTGGAATTAGCTTAATATCTGCTCATCTCATGGATGATGGAAGATGATGAGAAGATGTTTATCATGTTATGAAACTCACCCATCCAGGGAACGGTGTATTATTTAAGGCTAAACGTGACCGTGTGCTCTCCGGCTACAAATCTAGAAACCATGGTGAATGCCCGTTGACGAATTTCTCTCATTTTTATGCCATAGATGATCGGGTTCATCATCGGAGGGACAAGAACGTAGAGGTTGGCCAGGAGGATGTGGACCTGCAGTGGTATATATTTGTGGCCAACTCTGTGAGCGATAAAAGAGAAGAAAGCTGGAGTGTAGAAGAGAACAATAACGCAGACATGTGACACGCATGTATTAAAGGCTTTGAAACGATCCTCAGAGGACGGCAGCCTCAGAACAGCTGAGATTATTAATACATAGGATGCAGAAATGAGAGAGATGTCGAGACCAGTGGCACAAGCGGCAATGACCAGTCCGTACACCACATTAACCAATATGTCAGCTGTACCCAACCTGGCCACCGACATGTGCTCACAGTAGGTGTGCTCTATCAGGTTGCTTTGCTGGAATGGCAATCTATTAAGGAGGAATACGAATGGGGTTACCATTAAAAGACTTCTAGAAAGAGCAAAAGCAGCTGCCTTCCCGATAAAGGAACTGGTGAGGGTTGTGGAATAGCTCAAAGGATGGCATATGGCGCAGTAACGATCATAGGCCATGGAAAGCAAGATGGCCGATTCGGACCAAAACTGGAATGAATGAAAAATACTTGGGTGAGACATCCGTTGAAAGAGATCTCTTGGGAATTGAACCAGAATAAGCTGAGGGTCTTCGGTATGGTGGTGGAGCTCAAGAGGACGTCACTGACTGCCAACATAACCAGGAAGATATACATGGGTTGGTGGAGGCTTTCATTGGCTGAGATGACCAATATCAAGATAGAGTTCCCTAGAAGAGACAGGATATACATGATGGAGAACGGGATGGAGATAAGGAGATGTGAGTCCTCCAGTCCAGGGATTCCCATCAGAAGGAAATAGTCAGGGTGGAGACTGGTAGAATTCCACATTTACTGAGTAATTTGAATGCCTGTATTCAGAAGAAGTAAAACATCAGTTGTTGCATAGTGATTACCATAAAAATGGTGGACTTTTACAACATGTGAAACAAACTCAGCAATTGTTATGAGATCCTCTATATGTTCTGTAGAGGGCTCCAGATATACTGCAGTCACAACACTATATAAAGTACAAAACGTTAAAGAAAATGTTTCTTTTTATGTTTTTTGTTATTATTATATGCATGTGCAGCACCCTCTAGTATGTAGTCTAGGGTGAAAAAATGTACTTCTGATTCATGGTAGTTGTGTGAGTCTGGAAATTGGGTCAGGTTACTGTAGGTCAGGCTGGAGGGCTCTACAGGTCAGGCCTCTGGTATCTCCCCCTGGTTCGAGAAGCTCGGAGAAGTCTCTAGAACCTAGTAGGTGGAGGCCAGGAGGTCCCGATCTGCATATTTATGGTAATCTGGTAAATCTCCAGGCAGGAGGCTTGGCAGGTTGGCTGGATCAGCCTTTAAATATTGCAGAGTCTGGCCAGCAGGAGATCGGGTGGAAGATGGAGTATTGAGGCTGTGTCGTGTGGCCTGGAAGGGGACCATGAGGCTGAGGGGGGCTCTGCCTCCATGTTGGGAGCTTAGGACGAAGGATAGAGGGATCTCCACTGCCCTACAGCCTCTTCTAGGAGACACCCTGGCTTGCATGGAAGGATCAGGACAGCCAGAGACCTGGACAGTAGTCTCTTCTGAAGCAGCAGGATAGTGTAAGTACCTCTACACCTCCAGGGCCTAAAAGGGAGAGACCTGCCCGATGCAACATCGATCAAGCTTTCTGGGACACTGCCAAAAAGCTAAACCCAACCCTAGTCCTGGGACATTTCACCAAGGAGCCTGGGGGGGCTGGTATTTTCAAGAAAGGGGACATAGAGCTCCTACAAGTTGGGACTTTGTTAAAAATGCTACTCAGGGGGACACAGAGCTCCTAGAAGGGGGATTTCCTTTGGCAAGTCTAGGAAGACTGTTGCTGTTCCGGGGGGGGGGGGGTGCAGTCAAATATTTGTGCATTTTTCTGGTGTAGATAGTTACATAGTAGATGAGGTTGAAAAAAGTCCATCAAGTCCAACCTCTGTGTGTGATTATGTGTCAGTATTACATTGTATATCCCTTGCGGTCATTCAGGTGATTATCTAATAGTTTCTTGAAGCTATCAATGCTCCCCGCTGAGACCACCGCCTGTGGAAGGGAATTCCACATCCTTGCCGCTCTTACAGTAAAGAACCCTCTACGTAGTTTAAGGTTAAACCTCTTTTCTTCTAATTGTAATGAGTGGCCACGTGTCTTGTTAAACTCTCTTCTGCGAAAAAGTTTTCTCCCTATTGTGGGGTCACCAGTCCGGTATTTGTATATTGTGGGGTCACCAGTCTGGTATTTGTATATTGTGGGGTCACCAGTCCGGTATTTGTATATTGTGGGGTCACCAGTCCGGTATTTATATATTGTGGGGTCACCAGTCCGGTATTTGTATATTGTGGGGTCACCAGCCCGGTATTTGTATATTGTGGGGTCACCAGTCCAGTATTTATATATTGTGGGGTCACTAGTCCGGTATTTCTCTATTGTGGGGTCACCAGTCCGGTATTTGTATATTGTGGGGTCACCAGTACGGTATTTATATATTGTGGGGTCACCAGTCCGGTATTTGTATATTGTGGGGTCACCAGTCCGGTATTTATATATTGTGGGGTCACCAGTCCGGTATTTATATATTGTGGGGTCACCAGTCCGGTATTTATATAATGAAATCATATCCCCTCTCAAGCGTCTCTTCTCCAGAGAGAATAAGTTCAGAGCTCACAACCTTTCCTCATAACTAAGATCCTCCAGACCCTTTATTAGCTTTGTTGCCCTTCTTTGTACTCGCTCCATTTCCAGTACTTCCTTCCTGAGGACTGGTGCCCAGAACTGGACAGCATACTCCAGGTGCGGCCGGACCAGAGTCTTGTAGAGCGGGAGAATTATCGTTTTATCTCTGTAGTTGATCCCCTTTTTAATGCCAATATTCTGTTTGCTTTATTAGCAGCAGCTTGGCATTGCATGTCACTGCTGAGCCTCTCATCTACTAGGACCCCCAGGTCCTTTTCCATCCTAGATCCCCCCAGAGGTTCTCCCCCCAGTGTATAGATTGCATTCAGATTTTTGCCACCCAAATGCATTATTTTACATTTTTCTACATTGAACCTCATTTGCCATGTAGTCGCCCCTCCCCCATTCATTTGTTCAGGTCTTTTTGCAAGATTTCCACATCCTGCGGAGAAGTTATTGCCCTGCTTAGCTTAGTATCGTCTGCAAATACAGATTGAACTGTTTATCCCATCCTCCAGATCGTTTATGAACAAATTAAATAGGACTGGTCCCAGCACAGAACCCTGGGGGTACATATGTAGCTAACACCCTCTACTAGGTAGGTGCTAGAGGTGAGGGTTTTTGTAGTGCAGGTAAATTTAGGCAGGCCTAGGCCTGTGTGTTTTGATCTGTGTGGGCTGGGAGTGGCTCAGAGCAGCAGCCGTGACTCACAGAGAGCATCACTCCACAAATATGTCAAAATCTAAAATTGTGCACACCTGAGGAATGGCCACAAACTTTCGTACCTAAAATTCTCCATTGGTGAGGCATTAAAAGGCTTTCCAGGATATCAGATTAGAGATAATTGTGAGTAATGACCCTAGAATGATTGTTTGTGGTGATATCTCACGTGTGCTACAATCACCATCTACATATGTGTGCATTTGAATGTGAGCAGGTTGAGAAGGGGGTGCTTTTATATATGTTTTTATTGTTTTTATTCATATTATTTCATGTTTTTTTTTTAATCTTCTTTTTGAACTACTACCATCTGGCAGGAGGTTCACAAATATATGCTGGAGGCACCCTGACCAGTACGCAGGGGCACGCTGACCAGTATGCTGGGGCACACTGAACAGTATACTGGGGGTACGCTGACCAGTTGGTAGGGGGATGCTCACCAGTATGCTGGGGGTACATTGACAAGTATACTGAGGGCACGCTGACCAGTATGCAGGGGCACTCTGAACAGCATACTGGGGGTACGCTGACCAGTACACTGGGGGCACGCTGACCAGTTGCTGGGTGTACGCTGACCAGTAAGCAGGGGGCACTCTGACCAGTACACTGGGGGCACGCTGACCAGTAAGCAGGGGGCACGCTATGGTGCGATCTGTCCTGTGGATACAGCCGATGACTGTACCGGCCAGCTGCTGGTACCATGTGATCGCTGTGACCAATCACAGAAGATCACATGAGAATTGTAAACAATGGATGGCTTCCTTTCACGCCATTCATTGTGTACAATTGTGTTGTTAGCTGTGATTGGTCACAGTGATCACATGGTACAGACAGGGCCAATCACAGCTAATCACAACAATACACACTGAATGAATCAGTTTCCCGCAGTCAAATACATTTTTAAACTTTTTTTTTTTTCTTACTGTCACCAGTCAGTTTCCCTAATCACCCCCACACCAGTTATATAATGATGCTGTACTGCACTGTAAACATTCCTTGTAATAGGAATGGTGTGTGACAGGTCCTCTTTATGGAGAGATGTGGGGGTGTCAATAAGACCCCACATCTCTCCTCCAGACTGGAAAGCATGAAATCTAAAAAACAAAAATCCACGATCTCATGCTTACCAGCCATAATCACGGCTTTGTTTACAACCGCGGCCCGGACATGACATCATAACGCCGCCCCCAGGCCTCCAATGGTCACAGAGAGGACTGGTGACCATCTGGTCACCGGAAATCTCCATGGTTGTCATCCGGCAGCGGCCGATTCTTTTTCTGGGTCCCCAATGGCACGGGAGAGCCCGGAGATGCACCAGTTGGCGGCGGGAGGGGGGATGTCCCCTCCCGTTGCCTGTAAAAATGATCAAGTGGCGGACTGCGCAATTGTCATTCAAAGTGTGAGAGCGCTGAAAGCTGAAAATTGTCCTGGACAGGAAGGGGGTGAAAGTGCCCGGTATTGAAGAGGGGGGTGCCCAGAATTGAAGAGGGGGAGGTGCCCGGTATTAAAGAGGGGGGTGCCCAGTATTGAAGAGGGTGGTGCCCAGTATTGAAGAGGGGGAGGTGCCCGGTATTAAAGAGGGGGGTGCCCAGTATTGAAGAGGGTGGTGCCCAGTATTGAAGAGGGGGAGGTGCCCGGTATTGAAGAGGGGGAGGTGCCCGGTATTGAAAAGCGGGGGTGCCCAGTATTGAAGAGGGGGGTTCCAGTATTGAAGAGGGGGAGGTGCCTTGTATTGAAGAGGGGGTGCCCGGTATTGAAGAGGGGGGTGTCCAGTATTGAAGAGGGGGAGGTGCCTTGTATTGAAGAGGGGGGTGCCCGGTATTGAAGAGGGGTTGCCTGGTATTGAAGAGGGGGGCTTCCCAGTATTGAAGAGGGGGTGCGCGGTATTGAAGAGGGCGGTGCCCAGTATTGAAGGAGGGGTGCCTGGTATTGAAGAGGGGGGCTTCCCAGTATTGAAGAGGGCGGCTGCCTGGTATTGAAGAGGAGGTGCCTGGTATTGAAGAGGGGGTTTGCCTGGTATTGAAGAGGGGGGTGCCCGGTATTGAAGAGGGGGGTGCCTGGTATTGAAGGGGGTGGGGGGCTGCCCGGTATTGAAGAGGGGGGGTGCCCAGTATTGAAGAGGGGGGTGCCTGGTATTGAAGAGGGGGGTGCCCGGTATTGAAGAGGGGGTTTGCCTGGTATTGAAGAGGGGGGTGCCCGGTATTGAAGAGGGGGGTGCCTGGTATTGAAGGGGGTGGGGGGGCTGCCCGGTATTGAAGAGGGGGGGTGCCCAGTATTGAAGGGGGGGGTGCCTGGTATTGAAGAGGGGGGTGCCCAGTATTGAAGCGGGGTGTCCGGTATTGAAGAGGGGGGGTGCCCAGTATTAAAGAGGGGGGTGGCTGCCTGGTATTAAAGAGGGGGGCGGCTGTCCGGTATTGAAGAGGGGGGTGCCCAGTATTGAAGCGGGGTGCCCGGTATTGAAGAGGGGGGGTGCCTGGTATTGAAGAGGGGGGTGGCTGCCCGGTATTAAAGAGGGGGGCGGCTGTCCGGTATTGAAGAGGGGGGTGGCTGCCCGGTATTGAAGGGGGTGGGGGGGCTGCCTGGTATTGAAGGGGGTGGGGGGGGGCTGCCCGGTATTGAAGAGGGGCGGTGCCCAGTATTGAAGAGGGGGTGTGCCCAATATTGAAGAGGGGGTGCCCAGTATTAAAAAGGGTGGGGTGCCCGGTATTGAAGAGGGGGGTGCACGGTTTTGAAGAGGGGGGTGCCCAGTATTGAAGGGGGGGTGCCCGGTATTGAAGAGGGGGGTGCACGGTTTTGAAGAGGGGGGGTGCCCAGTATTGAAGGGGGGGTGCCTGGTATTGAAGAGGGGGGTGCACGGTTTTGAAGGGGGGGTGCCCAGTATTGAAGGGGGTGGGGGGTGCCCAGTATTGAAGAGGGGGGTGCCCGATATTGAAGAGGGGGGGTGCCCAGTATTGAAGGGGGGGTGCCTGGTATTGAAGAGGGGGGTGCACGGTTTTGAAGGGGGGGGTGCCCAGTATTGAAGGGGGTGGGGGGTGCCCAGTATTGAAGAGGGGGGTGCCCGATATTGAAGAGGGAGGGTGCCTGGTATTGAAGAAGGGGGTGCCCAGTATTGAAGAGGGGGGTGCCCGATATTGAAGAGGGGGGGTGCCCAGTGTTGAAGGGGGGGTGCCTGGTATTGAAGAGGGGGGTGCACGGTTTTGAAGGGGGGGGTGCCCAGTATTGAAGGGGGTGGGGGGTGCCCAGTATTGAAGGGGGGGTGCCCGATATTGAAGAGGGGGGGTGCCCAGTATTGAAGGGGGGGTGCCTGGTATTGAAGAGGGGGGTGCACGGTTTTGAAGGGGGGGGTGCCCAGTATTGAAAAGGTTAAGAGTTTTAGGGTAAAAATGAAGGTTTTTTACAAGAGATGAAGTGGATAAGCCTAGAGGGGCACCAACCCTCCACAGAAATGTAGGTAGTAATAAGAAAACACTGATTACAGTTCAGGAATCGTTTCTCATTCTTTACGGATTTATTAAGTCATTTGTGTTATTTTTTGTGATTTTGCAAAATGTCTTACCTGGAGATCCTTCCTGTTGCAGGCTGACAGCGCTGTGCTGATATCTTCCAAATAACAGAAGTGTTCTCGGCCTCGGTATGAAAGCTTTTTGCCCAACTTACTGAAATATGGATTTAAGGTCTAAGTCCACCTTTTGCCCCAAAGTGGATAAACAAAGAGAAGTATTCCGTGTCGGCCCTTCCATGGTTATCTGGAGGGAAGGACTCATCACAGATTGGGGACTCAGGACGATGGAAGATCTTACCGGGAGTGGAGAGAAGGATCAGTGAGGGGATCCTCAGTATCTGGACGCTGAACAATGCGATCATCTCTTATATACGGAATACGCTGCATCCGGGGATTGGGGGAATTCACCTGGGGGGGTCAATGTTCTCCGATGTTCTGAGTAGACACAATCTCTGGGGAGGAGGAAACAAGAACAACTATTGAGGCTTCATTTTCTATTATAGGTTCTAAATCTGCGCAAATCAATGACCAGAAAAAAAACAAATAAACTACAATAAAGAGCTTTGTGCTGTAAAGTGTAAAAAACACCGACAATGTGAAAAGAAACTCAGGAACCAAGTTCTTACAGTGCTTTGACAAAGTATTCATACCCCTTGACATTTCACACATTGTGTCACATTATAACCAAAAACGTAAATGTATTTTATTGGGATTTTATGTGACAGACCAACACAAAGAGGCACATAATTGTGAAGTGGAAGGAAAATGATAAATGATACAAATAAATATGTGAAAAGTGTGTGGGGGGGGCATTTGTATGGCGCCCCCCCGGAGTCAATACTTTGTAGAACCCCCTTTCTCTGCAATTACAGCTGCAAGTCTTTTTGGGGGTGTCTCTACCAGCTTTGCACATCTAGAGAGGACATTTCTGCCCATTCTTATACATAGTTACATAGTAGGTGAGGTTGAAAAAAGACACAAGTCCATCAAGTCCAACCTATGTGTGTGATTATGTGTCAGTATTACAATATATATCCCTGTATGTTGCGTTCATTCAGGTGATTATCTAATAGTTTCTTGAAACAATCAATGCTCCCCGCTGAGACCACCGCCTGTGGAAGGGAATTCCACATCCTTGCCGCTTTTACAGTAAAGAACCCTCTACGTAGTTTAAGGTTAAACCTCTTTTCTTCTAATTGTAATGAGTGGCCCCAAGTCTTGTTAAACTCCCTTCCACAAAAAAGTTTTCTCCCTATTGTGGGGTCACCAGTACAGTATTTATATATTGTGGGGTCACCAGTCCGGTATTTGTATATTGTGGGGTCACCAGTCCGGTATTTATATATTGTGGGGTCACCAGTACAGTATTTATATATTGTGGGGTCACCAGTCCGGTATTTGTATATTGTGGGGTCACCAGTCCGGTATTTATACAATGAAATCATATCCCCTCTCAAGCGTCTCTTCTCCAGAGAGAATAAGTTCAGTGCTCACAACCTTTTCTCATAACTAAGATCCTCCAGACCCTTTATTAGCTTTGTTGCCCTTCTTTGTAGTCGCTCCATCTCCAGTACATCCTTCCCGAGGACTGGTGCCCAGAACTGGACAGCATACTCCAGGTGCGGCCGGACCAGAGTCTTGTAGAGCGGGAGAATTATCGTTTTATCTCTGGAGTTGATCCCTTTTTAATGCCAATATTCTGTTTGCTTTGTTAGTAGCAGCTTGGCATTGCATGTCATTGCTGAGCCTATCATCTACTAGGACCCCCAGGTCCTTTTCCATCCTAGATTCCCCCAGAGGTTCTCCCCCCTGTCTATAGATTGCATTCATATTTTTGCCACCCAAATGCATTATTTTACATTTTTCTACATTGAACCTCATTTGCCATGTAGTCGCCCCTCCCCCATTCATTTGTTCAGGTCTTTTTGCAAGATTTCCACATCCTGCGGAGAAGTTATTGCCCTGCTTAGCTTAGTATTGTCTGCAAATACAGAGATTGAACTGTTTATCCCATCCTCCAGATTGTTTATGAACAAATTAAATAGGATTGGTCCCAGCACAGAACCCTGGGGGACCCCACTACCCACCCCTGACCATTCTGAGTACTCCCCATTTATCACCACCCTCTGAACACGCCCTTGTAGCAAGTTTTCAATCCATGTACTCACCCTATGGTCCATGCCAACGCACCTTATTTTGTACAGTAAACGTTTATGGGGAACTGTGTCAAATGCTTTTGCAAAATCCAGGTACACCACGTCTACGGGCCTTCCTTTATCTAGATGGCAACTCACCTCCTCATAGAAGGTTAATAGATTGGTTTGGCAAGAACGATTCTTCATGAATCCATGCTAATTACTGCTAATGATATCATTCTTATTACTAAAATCTTGTATATAGTCCCTTATCATCCCCTCCAAGAGTTTACATACTATTGATGTTAGGCTAACTGGTCTGTAATTCCCAGGGATGTATTTTGGGCCCTTTTTAAATATTGGTGCTACATTGGCTTTTCTCCAATCAGCTGGTACCATTCCAGTCAGTAGACTGTCTGTAAAAATTAGGAACAATGGTCTGGCTATTACTTGACTGAGTTCCCTAAGTACCCTCGGGTGCAAGCCATCTGGTCCCAGTGATTTATTAATGTTAAGTTTCTCAAGTTTAATTTTAATTCTGTCCTCTGTTAACCATGTAGGTGCTTCCTGTGATGTGTCCTGAGGATAAACACTGCAGTTTTGGTTACTGAAGGCCCCCGATTCACTCGTGAAGACTGAGGAGAAGAATAAATTCAATACCTTCGCCATCTCCCCATCCTTTGTAACCAGATGTCCTTCCTCATTCTTTATGGGGCCACTATGGTCTGTCCTCCCTTTTTTACTGTTTACATACTTAAAGAATTTCTTTGGATTTTTTTTACTCTCCTCCGCTATGTGTCTTTCATGTTCTATCTTAGCAGTCCTGATTGTCCCCTTACATTCCTTGTTGCATTCTTTATAAAGTTGGAATGCTGATGATGATCCCTCAGCCTTGTATTTTTTAAAGGCCTTCTCCTTTGCTTTTATATGCATTTTTACGTTGGAGTTAAACCACTCAGGACTTTTATGCGCTCTTTTATATTTCTTTCCTGTTGGGATGCACTGGCTAATACCCTTATTTAATATGCTCTTAAAACATACCCATTTTTCCTCCATGTTCTTTATTCCTAAGATTTTATCTCATTTAGTATCTTCTAGCAAGCTTCATAGTTTAGGGAAGTTGGCTCTTTTGAAATTCAGTGTCTTTGCATTGCCTTTATGTTTCCTACTTGTGTGATTTATACTGAAACTAATTGACCTGTGATCACTGTTTCTTAAATTGCCCCGTATTTCCACATCCGTGATCAGGTCTTTATTGTTGGTAATCAGTAGATCCAGTAACGCTTTGTTCCTAGTTGGAGCGTCTACCATCTGAACCATGAAATTGTCCTGCAAGACATTTAGGAACTGGCTGTCAGAAACCATGAAATCAGGCCGAGGCAGAGGTACAGTTGAATCACACTTGTTTAATATTAAAAGTAAAAAGAACAAACGTAGTCAAAACATAGCCAAAGGTCAGTAACCGGAACGAAAAGTCAGCCAGAACGGATAGTCAGCCAGAAGTCAGGGATCAATGTAGTGGAACAGCAAGCAGGATTTGGAGTCAGAAGGGATGTCAGCAAAACAAGTCTTGAACAGGATCGCAGGAGATAGTCTCTGTGATGTTGACCAAGGTGAAGGCAGAGCTGGACGTCTTAAGTAGGCAGGACTGACGAGCAGGATATCATCAACAGCTGAGTAACTGTGGAGAGAGATGGGAGCTGGCAATTAGCTGATTGGCCAGCTCAGAGAAGGAAGGGCTGAGATCAGCCCTGACAGTACCCCCTCCTGAATGACCCCTCCCCCTCGGAGGACCACCAGCCTTGAGGGAAAAATGTCTATGGAAATCACGGAGGAGGACAGGGGCATGTACGTCCGAGGATGAGACCCAGGATCATTCCTCAGACCGTACCCTTTCCAATGCACCAGGTACTCTATGCACTCATGGAACCTACGGGAGTCAACAATGGGCTATACTTCATACTGCTCATTGTTCTCAAAGTGTACAGGGTGAGGACGTGGCACCGAGGTGGTAAATCGGTTGCAGACCAAAGGTTTTAATAAGGAGACATGAAATACATTCAAAATATGCATATTAGAAGGAAGGTCTAATGCGTAAGCCACTGTGTTAATCCTGCGAAGAATACGAAAAGGCCCAATAAACCGAGGTGCGAACTTCAGAGATGGAACACGAAGTCGGAGGTTGCGAGATGACAATCAGACTCTGTCCCCAACCTGGTAGGAAGGCACAGGCAGGCGTCTGCAGTCAGCATGGAGTCTGTACCTATCATTAGCATGACGCAAAGCCTCCTGGACTTGTGCCCAAGTGGAACGAAGACCATGGAGATGCTCCTCTAATGCAGGAATACTCTGCAGAACAAACGAGTCAGGCAACATGGAAGGTTGGAAACCATAGTTCGCCATAAACGGGGACAATCGGGAAGCAGAATTCAAGGCACTGTTGTGAGCAAACTCTCCCCCCGGTAATAGGTCTGACCAGTTATTATGATGGTCAGAAATATAGCAATGTTTCTCCAAGGACTGATTGGCTCGCCAGAACTGGGACACAAACTGACTACACTTGTCTGAGACAATCACCTTGGGTAGTCCGAGTAAGCGAAAGATCTCCCGATCAAAAATGGAAGCCAGTTCCTTAGAAGTGGGCAACTTCTTAAGTGGAATATAATGACACATCTTTGAGGACCGGTCAACCACCATAAGGATAACTGTGTTGCCCTGGGAGTTGGGTAACTCCACAAGACAGGGGGGTCAAGGGCCTCTCTCTATTGGGTATGGGTTGTAGGAGGCCCACTGGAAGGTGTCGTGGAGTCTTACTCTGAGAACACACGGAACAGGCAGCTACAAAGGCACTTACATCAGCACATAGACTAGGCCTCCAGAATTGTTGGGAAATAACTTGGAATTGGATTATCTCATGGTGAAGAGCCCCTACGGCCATGGACAACAGAACCGTCTCATGAGTCACATGGGCAGGCTGTAGAGGTCTCCCGTCAAGAGCCTCAATGGCAAGTGAAATGTCACGCAGCTGCAGCAGAATCGAGTGCTTCGATACAAAGGCAGCATCAATGAACTGGCCTGCAGCCCCAGAGTCGATTAGAGGCGACGGACGACTCAGCCCATGAAAGGGTAACCGAAACCAGGGGCTTAACCTTCTGGATAACTGGGGACGAAACAACGCCACCTAATGTCTGTCCATGACAGGACCTCAAGGTTCGGGCGTTCCCTGGATGGGTAGGACAAGACTTCAAAAAGTGACCTGCCTGGGCACACTAAAGGCACAATCTCTCCCTTCTCCTAAAGGTTCTCTCATCCTCAGAGAGACACGTGAAGCCCAAGTGCATGGGTTCACCTTCACTGACCGACTCAGTACCAGGAGGCATTGGAGGTGAGGGAGGCACGGGTGGGACTGCAAAGCTCGAAGGCAAACGTACAGGAGGCTTCCGCAAGTGCTCCTTAAAAGAGAGTCTCTCTCTGATTCTGAAGTCAATGAGGATGGCAAACGTGATCAACTTCTCCAGCTCAGTAGGTATATCTTGGGCTGCTATCTCATCCTTGATGGAATCCGAGAGACTATGAGAAAAAGCAGCCACGAGGGCCTCATTGTTCCACGCAACCTCTGCTGCCAGAGTATGAAATTCAATGGCGTAGTCGGCAACAGTTCTCGTACTCTGTTCGATGGACATGAGGCACTTGGCAGCAGAAGCAGAGCGTGCGGGAACGTCAAATACCCTTTTAAACTAAGCCACAAACTCAGGGTAGCTCAAGACAACAGGTTTTTGCGTCTCCCATAGAGGGTTTTCCCAGGCCAATGCTCTCTCAGAAAGCAAAGATAACACAAAACCTACTTTGCTTCTGTCCGTGGGAAACGCCTGGGGCAGCATCTCAAAGTATATCTCAACCTGGTTGAGAAACCCTCTGCATTGGACTGGATCGCCCCCAAATCGCTGGGGAAGCAGAGTGGAATCAGACATACCTCTTATAGAGGTAATACTTGAGGTGGGTGCCTGCACAGAGACTGGAGGAGCAGCAGGGAAGGCCTGCAACACAGGTTGTACCGGAGCAGCCATAGTGGAAGATTCAAGGTGAGCTGTGTGACTCAGGAGCGTTTGTAACGCTATGGCGAACTGAAACATGTGGTGATCCAGTTCATTCAATCTGGAAAAAATATTACCAACAAGTGGATTGACTGCATCTTCTGAATTCATGGCCTTCGCCTACTGTCAGAAACCTTGAAATCAGACCAAGACAGAAGTACAGTAAAATCACACTTGTTTAATAATAAAAGTAAAAAGAACAAACGTAGTCAAAACATAGCCAGAGTTCAGTAACCGGAACGGATAGTCAGCCAAGCCAGAAGTCAGGGATCAATGTAGTGGAACAGCAAGCGGGATCTGGAGCCAGAAGGGATATCAGCAAAGCAAGTCTTGAACAGGATCACAGGAGATAATTTCTGTGATGTTGACCAAGGCGAAGGCAGAGATCCTCTGGACTGGACAGCTTAAGGAGACAGGACTGGCGAGCAGGATATCATCAACAGCTGAGTAACTGTGGAGAGAGATGGGAGCTGGCAATTAGCCAACAGCTAAGCGGCCAGCTCAGAGAAGGCTGAGCCCAGCCCTGACAATGGCGAGCCTTAAATGAATGCGCGGTTCCCTCCGCCCAGTCTATGTCTGGATAATTAAAATCCCCCATTATGATAACACTTCCCATCCTTGTTGCTAATCCAATTTGTGATAGGAGATCCGTCTCCACTTCCTCCCTCAGGTTAGGGGGCCTATAGCATACTCCCAGTATTATTTTCCCCTTAGCTTCATCCCTTTGAAGCTCTACCCATAAGGATTCCACCTCCTCTCTAGCTCCCATCTCTAGCTCCCATCCCATCATCTCTCACATTCACTTGTACATTATTCTTGATATATAGGCATACCCCTCCCCCTTTTTTACCCTCTCTATCCTTGCGGTATAGGGTATACCCTTGAATATTTGCCAGCCAATCATGAGAGCTGTTGAACCAGGTCTCTGAAATTCCCACAAAATCCAAATCCTCCTTGTACAACAGTATCTCTAGTTCACCCATCTTGTCCGCCAAGCTCCTGGCATTGGTGAACATGCCACGTAGTTTAGACCGGTCACATTGTATCTACTCATTGGGTGTTCTGAGGTTGCAAATAGGACTTGTTACTGTACTTACCTTACTGTACTTACCTTACTTACCTTAGGTGCTTTAGTTAACCTACCACTAATGCCTCCAATGCTACCCTCTGGAATTTGTTCCGCACTGACTATCTCTACCTCTGCACCCTCCCCCCTGTTGCCTAGTTTAAAAGCCTCTCTAACTTGTTGTCGGCCATCTGCACTCCCTTCCGATCTACACCTGCCCATTTAGGTGCAGTCTGTCCCTTCTAAAGTGCTGAGTAGTCGGCCCAGTTCTCCAGGAACCTAAACCCCTCCTTTCTACACCAGCTCCTCAGCCACTTGTTTACTTCCCTAATCTCCCTCTGCCTTTCTGGTGTGGCTCGATGTACCGGTAGTATTCCTGAGAACACTACCTTGGAGGTCCTTTTCCTCAATTTAGCTCCTATGTCCCTAAAATTGTTTTTTAGGACACTCCATCTTCCTCTGACTTTGTCATTGGTGCCAACGTGCACCATGACAGCCGGGTCTTCCCCAACCCCTTCCAATAATCTGTCCACCAGATCTGTAATGTGCCAATCCCGAGCGCCCGGTAGACAACATACAGTTCGGCGCTTTAGGTCTTTATAACAGATTGCTCTCTCTGTATTTTTAATGCCGCGTACACACGGGTGGACTTTTCGACGTACTAGGTCCGGCGGACTTTTCGACGGACTTTACGACGGACTTTACGACAGACTTTCGAATGAACGGACTTGCTTACACACAATTAACCAAAGTCCGATGGATTCGTACGTGAAGACGTACGACAGGACTAAAATAAGGAAGTTCATAGCCAGTAGCCAATAGCTGCCCTAGCGGCGGTTTTTGTCCGTTGGACTAGCATACAGACGAGCGGACTTTTCGACCGGACTCAAGTCGGTCGGAAAGATTTGAAACATGTTTTATTTCTAGGTCCGTCAGACTTTTGGGGAAAAAAAGTCAGCTGGAGCCCACACACGGTCGAATTGTCTGACGGACTCCTGTCCGCTGGACCTAGTCCGTTGAAAGTCCTCTCGTGTGTATGCGGCATAAGGATTGAGTCCCTTACCACCAGAATTTGTCTTTCCTTTCCCTTGGCTTCCCCCCACCCTCACTGGAGGAGTTATTCCCCTGGCAGCTAGGGGAGTCACTCAGCTCCAGCAGTGCTGGTCCCTGACTGGTTTCACCAATGTCTGCTACTGGGGTCTCCTGCTATTGTCTGAAGGTGTTCTGTGTTAATACTTATGTAATGTATATTGTACCTTCTGAGCTTGAAGTCGGCAAGTCTGACTTGCAATGAGACCTCTGAGTACTCCAGGTGGCTAATTAATGTAATGCTTATAGTATATGTTGGTTGTTGTATATGTTTCTGGTTACAGTTTGTATTGTTAGGTCAATATGATCAGGAGGGGATGTCCTTCTGTGGGATATAAAAGTATGTGTCTGAGTTTTCAAATAAAGTGTGTTCCAGTTTTGTACCTGAGCTACTGTTGCCTAGTTTTGGGTTGCAATATGTGGCTGTAATATCTTATATCTATGGTTAGACTGGAGGAAGTGGTAAATGACAGAAACACTCAAGTGAAGTGTGGGAAGCAGTTCCATGACATTGGTGGCAAGCGGCGGGATGCTTCCTGCAGTCTGGGACATCCAAACCTCCACCGGGATCCAAGGTCCGGATAGCATATAAGGAGATATACAGATACCAGCCGACATGGAAGAGGAATTCGGAAGGAGGTTGCGAGAGATGCATATAAAGCATAGAAGACCAGTGTCAGAACAGGTCCTGCTAGGATGGTATGATTCTTTCCGCTGCAAACTCTGGAAGGAAACGCTAGCCAGCGAGCAGCACCACCAGGGAAAAATTCTCCCCTCCATCCAGGAAAGATACTGGTCACAGTACGGATTGCGGGTGCTGTTTTTGGGAGAAAAACCGCACAAGGAGCAGACAGCTGAGTTAAGCAGGCTGGTCTGGGCAGAGATGCAGTTGGACGAGAGCTACAGAACCCTCCGGTGGCATGTATCCCAAGCATGCCCTTGGATAGCAGGTGACAACCCAACAGAAGGCTTTGGCTATGGTGGCCTAGGACTGTTGTACAGGAAGCTGTCGAGGGAACCTGACTTTGGGAACGAATTGGAGTGGCGGTTGGAAGAAATCATGGATTACAGAGAAGAGATACTGAATATCTCGGAAGTTCTCTGCGCACTGAAAGATATGGAGATTCTGGCTGTTCATGAACGGGAGCTGGAGATCGCCTGCAGACAGCTGCTAGACACTGCTCAGCAACAGGGCTGGGCTCCGTTTGCCTGGGACCATCCAGAAGTAGCAGCCGACAGTTCTGAAAGCCTGGCTGAAGTGTTGGCAATGGGGCAGAGTAACAGTGTGCTTTGCCCATCTCCGCCCACAGCTATGGAAGCGGAGGTCTTATGGCAGATGCAGCAAGTGTTGACTCACCTTGAAGATCCTGTTTCTGCATGGGATGATCTTGGGAGGAGAAATGCGTCAATCCAATGGCAGTTCAAGGGCTTGGGAGAAGAGGAAGCCGTCCTCGTTCCTCAGGCACGAATCACAGAAAACAGGCATTTAATTGACTTTTCATCAGAGGATGTTATGGATGATGAGTCACCTGCCAAAGTGTTGGCACTGGGCCCAAGGTCCACCAGCCCATGCCCTGGACTTTCAGCAATTCCAGAGGCTGGGGGTTTAATAGACTTTTCTCTAGAGGAGGAACCACCTAGCGAACCTCCAGCAGAAGAGCTGGCATCAGGGCCTAACATCACTGAGCTTTGCCCAGCGCCAACAGCAGATTCAGCCCCCCTGAGAGACAAGGCAGCTGGTCTTTCTCCTACACCCCTGACAGGGACATGGGATTTCCTGCCAGCAACATCTGTGGAGTTACAAGAAACGTCTCCAGCTGAAGTGCTGACAACTGGACAGAGGGTCCAAGACCTTTGCCCTATACCTGCTGCAGTTTCGGAGGCACAGGGTGAGAAGGTGGCAGTCGCTCCCCAGCAGCAGATCAGAAGGGAGAGGAGGTTGTTGTTCTCCCTCCCCAACAGCAGAGGGACCCAGGAGAGATGGAAGTCATCCTTGCTCCACAGCGGGAGTCCGGGAGTCTGTGAGATGCAGCAATCGGCTTATCTCCCCAGCGGCAGATCCACAGTCTGGGAGTGGAGGAAGCCGGCCTCCCTCCCAAACAGTTAGCCGGAGCAGATGTAGTGGGGTCCCCAGCAAAAGCACTGGCAACAGGGCAGAGTGCTGCTGGCCTCTGCTTTCAACTAACAAAGGATGGATTTCCTGAGGAAGTGGATGGGACTAAGGTCTTCACCAGTATACCCCAGGGATGTTGGGCAGTCGGCAAAGAACTCCAACAGCATGACGGAGTGAGCCCAGCCTCCCTGTCTTATTTCCAGTGGCTGACAGGACTTCAGGGAGAAGGGTCAGTCCGCACGTCTCCCCAGCGGCAGGTATGTTCTCTGAGAGAGTCAGAGGTTGGCTGGGTGAGTAATGATCTGTTTGAGACAATTTGTTTGGGGTACTTTGTGGGTATGGGCTTTGGGGGACTGGAACTACAGACTTACTTCAGAGTTAA
This sequence comes from Lithobates clamitans, assembly GCA_037952925.1. Lineage (NCBI taxonomy): Eukaryota > Metazoa > Chordata > Amphibia > Anura > Ranidae > Lithobates > Lithobates clamitans. The sequence goes on along the minus strand of JBBGZY010001081.1, from coordinate 70,486 downwards.
CCCGTCCGGGGTCTCCTCCTGTGTTAGTCTGCTGCTGAAAGGGGAGAGATGTGACAGGAATCACTTTGGGCAGAGGGCCCGTTGAACCCAGAATCCGTTTGGAGAGGTTGGGAAACCCTTATTTCAGCTCCCCATGTCCCTCTTATGTCTAAGTTACCCTGTGTCTATTAGGGGCACAGGGTGACTAAGAAAGTGATGGACAACTACTTAGTCGACACAAAGAATGTGGTTAGGTTTACTTCAAATAGACCAGCAATATTTATCCACAAGATATATATAAAGACTTTTCTTGGTTTGTTTGATTCTGAACTATACATGTTAATTGAAAGAGCTGATCACCTTGATCTCTGTTCAATGTAGGAGACGGACAGTCCGCTACTGGGGTCTCCTGGTATTGTCGTAGAGTGTGGGAAGCGGTCCATGACAGGGGCTAAGGACACTGCTATGAAGGGGGTTGAAGGGAGGTGAAGGGGGCTAAGGACACTGCTATGAAGGGGGGTGAAAGGGGCTAAGGACGCTGCTATGAAGGGGGTGAAGGGGGCTAAGGACTCTGCTATGAAGGGGGGTGATAGGGGCTTAGGACACTGCTTTGAAGGGGGGTGAAGGGGGCTAAGGACACTGATATGAAGGGAGGTGAAGGGGGCTAAGGACACTGCTATAAAGGAGGGTGAAGGGGGCTAAGAACGCTGCTATGAAGGGGGGTGATGGGGGATAAGGACACTGCTATGAAGGTGGGTGAAGGGGGCTAAGGACATTCCTATGAAGGGGGGTGAAGGGGGCTAAGGACACTGCTATGAAGGGGGGTGAAGGGGGCTAAGGACACTGCTATGAAGGGGGCTAAGGACACTGCTATAAGGGGGGTGAAGGGGGCTAAGGACACTGTTATGAAGGGGTTTAAAGGGGGATAAGGAGGCTGTTATGAAGGGGGATGAAGGGGGCTAAGGACACTGCTATGAAGGGGGGTGATGGGGGCTAAGGACACTGCTATGAAGGGGGGTGATGGAGGCTAAGGACACTGCTATGAAGGGGGGTGAAGGGGGCTATGGACGCTGCTATGAAGGGGGGTGAAGGGGGCTAAGGACGCTGCTATGAAGGAGGGTGAGGGGGACTAAGGACGCTGCTATGAAGGGGGGTGAAGGGGCTAAGGACACTGCTATGAAGGGGGGTGATGGGGGCTAAGGACCCTGCTATGAAGTGGGGTGAAGGGGGCTATGGACGCTGCTATGAAGGGGGTGATGGGAGATAAGGACACTGCTATGAAGGGGGGTGATGGGGGCTAAGGACCCTTCTATGAAGGGGGGTGAAGGGGGCTATGGACGCTGCTATGAAGGGGGGTGATGGGGGATAAGGACACTGCTATGAAGGGGGGTGATGGGGGCTAAGGACCCTGCTATGAAGGGGGGTGGTGGGGGCTAAGGACGCTGCACTGAAGGGGGGTGATGGGGGATAAGGACACTGCTATGAAGGGGAGTAAAGGGGATAAGGACACTGTTATGAAGGGGGTGATGGGGCTAAGGACGCTGTTATGAAGGGGGTGAAGGGGGCTAAGGACACTGCTATGAAGGGGGGTGATGGGGGCTAAGGATGCTGCTATGAAGGGGGGTGATGGGAGATAAGGACACTGCTATGAAGAGGGGTGAAGGGGGATAAGGACGCTGTTATGAAGGGGGGTGAAGGGGGCTAAGGACTGCTATGAAGGGGGGTGAAGGGGGCTAATGACGCTGTTATGAAGGGGGGTGAAGGGGGCTAAGGACACTGCTATGAAGGGGGGTGAAGGGGGCTAAGGACACTGATATATAGGGGGGGGAAAGGGGGCTAAGGACACTACTATGAAGGGGGGTGAAGGTGGATAAGGACACTGATATGAAGGAGGTAAGGGGGCTAAGGACACTGCTATGAAGGGGGGTGAAGGGGGCTAATGACGCTGTTATGAAGGGGGGTGAAGGGGGCTAAGGACACTGCTATGAAGGGGGGTGAAGGGGGCTAAGGACACTGATATATAGGGGGGGGAAAGGGGGCTAAGGACACTACTATGAAGGGGGGTGAAGGTGGATAAGGACACTGATATGAAGGAGGTAAGGGGGCTAAGGACACTGCTATGAAGGGGGGTGAAGGGGGCTAAGGACACTGATATGAAGGGGGGTGATGGGGGATAAGGACACTGCTATGAAGGGGGGTGAAGGGGGCTAAGGACACTGATATGAAGGGGGGTGATGGGGGATAAGGACACTGATATGAAGGGGGGTGATGGGGGATAAGGACACTGCTATGAAGGGGGGTGATGGGGGCTAAAGACACTGCTATGAAGGGGGTGAAGGGGGCTGAGGACACTGCTATGAAGAGGGGTGAAGGGGGCTAAGGACACTGATATATAGGGGGGTGAAGGGGGCTAAGGACACTGCTATGAAGGGGGGTGAAGGTGGATAAGGACACTGATATGAAGGGGGGTGATGGGGGCTAAGGACACTGATATATAGGGGGGTGAAGGGGGCTAAGGACACTGCTATGATATGAAGGGGGGTGATGGGGGCTAAGGACACTGCTATGAAGGGGTGATGGGGCTAAGGACACTGCTGTGAAGGGGAGTGATGGGGGATAAGGACACTGCCATGAAGGGGGGCTGAGGATGTTACTATGAAGATTCGGGGGACCTGTGCCATAAAGGAGGGGGTGATGTAAAGTGGTGGAAACTGTGACATAAAGGCGGGGAGGAGTGATGTGAAGGGGGGTCTGAGGATACTAATGTAAAGGTGGAGGCTGTGATGTAAAGTGGGGGGGACTTTGATGTGAAGGGGGACTGAGGACATTGATGTAAGGGGGGGGGACTGTGATATAAATAAGGGGGGGTGGGTGATTGCACAAACATGTGATTTGGACCTCGGGTGAAAGAACATTTTAGTGAGCAGACCTGGGTGGATTTTAGTTCCTCTGACATAGAATATGATTGGCTGAGGCATGGAAGACGATCGGCACACCTCAGTGACGTGTAGTGAAGGACTACATACATGCGTCCTACATGCATACATTCTATGTACTTCCATGCTGGGGGTGCGTTTTGTTGGGACGGTTCGTTTGAAAAGCAAAAGACAGAAAAATAAAGCAAAACTTTCTGTACAGAAACTGAGTTTTCTTCTTCAGCCGAGTTTCCAGACTTCAGAAAGTTTTAAAGAATCGAAACCAGAAAGCATTTTGAGGTCAGGGCGGGGGAGGGGGTTTCATCATTTCCTTCTTATTTCCTTTTCTCAGCACAGAATATATTAACCCCTTCATGATGGAAGGTAAAGCCTCAACAGCTGAACACAGTTTTGCAGCTTTGACATGTGACAAGCAAGGTGCATAAAGACATGGATGAGCGAGTTTGGGGTGGAGGAACTTGATTGGCCTGCACAGAGTCCTGATCTCAACCCCAATAGAACACCTTTGGGATGAATTAGAGCGGAGACTGCGAGCCAGGCCTTCTCTTCCAACATCAGTGCCTGACCTCACCCCTCCCCACAGTCCATACCAGGCCCCTAAGGTCTGGTATGGATATTAAGGGGAACCATCACATCAAAATGTAAAAACAAAATGACGTGGGCCCCCCCCCAAAATCAATACCAGACCCTTATCTGACCATGAAATGGGGGGGGGGCGAGCAGTCACCCATGAACCATATCAGGCCACATGCCCTCAACATGGGGGAGTGCTTTGGGACGGGGGGGCTATGCCCCTCCATCACCCTGTCCCTATGTTGATGGGGACAAGGGCCTCTTACCCACAACCCTGAGCGACTCACATAGGGGGGCTTGGATCTGGGGGCCCCTTTTTTAAAGAGGGACTTCCAGGTTCTGATAAGCCTCCCACCTGAAGACCCCCACAACCAAAGCCCAACGTTATCGGGAATAGGCTCTTGTCCCCATGTACATGGGGACAAGGAGCTTTGGGGTGGGGTGGGGGGGCTGAGCCCCCCTGCCCCAAAGCACCCCCCCATGTTGAGAGAACGTGGCCTGGTATGGTTAAGGAGGGGGGGCGCTCACTTGTCCCCTCCCATTTCCTTGCCTGCCAGGCTGCATGCTCAGATAAGGGTCTGGTATGGATTTTCAGGGGGTCCCATGCCTTTTTTTTTTTTTTTTTTTTTTTTTACATTTTGGCATTGGATTCCTCTTAAAATCCATATCAGACCCAAAGGGCCTGGTATGGATTGGGGGGGGGGGGGTGCTATTCTTTTCTTTTCTTTTTTTTTTTTTTTTTTTATATTTTATATTACGAGCAATGGCTTACACTCACGAAAGGCAAATTTAAATTTTCTTTATAATGTCAGTTTTGCTGCAGCAGGTTCTATACATGGTACAGATGTGCCACTTTACAGGCAGACTAAGGGGACCCCCCAGGCACTATATTTAAAGGAATTTTTCATTTTCATTGTACTTCAAGCATCATTAAAATCACTGCTCCTTTAAAAAAACAAAACAATCTTTTTAAACAAAAAAATGTATGTCCCCCAGGGCAGTACCTGGACCCCCCGTACCCCTTTAATGGATAATAACTTATATATAAACCTTCAAAATGGGGACTTTTGATTTTTCATGTTCAGGTCCCATAGATTGTAATAGAATTCTGCGACTCAGGTCCAAACTTTTTCTCTGTTCGGGAGTTCTGGGAGTGTTCAGCTCCATCACTGCTGGACTGCTGTGTCTTCTCTAAAGATGTGGGGTGCTCATCACCACTCCCCAGAAATCTTGAGAGAAGGTTGGTGACACACCATGAAGTGTGAATGACTGAGGTGAGGTAAGTAGATCTAATTCAACTTTTTTATTTTTTACAGGTACCATTTTTAAAGTACTAGGCCGAGGAAGGGCCTCAGATCTAATAAGAGGACTTTGCATTCTACTGTAAGCTTCTCTCTCTCTAGTGTATGGAATGGTTGGAACGATCTCGGGTAACGTTTGCTCCATGTCTCCTGCTGGAGAGATTTACTCTGGAGATGCAACAAGAAATGAGTGTAAATCTCCCCAGAGTGAGGGGAACCTTCTCCTACTGGAACATTGGTCACCCTTGGAAGGTTTCCTCCTCACACAGCTCTGATGACCACTTCATAGTTTTGGATTTCCAATCACTTTCTGTGCCGGGGACAACAGTCAAGAGGAGAAGCAGAGAGGAGAACCCCCCCAGTGAGGACACCGAGAGATAAAAACCTGTAAGTTCATCATACCATACCGCGCAGATGTGTTGTATACCCCGGTATAGGGATGAGTGCGCAGCTCAATGGTGGCCCAATATCAATCCAATAATAAAAAAAGCCAGATGGCCACACAATAATTCCATATGAGAGACAGCAAAACCCCCGATGGTTGGAGAGCATGGCGACCTTCTATATCAGGGTGACAGGTTGGTGGCTTTCCTGCTGGTATGGAAGTTCAGTAGATGCCTTTCATCTGGGTTTATTGTGGGGTCTTCTGGCCTTATCACAACATTCGACATAAAAACCTCCCAGGGGTTGTTACCCATTCATTCCTACATGTGCTTTAAAAAGATGGCGGCCCCCCTGTTATAACATTATACAATGCTTCCTTCTCCACTGTCATTTATTTCACTTTGTTTATCCTGCCTAATATCTAATAGAGTGTAAGCTCTTCTACCTTCTATATCCTCCCTTATATCTAATAGAGTGTAAGCTCTTCTACCTTCTGTATCCTCCTTATACCCTAATAGATTGTAAGCTCTTCTACCTTCTGTATCCACCCTTATATCCTAATAGAGTGTAAGCTCTTCTACCTTCTGTATCCTCCCTTATATCTAATAGAGTGTAAGCTCTTCTACCTTCTGTATCCTCCCTTATATCCCAATAGAGTGTAAGCTCTTCTACCTTCTGTATCCTCCCTTATATCCCAATAGAGTGTAAGCTCTTCTACCTTCTGTATCCTCCTTATACCCTAATAGATTGTAAGCTCTTCTACCTTCTGTATCCACCCTTATATCCTAATAGAGTGTAAGCTCTTCTACCTTCTGTATCCTCCCTTATATCTAATAGAGTGTAAGCTCTTCTACCTTCTGTATCCACCCTTATATCCTAATAGAGTGTAAGCTCTTCTACCTTCTATATCCTCCCTTATATCTAATAGAGTGTAAGCTCTTCTACCTTCTATATCCTCCCTTATATCTAATAGAGTGTAAGCTCTTCTACCTTCTATATCCTCCCTTATATCCTAATAGAGTGTAAGCTCTTCTACCTTCTGTATCTGCCCTTATATCTAATAGAGTGTAAGCTCTTCTACCTTCTGTATCCTCTCTTATACCCTAATAGAGTGTAAGCTCTTCTACCTTCTGTATCTTCCCTTATATCCTAATAGAGTGTAAGCTCTTCTACCTTCCCTTATAACCATATTAAACAGTCTATAAATATACAGCATTTGGGGGACATAAAGAACGACAGAATCAGATCTGAGGGGTTATAATGACATTTATTCGTTCTATGTATACATCAGAGACAATGACCGTCACACGTTCCCGGTGCATATTTTTTGGTGCGTTTTGCAGAAACCCACTACAGTCCATTTAACATGCTTTCCTATGGATGTAATTCACATCTGTGCATTTTGCGACGCTGCATTTTTTTTTTTTTTTTAACCGTTGGAGATTATTTTTTCTGCAGCAGTTTGTGTTTTGCATGTAATAGACTTCATTGGAGCAGCACCAAAAAAAGTGTTGCGTTTTCTGTGCGCTTTTTGATGCATTTTATATTTTTTTGCTATTTAACACACTGTATATAGTTGGTTGCTAAGGGGCGGGCCGGGAAAAGCCGGCCGACGCGTCCTTAACAACCGATGACTCATCAACTGTCAGTAGGCTTCCCCACTGACAGGTGAATGTGAAAAAAAAAAGGAATTGCGGGCAAAAAGAAAAATCGGGAAAAAAAAACTGTCCCTTCAGGTCTGGTATGGATTTTAAAGGGAACCCCAAACTGTTTTCTATTTAAAAAAACGGCGTGGGGTCCCCCCCAAGATCCATACCAGACCCTTATCTGGGCATGCAGCCAGGCAGGTCAGGAAAGGGGGGGGTGAGCAAGGGTCATTCCAGGCCACATGCCCTCAACATGGTGGGGTGGGCGCTTGCCCCAAAACGAGGGCCTCATCCCCACAACCCTGGACTGTGATTGTGGGGGTCTGCGGGCCGGGAGCTTATTAGAATCTGAAAGGCCCCTTTAACAAAAGGGGCCCCCAGATCCCGCCCCCCCTGCCCTATGTAAAGGAGTATTGGGGGGTAGTACCCCTACCCACTCACAAAAAAAGTATCAAAAAGTAATAAAAACACAGAGGGTTTGTGACTTTCCTTCATTAAAAATATAAAATAAAACAATGTAGATCCGATTGAACTGTTTACCCCATCCTCCATATATTTGATTCTATTTGTCACAGATCACCAGCTCTACTTATATATTCTATATACAATATAAACATGCACCTATATATATTACAAACATTGTCTTTGCCTATACATTGTATTACTTATATTTTCCTAAAGTATATCTAAAGCTAAAATCTGTTTTTTGTTCTTTTTAATAGAGTAAGGATGGGGGATAAAATCTCTGTCATTTTTTTTTTTTTGGTCCATGTCCCATTGGGAGGACTTTCCCGCACTTCCTGTCTCGGAGACACAACAGGAAGTGAGTCTTTCCCAGAAATGAAAATAATCTTCAGTTGTCACTGGAACAAGTATCCTCCCCAATCGGAAGATTCCTCCTGTTCTGTTGACAACTCAACATTTTCCCCCAGAATTATACCCCGGGACATAATGAGAAGGAACATAGACAGCAATAAAACACTACAGAGGGTCCAACCCTTCCACACTCCATCCAAAACTAAAAACAAACTAAGTGGAGTGTTATGGGCGGTGTGTGTGTCTGAGTGTTGGGGGGTTTGGTTCAACACTCCTCCAATCCTATCCCTTCTTTATGTGATGTCACCAGTTTCCGGGCAGATTTCTCATTTATGATCCTTTATGACCCTCCCCCACATATCTTTAAATAACCATAATCATCCCACACACCGATCACAACATGGAGGGGCTCAGTGAAGGTGGCGGTGAAGGTGTGGAGGTGTCTGACGGGGACAGTCGGATCATAAAAGGAGATGTTCCCGGCCTCGTAATCCAGATACATCCTGATTATCTTACTGCGAGGATTGCTACATTTGATTTGTTGATATGTACTCGCGTCTTCTAATCTACAAAAACCAATGTAATTTCGTACACTCCAGTATTTGTTCTTGTATGGCACTAGGTCAGGGTGGTCCCTTTTGAAACATATTTCAGGTTTCCAGCTTCTTTTTACACTGGGGTAACACATCCCGATATCCCATTTATCTGATCCCCGAACCTCCACCTCCCAGACATGCCGACCTGAGGAGAAACTCTGACTGCTCATTACCTGAGAAAACTCACACCTCTTTGGTGTTTCTGGAAGATTCCTGAATGGTGTTGGAAGGGCGGTTACAGTTTTCCCGTCTTCTGAGATTTGTAGCTTATCACCAGCTGTGCTTTCATCCAGAAACTTGTCTCCAGCTCCCTTCATCCTGTTATTTATCGCAGACATTATATCAGATAACCCTGTGTGCAATGTGTGTGAGATTCCACCCATGTCCAGATCCCTGAGGTTATCATATCTCTCTCTGTCCTCATCATCTCCATTCTCAGTATCACACAAGTCCCCAGTCCCTGATTTCTGTAGGACAATCAGTGGATCCGTCATGTTGCACAGCTCCTCAATGTCACCCATCTTCCTGGACAACTTCTCCTTCTTTATCTCCAGCTCCCGGGTCATATTTGACATGGAGATGGAGATCTTCTCCGCCTGCCTGGAGATGTCTGCCAGAACTTTATTTTCCAGGTCTTCCAGACGTCTCCTGAGGTTTCCAAGTAGGACGGTGATCTTTGATTTCTCCCCATCTGCTTTGTTCATCACTTTCCTCTGGTGTTCCTGAAGATGTTGAATTCTTCTCACCGCCTCTTTTTGTTTTGTCTTCAGATTTTGGTGGACAGTTTTCAGCTTGTCCTTCTTCATTTCAGAACCTGCAGCCAACATCTTCACCTGGTGCCCGTGGTGAGCTCCATCCAACCTGCAGGCCAGACAGATACAGGCACCATCCACGCTGCAGTAATACTCCAGGATCTTCTTATGGACGGAGCATTTCCTGCTCTCCAGGGAAGTGGTGGGATCACATAAGACGTGTTCTGGTGACTTGCTGTGGACTCTCAGGTGTTTATCACACAGAGAAGCTTCACAATGTAGACAGGACTTCACAGCAGGTACAGGAGAGTCCACACAGTGAGTACAGAAGACCTCAGACTTCTCCTCGTCTGGCTGAGTAGACAGGAAGTTCTCCACAATGTTGCACAGAGTTATGTTTCTGCACAGTGCAAGACGTTCCTGGAACTCTGTTCTGCATTCAGGACAGGAATACCCTCCAGACCTCCCCTGTGTATCCAACACACGATCAATACAGACCCGGCAGAAGTTGTGTCCACATGTCAGGATTACAGGATCTGTATAAATGTTCAGACAGACGGAACAGTCCAGCTCCCTCCTCAGATCAGCAGATGCCATCGCTAAGAGCAGAAGAGAGAAGTGATCGTCTCGGATACTCAGAAAGAATGAAGTTCTGTGTGATCTTCATTTCCTGCTGAGAACGAGGAGGAGGAGTTGACTGCTGTGTGTGCGAGATAATGATGAAAGAGGGTTGTGTAATGTTAGAAGGTGAATAGGAAGTGAGATTCCTGCACTCATCTATGGAGAACAGTGCTGTGTATATAGAGACTTTGTATTCTTTACAACAAGTGAGAGTGGCTGGGGAAAGGAATGATGTTGTCATGTGTCTCCCTGGAGGGGATTACCTCTCTATCATCTTATATGTCAGGGGTATTAAATTAAAATTCATGGAGGATCGATCAGTAAAGCTTTGTTGTAGCGGAGGTTTAAATCTCATGTTTGTGCTGTGACTCAGACCTTTCACATTACAGACCCCCATTCACATCAAGTCTCCCCATTGGCAACGGGAGCCAGAGCGCTCTACCGGAAACCAGGACAGGGCGCCTTGTGTGCCCATTGAGCTTTCCTAGTAAGTAGTGAATTTTGAGTTTGAATCATGCCAGATGTGCAGGCTACCCTTGTTCCAGCTCCCCGAATTTTGAAATGTCAAAGTAGGCCAGAGGTTTGCTGTCAATGAAAACTTCTATGTCGGCCCCGGTGAGGTATTCTGTAAACTTCTCTGTGATGGCCCCGACTAGGATGAGCAACTTTTGTTTAAAGGAACCGTAATTATGGGCTTTCCTTTCTGTGGGTTGCAGACTGCGGCTTGCATGGGCAGTCGCTCTTTCACAGCCATCCTGCACCTGAGCCAGGACGGTTCCCAGGCCCTGGAGGCTCTCATCCATGGACACTCAGAAAGGATTTGGTGTAGTCCATGTAGGCCAACAGTGCCAAGATCAGCTTTAGTTTTAGTGCCTCGAAGGCCTGCTGTTGAGTGCATTGCCACTGTGCCTGTATGGAAGGTGAGGGTCCACTTCTTCTCTGGGTGCCTTGCGGTGGTAATTTATTTTTTGGGGGTTGGGGCAGCAAACATTTGCAGCACCCACCCCCCCTCCCCCAGGGTGGTCGGGTCTGGAGCACTTACCCCATCTATGGTGGGCAGCGCTTCTAACGAGCTTCACTGGCGGCTTCCCCTGCTTAGTGGCTTCCCTTTATCCTGCCTTCCACGGGCATCACAGCGGCTTCCGTTTCCTTCCTCCTCCTTGGCGGCCAATCGGGACTCTTCTCTTTTCAGCCTATTGAAAAACGGGTCTCAGACCCGCTTCTGATTGGCCAGATTGAGGATCAGTGTTTCAATTGCAAATTTTCATTAGCTGTTGTAACACCTAGGTGGGCTCGTAGCGCAATGCTCTGTGACCCAAGCCCTACCCCCAACAGCCCTGAGAAGGAACACAGTTCAGTAACAGTGTTTGTGGGGTGCCAGTTCTAAACAGCTTGGACCCTGCCTGGGTCTGGGAAGACTCCTCTGGGTTCCACAATGTGCCCCAAGTACCGGCTCTTTTGCCTCATCAGGTGGCACTTACCGAGCTTGAGTTTAAGTCCATTGTGTGTTAGTTGCAAGAGCACCCAGTCCAAGTGATTGACGTGATTTTCAAATGTCTTGGAAAAGATAATAATATTGTTCAAGTAGAATAACATGGTCTCAAAGTTGAAGTCCCCTAGGCATCTTTCCATTAAGCATTGGAAGATGCTGGGGCTGTTGCTTAGGCCAAATTAAATTTGAATAGTTCCAAGGGTGTGATAAAGGCAGTCTGTTCCCGGTGTTGGTCCATAACAGGGACTTGCCGGTAGCCACTAGCCAGATCAAGGGTTGGAAAGAACTTGGCTTGTCCAAGTGCCATGAACAACTCCTCTACCCAAGGCAGTGGGTAGGCATCTTGTTGGGTTACAGGTGTTATGTTTGCAATGGTCCACACAAAACCTCCTGATACAGGGTTGGGGAAATGTAATGGTACCGTTCTTGGATGGGAGGTGTATCCCTTGTGTAAATTGGGTGGTCAATGGCTTTGGTGAACTCATAGACTTCCACACCTGTGGCAAATACTAAGTGCTTTTCCAGTAAATTATGGAGTAGTCTAGTCTTTGTTGCAGCAGAGGGAAGCCTTGGAAGGGTATGTTCAGCTGTTTCAGCAGTAATTTGCATTGGGTCTCATCTTATGAGGTCATGGCTGCCTGTAGAGGTGCTTCCAAACCTGGTTGGGCCTCATCTAATGAGGTCATGGCTGCCTGTAGAGATGCTTCCACCCCTGGTTGGGCCTCATCTAATGAGGTCATGGCTGCCTGTAGAGGTGCTTTCACCCCTGGTTGGGCCTCATCTAATGAGGTCATGGCTGCCTGTAGAGATGCTTCCACCCCTGGTTGGGCCTCATCTAATGAGGTCATGGCTGCCTGTAGAGATGCTTCCACCCCTGGTTGGGCCTCATCTAATGAGGCCATGGCTGCCTGTAGAGATGCTTCCACCCCTGGTTGGGCCTCATCTAATGAGGTCATGGCTGCCTGTAGAGGTGCTTCCACCCCTGGTTGGGCCTCAGAGATGAAGTGACAAGGCACCACATAGAGGTCTGCTATAGTGGCATGGCTGGACAGTGATATGGGGTTGTCCTCAGACTGATGAGCTGCACCGTGACTTTTCCTTTGTAAATGTTGGACAAGGTTCAGTTCACCAGCCACTTTCCTGGTGCCACAGAGCCTTTGCAGGGTTTTACCATAACAGTGGCTCCCTGTAGCTTTGTCTGGACTCCAATGGGGAGTGATCAGACCACCTCTTGAAGGGGTTCCAGGAGTAATTTTTGCTTGGGGAGCGGAGTGCAGACGACCTCCGCTTGTTCAGGCTGTTTCCTGACTGCCCTCCATTGGGCCTTGTAGGCCTGGATCACTCCGAGCCACACCACCCTTAGGGTGCAGACCCCGTACACGTCAGCCATAACGTTCAAACTGAGCAGGTCTTGGATATACACTATATTCCCAAAAGTATTGGGACGCCTGACTTTTAATGACATCCCAGTCTTAGTCCGTAGGGTTCAATATTGAGTTGGCTCCGCCCTTTGCAGCTATAACAGCTTCAACTCTTCTGGGAAGGCCGTCCACAAGGTTTAGGAGGGTGTCTATGGGAATGTTTGACCGTTCTTCCAGAAGAACATTTGTGAGGTCCGGGACTGATGTTAGGCGAGAAGGCCTGGCTCACAGTCTCCGCTCTAATTCATCCCAAAGGTGTTCTATGGGGTTGGAAATATAGTGTACTCACTTGTTGACTGCGGGCCGTCATATGAAGTCCTCGGTTGGTGGTGGTTAGCATGCAGCTACAGACATCATCCTGGTAATAACATTTGCAGCTGGAGATTCCCCGTAACGCAGAAGTGATTTGAGTGGATGGTAGAAGGGGGTCCCCTCCTTTCCCGGGGCTCTGTTGTCCAATCCCAGGGGCCCAGGACGTTGCTCCTCCCCCTCTGTACCCTGGAAATCAGAAAGCGACGAGGATTTCAACATTTCCGGTCCCGCCTCCTTGTTTACCTGACTGTTAGTGGCCAGAAAATCAGCCAATCAGATCTGTGTCTGACCGCCTGCATTGGAGGCCACAGGAGAGATTTGACCCCACATCTCCCCATAAAGAGGACCTGTCAGGGGTGGACCATCACAGGGGATGCTGTTCTTCCCTTGTGATAGCAACAAATAAAACTTTCTTTTGGTGGTATTTGATCGCCTCTGTGGTTTTTATTTTCTATAAACAAAAAAAGAGCGACAGTTTTGAAAAAAATATATATATTTTACGTTCTGCTATAATACATATCCAAAAAAAATATATAAAAAAACAATTTTCTTCCTCAGTTTAGGCTGATACGTATTCCTCTACATATTTGTGGTAAAAAAAACCAAAAAAACGCAATAAGTGTATATTGATTGGTTTGCGCAAAATTTATCGTGTCTACAAACTATGGGATGGATTTATGGACTTTTATTTATTTTTTATTGTTTTTATTAGTAATGGCGGCAATCAGCGATTTTTTTTATCATGACTACGACATTATGGCGGACACATCGGACACTTTTTAAATATTTTTGGGACTATTGTCATTTATACAGCGATCAGTGCTATAAAAATGCACTGATTCCTGTGTAAATGACACTGGCAGTGAAGGGATTAACACTAGGGGGCGGGTTTAAGACAGTACTAGGGAGTGGTTACTAACTGTAGGGGGGATGGGCTAGCTGTGACACGTCACTGATCTCTGCTCCTATGACAGGGAGCAGAGATCAGTGACACTGTCACTAGGCAGAACGGGGAAATGCTTGTTTACATCAGCATCTCCCCGTTCGTCCTCTCCGTGAGACGATCGCGGGAATCCCCGACCCGACTCACGGAGCTTGCGGCAGGGGCGCGCGCCGCCGGCAGCGCGGACGCGCACACGCCGGCAAATTCAAAGTATGGGTACGTTACTTTGCGCAGCCGTGCCATTCTGCCGACGTATATCTATAGGAGTCAGTCGGGAAGCAGCTATAGGAGTCTGATAAGCAGAATGATATAACAAACACCTCTGCTTAGTAAACAAGTTACATTTATTTCCCAAGGAAAGAAGAAAGCTAACATAAGGTATTAAAAGAAGTTACAATGTTACAAAGCTCACAATCAGAACACAATATACTTATCACGTCCTCTCGGCTGGTCTCCAGGTGTAGTAAGAGGGAGCTCTGCCTGAAAACAACCCTTTTTCACAAACGCACCCCATCCAAACCCCTCCCATTGCCTGCCCAACTTTGCATTTGGACGAATCACAGTATCTCTGGGGCGTTTCCTCAATGGGTTATATCACTGACCGTGTTGCCATAATTGGCCTCTGGGGGCAGTGTTTGTCCATGAATCGCCATTATCCGACTGGGGTCAAAATCTTGGGTCTCCAATCTTCTGTATCTCAGCTCATTCATCATCTCTGTCTGGTTCTCTTTGAAGCTTGCAGAGCCCTTAATCGGGAATTCCCATAAACAGATCGGAGCCTCTAGTATCATGTAAATATAGAGGTTTAACCGCTTCCTGACCGATGTACGCCGATATAAGTCAGCAGAGTGGCACGGCTGGGCCAATGGGTGTACCTGTACGTCCCTTTGAATTTGCCGGCCTTCCATCGTGTACATGGCGGCCGGGAGCTCTGTGAGTCGGGTCGCGGGTCCCACGGACTCAATCTCCATGGGGATACCCGTGATCGTCTCACGGAGAGGAAGAATGGGGAGATGGTGATGTAAACAAGCATCTCCCCGTTCTGCCTAGTGACAGGACACTGATCACAGCTCTCCCTGTAATAGGGAGCGGTGATTAGTGATGTGTAGGGATGAGCCGAACACCCCCCGGTTCGGTTCGCACCAGAACCCGCGAACGGACCGAAAGTTCGCACGAACGTTAGAACCCCATTGACGTCTATGGGACTCGAACGTTCGAAATCAAAAGTGCTCATTTTAAAGGCTAATTTGCATGGTATTGTCCTAAAAAGGGTTTGGGGACCCGGGTCCTACCCCAGGGGACATGTATCAATGCAAAAAAAACTTTTAAAAACGGCCGTTTTTTCGGGAGCAGTGATTTTAATGATGCTTAAAGTAAAAAAAAAAAAGTGAAATATTCCTTTAAATATGGTACCTGGGGGGTGTCTATAGTATGCCTGTAAAGTGACGCGTGTTTCCCGTGTTTAGAACAGTCCCTGCACCAAAATGTCATTTTTAAAGGAAAAAATCTCATTTAAAACTGCTTGCGGGTTTAATGTCATGTCGGGTCCTGGCAATATGGATGAAAATCAGTGAGACAAACGGCATGGGTACCCCCCAGTCCATTACCAGGCCCTTTGGGTCTTGTATGGATATTAAGGGGAACCCCGCACCCAAATTAAAATAAGGAAAGGTCCCTATATACTCTGAACAGCAGTATACAGGCGGTGCAAACAAGACAGGGACTGTAGGTTTGTTGTTAAGTAGAATCTCTTTGTAATTTTGAACATTTTTAATGTGTTTAGCTCCAGCCAAAAAATCTTTTCTAAGCTTTTTGGAAAACATAGGGAAGGGTTATCACCCCTGTGACATTTGTTTTGCGTCTTTCCTCCTCTTCAGAAGATTTCACCTCACTTTTTTGTCCCTCTCCTTCTTGGCCTTCCAGACATACTAATGGCCTGTAGCTGCACTAAGCTGGGATAGAACACCAGTAATTTTCTTCAGGTAGCTTTATATACTGTAACCAGACAAGCCTGCCTGTCAGTAGGAAGATAACAGGAACGGATCTAGCTGAACACTGTGAGCAGGACGCACTGCACTAAATGTAAATAGTCTAGAAGATAACAGGAACGGATCTAGCTGAACACTGTGAGCAGGACGCACTGCACTAAATGTAAATAGTCTAGAAGATAACAGGAACGGATCTAGCTGAACACTGTGAGCAGGACGTACTGCACTAAATGTAAATAGCAGGAACGGATCTAGCTGAACACTGTGAGCAGGACGTACTGCACTAAATGTAAATAGCAGGAACGGATCTAGCTGAACACTGTGAGCAGGACGTACTGCACTAAATGTAAATAGCAGGAACGGATCTAGCTGAACACTGTGAGCAGGACGCACTGCACTAAATGTAAATAGCAGGAACAGATCTAGCTGAACACTGTGAGCAGGACGCACTGCACTAAATGTAAATAACAGGAACGGATCTAGCTGAACACTGTGAGCAGGACGCACTGCACTAAATGTAAATAGTCTAGAAGATAACAGGAACGGATCTAGCTGAACACTGTGAGCAGGACGTACTGCACTAAATGTAAATAGCAGGAACGGATCTAGCTGAACACTGTGAGCAGGACGCACTGCACTGAATGTAAATAGCAGGAACAGATCTAGCTGAACACTGTGAGCAGGACGCACTGCACTAAATGTAAATAGCAGGAACGGATCTAGCTGAACACTGTGAGCAGGACGCACTGCACTAAATGTAAATAACAGGAACGGATCTAGCTGAACACTGTGAGCAGGACGCACTGCACTAAATGTAAATAGCAGGAACGGATCTAGCTGAACACTGTGAGCAGGACGCACTGCACTAAATGTAAATACCAGGAACGGATCTAGCTGAACACTGTGAGCAGGACGCACTGCACTAAATGTAAATAGCAGGAACGGATCTAGCTGAACACTGTGAGCAGGACGCACTGCACTGAATGTAAATAGCAGGAACGGATCTAGCTGAACACTGTGAGCAGGACGCACTGCACTAAATGTAAATGGCAGGAACGGATCTAGCTGAACACTGTGAGCAGGACACACTGCACTGAATGTAAATAGTCTAGATAGAAGATAACAGGAACGGATCTAGCTAAACTGAATACAGTGTATATATATATATGCAACACCTGGGATGCATATATATACACAATACACTGTAAGTGCAGCTAACTGACTGACTGTTCTGCCTAATCTATCTAACTCAAATCAAATGACACTGTCTCTCTCTCTCTCTATCTCTCAGCACACCGGAACACACACTACACAGGGCCGCCGTGCAGGCGGCCTTATATAGTGTGGGGTGTGTACTAAATCCCCTGAGCCATAATTGGTCAAAGCCACCCTGGCTTTGGCCAATTACAGCTCTCTCTACTGACGGCGCTGTGATTGGCCAAGCATGCGGGTCATAGTGCATGCTTGGCCAATCATCAGCCAGCAATGCACTGCGATGCCGCAGTGAATTATGGGCCGTGACGCGCCACACGAATTTAGCGCGAACGGCCCATATCGTTCGCAATTCGGCGAACGATCGAACAGCCGATGTTCGAGTCGAACACGGGTTCGACTCGAACACGAAGCTCATCCCTAGTGATGTGTCACACATAGCCCCTCCACCCTACAGTTAGAAACACTCCCTAGGACACACATAACCCCTACAGCGCCACCTAGTGTTAACTCCTTTCACTGCCAGTCACATATACACAGTAATCAATGTGATTTTAATCGCACTGATCGCTGTATAGATGTGAATGTTCCCAAAATCGCACCAAAATTGTCTGATCTGTCCACCATAATGTCGCAGTCATGATAAAAATCGCTGATCGCCGCCATTACTAGTAAAAAAAAAAAATAATAATAAAAATGCCATAAAACTATCCCCTATTTTGTAGACACTATAACTTTTGCGCAAACCAATCAATATACGCTTATTGCGATTTTTTTTTTTTACCAAAAAAAGTAGAATGCACATCGGCCTAAACTGAGGAAAAAAAAAAATTTTTTAGATATTTTTGGGGGATATTTATTATGGAAAAAAGTAAAAAATAATGCGTTTTTTTCAAAAATTGTTGCTCTTTTTTTGTTTGTAGCACAAAAAATAAAAACCGCCAGAGGTGATCAAATACCACCAAAAGAAAGCTCTATTTGTGGGGAGAAAAGGACATCAATTTTTTTTGGGGGGGGGCAATGTCGCACGACCGCGCAATTGTCAGTTAAAGCGACGCGCAGTGCCGAATCGCAAAAAGTGCTCTGGTCTTTGGGCAGCCAAATGGTCCGGGGCTGAAGTGGTTAACTGGCTACATTCCAACCTGGGGGGGGGGGAGGGGTATCCTGTCCTCCAGGCCTTAGTTTGGCTGACTGTTGGGAATGAAAACCGATGTATACACTCCAGAAATGTCATATTTATTCATGTTGAATTCCAAGAGTGGGACACCGGGGGGGGTAGCAGCTGAAATGGGAGTCCAGTCTGCTATGCTGGGGTTTGTAGTCCCATGGGGGGGGGAGGGTAATTCTTACACATACTTGGGGGGAGGGGGTCTGGTCATATAAAGTAATATACTCTGTGCTGTGAGGGGGGCTGCTATGGCTGACTTGACCCCCATCTAGAAATACTTAATAGATAGAATTGTTGATACATTAATGGAATTAAGTAACTAATTTTCCAAGAAACACTTTGAGGCACATAAGTCATGATAAGCGTTCTTTATTTTTTCTTTTGTTTTGTTATTTTATTATTTTTTATTTATTTATTATTTTTTTATTATTATTTTATTATTTTATTTTTGTTATTATTATTATTGTTATTTGTAATGTTATTTTTAGGATAAGTGTAAATCTCAAAGAAATTATTGAAATTTAAAAAAAAATACTTATTGTCCGAATTTCAGGTATTTTCGTTATCGTTTGAAAGTGCAGAATCTGAAAAACGAAAGATCCAACATAAACAAATGCTTTATTTTCGTTTTCGTTGCTACAACAGTTGGATATAGATAGGAGATTCGACATGATGATGACAATAACAATCTGTGTCCATCAAACCTGTGGTCAAATGTGCCTAACCTTAACTCTATTAGTCCAAGATTATTCTACATAGAGAGAAAAGATTTGACGTAGAGAGAAAAGATTTGACGTAGAGAGAAAAGATTTGATGTAGGGCAGAAAAGATTTGACGTAGAGAGAGAAGATTTGACATAGGCGAGAAAAGATTCGACGTAGGGGAGAAAAGATTTGACGTAGAGAGAGAAGATTTGACGTAGAGAGAGAAGATTTGACGTAGAGAGAAAAGGTTTGACATACAGAGAAAAGATTCGACGTAGGGGAGAAAATATTTGATGTAGGGCAGAAAAGATTTGACGTAGAGAGAGAAGATTTGACGTAGGGGAGAAAAGATTCAACATAGGGGAGAAAAGATTCGACGTAGGGGAGAAAAGATTTGACGTAGAGAGAGAAGATTTGAAAACCTCATTTCCTGATAGGGAGGAGGGGAGGAGCCGGATGTGGGCGCTTACCTGACCTCGGAGATCGCTCGGGGATGCCGGGTCTCTCCTCCCTCCCTCCTCGTGGCGAGCGGTGAGGTGGCAACGCTGATAACGGCGCCTCTCGCTTGGATGTGGGCGGCCGCCTCCTAGCTCCCTGCCACCAGACCGCGGGACCGTGTGATAGCGGTCGCCGACCCCCCCCCCCGCCCCCCGCGCCCCCTCTCTGTCTCCCATCCGCTCCACGCCCGTCTCCACTCCCTCCTCGGAGCTTAGGCTGGGGGGGCGAGTGGAGCAGCGGCGTCAAGAATCTCCTGATAAGAGCTGCTGAGGTTCCGGGAAGCCCCAGCACAAGGAAGGGATATACTAAAGTATATGGAGAAGGAGCTGAATGAGAAAGGTGGACGGACATTACTGACAGCTCCCTTGGAATACAGCAATTGCAGGAGAAGCCAGACCGGCAACCCTCAGATAAGTGTAAAATAGAATCTGGAGAGGGTAAGTGCCTCATATGCAATGTCATAGCCGGAGCATGAATATGCAAATGGAAAGGGTGATATAAACTGAAAGTGATGTATACTTTGATTTTGTATGGACAGCAACATATTTAAAGTATTTAAATTATCTAAGACACCAGGTCACCCTAAGTCTTATAAAATATATACAAAATATCTCTAAAAAGTGCAGAACTTTTCATTTAAGGACACGGGAACTGTTTGAGGTCAAAGTAAAGTAAATACTACGGAGAGGGCCTGAAGGAATCTATAGGAAAGGCCGGCTGTCCCTCTCCTCTCCTCGGGTTTGCCGAGGTCTCGGGGACCTGATGTCCATGATCTAAAGACCTACAGGGGGCATTATTCCAAACTGTTGATGAAGGCTGTCGGTACTGGGTCTCCCCCTGGGGTTTTTTTTTTTTTTTTTTTTTTCTTTCATGTAACAGCAGGGTCACTGGCGGGCAAGTGAGGAGTGGAACTGCATGACATGTAAGAATCAAAACGGTATGCGAAGAAAACAAAGCTTATCTGAATCATTCACAGACAGGGAACTGTGTAAACCCACCCAGGTCATTGCCTGTTAGGCATTGGCAAAAGGTACATAATCCATCTGCAAGTAAATAAAGCCTCTGGTTTGGGGCCTTGGATAAGTTATTTACTAAGGGTGGTGCTTCTCTCTGTAATACCCGTCTGATTAACATTACCCCCCCTTTATTTTTTTTTTTATTTTTTTCTCGGTGAGACCATGGGCCCATACATCTAAGGTTTACAAAAGACAGGACCAGTATAAAGGACAAGTGTTGACAATACTGGTGCGGTGACTTTCTCTGTCCAACTGGGGGGGCTATACCAAAAGACCCCTCGTCAGATTTAATGGACCTAAACAGCACTAATTGGATCCTCACCAAGGTGGAGAAACCCTTCTAGGAGGGGAACCGCAGTAGAGGCCCACAGGTCCTGTGGACTTCGAGGGTTAAAGGCTACACTAGGGGTGGTCAAAGTTGGCAAAGAATGAGAGGAAAAGCGGGTAAGGGGGGAACAACAACAAATCCAGCAGGAGCGTCTGCTAGAACTAGCTCCAGCCCAGGTACAATAAGGAAGTACATGGTCCAGGATAATACACATGCAAGCCCAGGAAAGACATCTGGACCAAAAAATAAAACCCCTGAACGCCCGCCTAAAGTTAACACAAGGAGGCAGCTAGCCGAAGTAGAATCTCTCAGTGTAAATCCAGCAATAGTGGAAATAACCCCAATGGAGAGTCAACGGGAAGGATTATTGCCAACAAAAAACGAAATAGCGGAGATGTTTGCTAGACTAGAAACCTTCATCAAAGCTGAAACGGAAGCAATACGGGGGGATATGGGCCATATACTGAGAAGAGTAGAAGAAGTTGAGACGGTGAATGAAAAACAGAGGCTGGAGATGGGGGATTTGAAAGGTCAGATAGAAGAGTTGCAACGTGAACACAGGGACTTAAGATACAGATTAGAAGATCAAGAAAACCGTAACCGAAGGAAGAATCTAAGGATCAGAGGTCTCCCAGAGGCACAGGGGGAGGGGGAAAATCTGCAGGAAAAGGTCGATCAAATTTTTGGAGGCCTCATCAACTCAAACGATAAGAGGGTTAAACTAGATAGAGTACACAGACTTAGGAAACCAGCTGAGATTAACAAGGAAGCACCTCGAGATGTGATAGTGAGGTTTCACAATTACCAAGACAAAGAGAAAATAAGGGCAAGTCTGAGAAGCAATCAAACCATTAAATATGGCGAATCTAATTTACAAGTATATCCGGATTTGGCAGTTGAGACACGGGCAAGGAAAAGAGTCCTCAGACCATTACTGGAACAACTTAAGGCCCGAGAAGTGCAGTACTCCTGGGGGTTCCCAGCGTGCCTGATTGGGCGAAAAGATGGGCGCTCAGCGACTTTAAGGTTTCCAGAAGAGACTCAAAATTTTTGTCGCAAGCTGGACATTCCACTTATAGATATCCCAGGGTGGTGGGAGAAAACGGGAGGGCAGAGTATCGTTGAAGATATGCAAGGCTGGAAACCAGTAATTAACAGGAGAGGGCCCTAAATAAGTGTAGAAATAACCTGAGGAAAATAAGCTCTCATATTTTGATTGGAGGGGCCGGAAAATAAAAAATAAAGTATGAGGGGGGTGGTTGGGGGGCGGTGGGGGGGCTGGGGGTGTGGGATCTTGGGGGAGTGGGGGGCGGCGGTGGAGTGGAGGGGGGCCCGGCTGAACCCGGGGCGGGCTGGGGGATCTGGGGACTCCCACACTGAGCTCAACCCTTGGGGGGATAACCGTAGGGCCGGATGGAGAAAGGGAGGCCACGGTTAATAGCGCCACTAGAGGGCCTGATACCCCCATATACAGGGGGGGGGAGGGGGGGATTAAGGGAGGGTCGAGACCAGTACAAACCTACTTGCCTATTATGCTTGGGTTCAGAAAGGAAGAATAAATGGCTGGAATAAATCTTGTAACATACAATGTAAGGGGCCTCAACGCGCCCATAAAATGCGCTAATATTATGAGCGAGTTGAGAGCCAGTAGGGCTGGGGTGGTCTTCCTCCAGGAGACACATCTGTTTATGGGGAAAAGTCATAGGATAGTGTCGAGGGATTACCCGCTGTGGTTTTATGGAGATTCCCCAATAAGGGGGGCAAAGGGGGTGGCGATTGGATTTGCAAGGGAAATTCGCTTCCAAATAGAGGAGAGGCTAACTGATCCTGAGGGTCGATTCCTGTTCCTGAGGGGCAAACTAAATGATGAAGAATATACCCTAGTCAACATTTATTGCCCAAATGTTAACCCGGGTAAATATCTAATTGGTATACTATCGAAACTGGACGGTTTTAGGGGAGGGAGGGTTATTGTGGCAGGAGATATGAACTTGTGCCTAGAGCCAGGAAGGGATTGTGCGTCGCGTGTGCGGGGGACTGGGGGAGTGTGGCTAAATAAACTTAAGAAAAAACTGCACTTTTGTCAGCTAGTGGATGTATGGAGGATGCAGCATGAGAAAACAAAAGACTACACTTACTACTCCCCCGTCCACGCGACGTACTCAAGACTCGATTATATTTTTGTAGAGCATAGGAACCTAGAAGAAGTAGAAGAAGTTAAAATAGGATCTATAACTTTTTCGGACCATGCCCCGGTGACACTGCGAATTAAACAAAAAGCTCAAATACCCCTTGCAAATAATTGGAGACTAAATGAGGATCTCCTGCATGATAGGGAAATTGATAAAATAATTCAAGAAGAATTAATATTTTATTTCAGAACTAACACCTCAAAGGAAACATCGGAGTCAATAGTCTGGGAGGCCCATAAAGCCTATATTGGGGGATAATAATAAAGGCGGGGGCGGAGAAAGAAAGAAAACGGACTAAAAATTTTCGTGTGCTTCAGGAGGAAGTTAAAAAATTAGAACGGCAGCATAAGGAAACCGGGGAAGACGGGACTCTGGGAAAATTATATAGAGCCAGAGAAGCTATGAGACAGCAGATAGAGGCAGAAAATTGCAGAAAATACAACTTAGTCAAAAAAGAGAGATATATTTATGGAAATAGACCTGGGAGACTCCTGGCAAGGGCCCTAAGGAAAAAGAAGAGTATCAGATATATTGACAAAATAAGGACGAGGTCAGGAGAAATTAGATATAAGGATGCGGACATAGCAAAAATTTTTCAAGAATTTTATGGGGATCTTTATTCATTAAATAAAAAGGAGGATAAAGAGAGAGGGCAAAAACAAGAAAAAATTAGAAATTATTTAAAAGAAACAGGGGTGGTTAAAATAACAGAAGAGGAGAGAACATCCTTGGAGGCCCCTATTACAGAGCACGAGATAAGGAAGGCCATCAAAGAGACCCAGACAGGAAAGAGCCCTGGCCCAGATGGGCTGACAGCAATATACTACAAGAAATATCAAGACTATCTAGTGCCAAAACTTTGCGCTTACATGAATGAAATAGGAGAGAGAGGGGAAATGAGCAGGGATGCTCTGGCGGCAAACATAGCGATTATTCATAAGGAAGGAAAGGATGATACGTTATGTTCTAGCTATAGGCCCATATCCCTTTTAAATAGTGATACAAAATTATTTGCAAAAGTAATAGCGGGCAGACTAAAACAAACAATTAAAAATATCATCCACCCTGATCAAGTAGGATTCATACCGGGCAGACAGGGAAAGGATAACAGTATTAAAACCCTCTTGATAACACAAGAAATTAAAAAGAGTGGAGTCCCAGGTCTGCTCCTGTCTATAGACGCTGAGAAAGCGTTTGACAGGGTGGACTGGGACTTCATGTGGGAATCACTTAAAGAAGTAGGATATGGGGATAAGATCCGTACCTGGATCAGGGCGCTTTACTCCAAACCATCAGCGAGAGTTAAAATAAATGGGTCCCTGTCCGAACCCTTTTGTATGTATAATGGAATGAGACAGGGGTGTCCAATCTCTCCAATGCTCTTTCTGCTGGCTCTAGAACCCCTTCTTACTAGGTTAAGGCAGAATCCGAACATTAAGGGAGTAAGTATAGGCGAAACCGAATATAAGCTCGCAGCCTATGCGGATGATATTCTCCTATATATAACAAGCCCAAGAGTCTCCCTACCGAACGTGTTGGCCACAATGCAGGAGTACGGGCAATTATCTAATTTTAAAGTAAATACCACTAAATCAGTCGTACTAGACATAAATCCCAATAAAACAAGAGACCACGCATATCAGGAATACTTTCCCTTCAGATGGAAGAAAGAAGCCCTAAACTACTTAGGAATCAAAATTACATCATCGGCAGGAAAATTATTTCAAGCAAATTTTTTGCCACTTATTAATGAGGTAAAAACAGAACTAAGCAGAATACACCGGGGACAACTGTCGTGGGCGGGAAGAATCAATATTTTTAAAATGGTTATTTTACCAAAAATAACATATAAAATGCAGATGCTCCCAATCACACTCCCACCTGCATACCTCAAAAAACTGCATTCAATGATATTAGGGTTCATATGGAAAGGGAAAACACCACGGTTAAAGTACACTCAACTAATAAATGTTAAAAGTAAAGGGGGCTGGGGAGCACCAGACATCGGTAAATACTACGAGGCTATTGCACTTGCGAGAGTGGTAGAATGGGTTAAAAACAAGGGAAAACAGTGGGTAGAAATTGAAAATAAAATAAGTAAAGTAAATCTACACAAAATAATATGGTGTTCACCAAAAATAAGAAAATATAATATAGAATCACATGAAATCACGAGACACGCACTTAGAATATGGGATCTTATACACAAAAGGGAAAATTGGGAATACAATTCACTGCTAATGTCACTAAAGGATGTAGATTATTTTCCGACGGGGAAGGAAGAGTGGTTTGGTAAATGGCTCCTAGATGAGAACATGCAACTGAAGGATGTAGTGGAGAAAGGTAAAATATGCTCCATACAAGAACTTAGGAACAGAAGAGACAGGATAAGTATTAACCCATGGCGCTATGGTCAACTGAAACACTTTGTGGAATCCCTACCTCAACCAATTAGGACAACAAAAAACTTACTTCCATTTGAAAAAATATGCATGGAAATAGATGAAAGAGGGGGTTTTTCCCGTATATATAAAATATTAGTAGAGCTGGGGAGGGGGGACACCCGGGCTTTTATAGGTAAATGGGAGATGGAGTTAGGTTTAACGCTGACCGAGCCAGAGGTAGATTTGATACTGAAGCGACTCCTGACTACGTCAGTCAACTATAAAGTACTGGAGATAAACTATAAATGCCCAACGAGAATGTATATGACCCCGGACAGGATGCATAAAATTGATGGGGGAAGATCCCAACTTTGTTGGAGAGGGTGAGATAGGGACGATGGCCCATATGTGGTGGACGTGTCCTGAGATAGGAGTCTTCTGGGAGGAGATTAAAAAATACACTAAAATGATCACAAATTTTGACCTGCCAAAAGACCCTAGGGTCCTTATATTTCACCTGAGCGAAATGCCCACGAGGGCTTATCTCAGGACACTCCTGCCCCATCTTATAGACGCAGCTAAAAGTCTAATTGCCAAAAATTGGAAAAGAAAAGAAAGACCAACCATGAGGGAATGGACCAATAAGATAAACGAGATACAGGAGTTGGAGTATTTAAGGTTTAGTGACGGGATAAAAATGGAGGTTTATAGAACAAAGTGGGAAGTATGGGAAAAATTTAAAAATTCTACAAAAGCAACTGAGATGTGGTCACATGAGTAGTGGAGAGGACAGATTCTGACCCAGGGCAGGCGTGGGAAACAGAGGGGATAGGGCGAGAGGCGAGGAGGTACGGTCTCGGGGTGGGTAGAGGGGCGGGGGAGGGGATAGGAAGCAAGAGGGTAATAATAAACAGTAGAAGCAGGAGGGGGGTACATAACTTTCTTTATACTTGGTGTGATGAATTAAGCAAATTGATCAAAAGCCCCAATGATGTGAGGATTAAGGGGAAGAATTTTTGAATATTAATTTGAAAAAATGAATTCCCATGGCAAATCTTCTTGCTGAGGTGGCAAAAAACAAACAAAAAAAAAACAAAAAAAAAAAAAAAAAAAAAAAAAAAGAGAGAGAAGATTTGACGTAGAGAGAGAAGATTTGACGTAGAGAGAGATTTGACGTAGAGAGAGAAGATTTGACGTAGAGAGAGAAGATTTGACGTAGGGGAGAAAAGATTCAACATAGGGGAGAAAAGATTCGACGTAGGGGAGAAAAGATTCGACGTAGGGGAGAAAAGATTCGACGTAGGGGGGAAAAGATTTGACGTAGGGGAGAAAAGATTTGACGTAGAGAGAGAAGATTTGACGTAGAGAGAGATTTGACGTAGAGAGAGAAGATTTGACGTAGAGAGAGAAGATTTGACGTAGGGGAGAAAAGATTCGACGTAGGGGAGAAAAGATTTGACGTAGAGAGAGAAGATTTGACGTAGAGAGAGAAGATTTGACGTAGAGAGAGAAGATTTGACGTAGAGAGAAAAGATTTGACGTAGAGAGAAAAGATTCGACATAGGGGAGAAAAGATTCGACGTAGGGGAGAAAATATTTGATGTAGGGCAGAAAAGATTTGACGTAGAGAGAGAAGCTTTGACGTAGGGGAGAAAAGATTCGACGTAGGGGAGAAAAGATTTGACGTAGGGGAGAAAAGATTTGACGTAGAGAGAGAAGATTTGACGTAGAGAGAGATTTGACGTAGAGAGAGAAGATTTGACGTAGAGAGAAAAGGTTTGACATACAGAGAAAAGATTCGACGCAGGGGAGAAAATATTTGATGTAGGGCAGAAAAGATTTGACGTAGAGAGAGAAGATTTGACGTAGGGGAGAAAAGATTCAACATAGGGGAGAAAAGATTCGACGTAGGGGAGAAAAGATTTGACGTAGAGAGAGAAGATTTGACGTAGAGAGAGAAGATTTGACGTAGAGAGAGATTTGACGTAGAGAGAGAAGATTTGACGTAGAGAGAGAAGATTTGACGTAGAGCGAAAAGATTCGACGTAGAGAGAAAAGATTTGACGTAGAGAGAAAAGATTCCACATAGGGGAGAAAAGATTCGACATAGAGAGAAAAGATTCGACGTAGGGGAGAAAAGATTTGATGTAGGGGAGAAAAGATTTGACGTAGGGGAGAAAAGATTTGACGTAGGGGAGAAAAGATTTGATGTAGGGCAGAAAAGATTTGACGTAGGGGAGAAAAGATTTGACGTAGGGGAGAAAAGATTTGATGTAGGGGAGAAAAGATTTGACGTAGGGGAGAAAAGATTTGACGTAGGGGAGAAAAGATTCCACATAGGGGAGAAAAGATTCGACGTAGAGAGAAAAGATTCCACATAGGGGAGAAAAGATTCGACGTAGGGGAGAAAAGATTCGACGTAGAGAGAAAAGATTCCACATAGGGGAGAAAAGATTCGACGTAGAGAGAAAAGATTCCACATAGGGGAGAAAAGATTCGACGTAGGGGAGAAAAGATTCGACGTAGGGGAGAAAAGATTCGATGTAGGGGAGAAAAGATTCGACGTAGGGGAGAAAAGATTCGACGTAGAGAGAAAAGATTTGACGTAGAGAGAAAAGATTCGACGTAGGGGAGAAAAGATTCGACGTAGAGAGAAAAGATTCCACATAGGGGAGAAAAGATTCGACGTAGAGAGAAAAGATTCGACATAGGGGAGAAAAGATTTGACGTAGAGAGAGAAGATTTGACGTAGGGGAGAAAAGATTCGACGTAGGGGAGAAAAGATTTGACGTAGGGGAGAAAAGATTTGACGTAGAGAGAGAAGATTTGACGTAGAGAGAGATTTGACGTAGAGAGAGAAGATTTGACGTAGAGAGAAAAGGTTTGACATACAGAGAAAAGATTCGACGCAGGGGAGAAAATATTTGATGTAGGGCAGAAAAGATTTGACGTAGAGAGAGAAGATTTGACGTAGGGGAGAAAAGATTCAACATAGGGGAGAAAAGATTCGACGTAGGGGAGAAAAGATTTGACGTAGAGAGAGAAGATTTGACGTAGAGAGAGAAGATTTGACGTAGAGAGAGAAGATTTGACGTAGAGAGAGAAGATTTGACGTAGAGAGAGATTTGACGTAGAGAGAGAAGATTTGACGTAGAGAGAGAAGATTTGACGTAGAGAGAAAAGATTCGACGTAGAGAGAAAAGATTTGACGTAGAGAGAAAAGATTCCACATAGGGGAGAAAAGATTCGACATAGAGAGAAAAGATTCGACATAGGGGAGAAAAGATTCGACGTAGGGGAGAAAAGATTCGACGTAGGGGAGAAAAGATTCGACGTAGGGGAGAAAAGATTCGACGTAGGGGAGAAAAGATTTGACGTAGAGAGAAAAGATTTGACGTAGAGAGAAAAGATTCGACATAGGGGAGAAAAGATTCGACGTAGAGAGAAAAGATTCCACATAGGGGAGAAAAGATTCGATGTAGGGGAGAAAAGATTCGATGTAGGGGAGAAAAGATTTGACATAGGGGAGAAAAGATTTGACGTAGGGGAGAAAAGATTTGATGTAGGGGAGAAAAGATTTGACGTAGGGGAGAAAAGATTTGACGTAGAGAGAGAAGATTTGACGTAGGGGAGAAAAGATTTGATGTAGGGGAGAAAAGATTTGACGTAGAGAGAGATTTGACGTAGAGAGAAGATTTGACGTAGAGAGAAAAGATTCGACATAGAGAGAAAAGATTCGACATAGAGAGAAAAGATTCGACGTAGAGAGAAAAGATTTGACGTAGAGAGAAAAGATTTGACGTAGAGAGAAAAGATTTGACGTAGAGAGAAAAGATTCGACGTAGAGAGAAAAGATTCGACGTAGGGGAGAAAAGATTCGACGTAGGGGAGAAAATATTTGATGTAGGGCAGAAAAGATTTGACGTAGAAAGAGAAGATTTGACATAGAGGAGAAAAGATTTGACGTAGGGGAGAAAAGATTTGATGTAGGGGAGAAAAGATTTGACGTAGAGAGAGAAGATTTGACGTAGAGAGAGATTTGACGTAGAGAGAGAAGATTTGACGTAGAGAGAAAAGATTCGACATAGAGAGAAAAGATTCGACATAGAGAGAAAAGATTCGACATAGAGAGAAAAGATTCGACATAGAGAGAAAAGATTCAACATAGGGGAGAAAAGATTTGACGTAGAGAGAAAAGATTTGACGTAGAGAGAAAAGATTTGACGTAGAGAGAAAAGATTTGACGTAGGGGAGAAAAGATTCGATGTAGGGGAGAAAAGATTCGACGTAGAGAGAAAAGATTCGACATAGGGGAGAAAAGATTCGACGTAGAGAGAAAAGATTCCACATAGGGGAGAAAAGATTCGACGTAGGGGAGAAAAGATTTGATGTAGGGGAGAAAAGATTTGACGTAGGGGAGAAAAGATTTGACGTAGGGGAGAAAAGATTTGATGTAGGGCAGAAAAGATTTGACGTAGGGGAGAAAAGATTTGACGTAGGGGAGAAAAGATTTGATGTAGGGGAGAAAAGATTTGACGTAGGGGAGAAAAGATTTGACGTAGGGGAGAAAAGATTCCACATAGGGGAGAAAAGATTCGACGTAGAGAGAAAAGATTCCACATAGGGGAGAAAAGATTCGACGTAGGGGAGAAAAGATTCGACGTAGGGGAGAAAAGATTCGACGTAGGGGAGAAAAGATTCGACGTAGAGAGAAAAGATTCCACATAGGGGAGAAAAGATTCGACGTAGAGAGAAAAGATTCCACATAGGGGAGAAAAGATTCGACGTAGGGGAGAAAAGATTCGACGTAGGGGAGAAAAGATTCGATGTAGGGGAGAAAAGATTCGACGTAGGGGAGAAAAGATTCGACGTAGAGAGAAAAGATTTGACGTAGAGAGAAAAGATTCGACGTAGGGGAGAAAAGATTCGACGTAGAGAGAAAAGATTCCACATAGGGGAGAAAAGATTCGACGTAGAGAGAAAAGATTCGACATAGGGGAGAAAAGATTTGACGTAGAGAGAGAAGATTTGACGTAGGGGAGAAAAGATTCGACGTAGGGGAGAAAAGATTTGACGTAGGGGAGAAAAGATTTGACGTAGAGAGAGAAGATTTGACGTAGAGAGAGATTTGACGTAGAGAGAGAAGATTTGACGTAGAGAGAAAAGGTTTGACATACAGAGAAAAGATTCGACGTAGGGGAGAAAATATTTGATGTAGGGCAGAAAAGATTTGACGTAGAGAGAGAAGATTTGACGTAGGGGAGAAAAGATTCAACATAGGGGAGAAAAGATTCGACGTAGGGGAGAAAAGATTTGACGTAGAGAGAGAAGATTTGACGTAGAGAGAGAAGATTTGACGTAGAGAGAGATTTGACGTAGAGAGAGAAGATTTGACGTAGAGAGAGAAGATTTGACGTAGAGAGAAAAGATTCCACATAGGGGAGAAAAGATTCGACATAGAGAGAAAAGATTCGACATAGGGGAGAAAAGATTCGACGTAGGGGAGAAAAGATTCGACGTAGGGGAGAAAAGATTCGACGTAGGGGAGAAAAGATTCGACGTAGGGGAGAAAAGATTTGACGTAGAGAGAAAAGATTTGACGTAGAGAGAAAAGATTCGACATAGGGGAGAAAAGATTCGACGTAGAGAGAAAAGATTCCACATAGGGGAGAAAAGATTCGATGTAGGGGAGAAAAGATTCGATGTAGGGGAGAAAAGATTTGACATAGGGGAGAAAAGATTTGACGTAGGGGAGAAAAGATTTGATGTAGGGGAGAAAAGATTTGACGTAGAGAGAGAAGATTTGACATAGGGGAGAAAAGATTTGACGTAGGGGAGAAAAGATTTGATGTAGGGGAGAAAAGATTTGACGTAGGGGAGAAAAGATTTGACGTAGAGAGAGAAGATTTGACGTAGGGGAGAAAAGATTTGATGTAGGGGAGAAAAGATTTGACGTAGAGAGAGATTTGACGTAGAGAGAAGATTTGACGTAGAGAGAAAAGATTCGACATAGAGAGAAAAGATTCGACATAGAGAGAAAAGATTTGACGTAGAGAGAAAAGATTTGACGTAGAGAGAAAAGATTCGACGTAGAGAGAAAAGATTCGACGTAGGGGAGAAAAGATTCGACGTAGGGGAGAAAATATTTGATGTAGGGCAGAAAAGATTTGACGTAGAAAGAGAAGATTTGACATAGAGGAGAAAAGATTTGACGTAGGGGAGAAAAGATTTGATGTAGGGGAGAAAAGATTTGACGTAGAGAGAGAAGATTTGACGTAGAGAGAGATTTGACGTAGAGAGAGAAGATTTGACGTAGAGAGAAAAGATTCGACATAGAGAGAAAAGATTCGACATAGAGAGAAAAGATTCAACATAGGGGAGAAAAGATTTGACGTAGAGAGAAAAGATTTGACGTAGAGAGAAAAGATTTGACGTAGAGAGAAAAGATTTGACGTAGGGGAGAAAAGATTCGATGTAGGGGAGAAAAGATTCGACGTAGAGAGAAAAGATTCGACATAGGGGAGAAAAGATTCGACGTAGAGAGAAAAGATTCCACATAGGGGAGAAAAGATTCGACGTAGGGGAGAAAAGATTTGATGTAGGGGAGAAAAGATTTGACGTAGGGGAGAAAAGATTTGACGTAGGGGAGAAAAGATTTGATGTAGGGCAGAAAAGATTTGACGTAGGGGAGAAAAGATTTGACGTAGGGGAGAAAAGATTTGATGTAGGGGAGAAAAGATTTGATGTAGGGGAGAAAAGATTTGACGTAGGGGAGAAAAGATTCCACATAGGGGAGAAAAGATTCGACGTAGAGAGAAAAGATTCCACATAGGGGAGAAAAGATTCGACGTAGGGGAGAAAAGATTCGACGTAGGGGAGAAAAGATTCGATGTAGGGGAGAAAAGATTCGACGTAGGGGAGAAAAGATTCGACGTAGAGAGAAAAGATTTGACGTAGAGAGAAAAGATTCGACGTAGGGGAGAAAAGATTCGACGTAGAGAGAAAAGATTCCACATAGGGGAGAAAAGATTCGACGTAGAGAGAAAAGATTCGACATAGGGGAGAAAAGATTCGACGTAGAGAGAAAAGATTCCACATAGGGGAGAAAAGATTCGACGTAGAGAGAAAAGATTCCACATAGGGGAGAAAAGATTCGACGTAGGGGAGAAAAGATTCGATGTAGGGGAGAAAAGATTCGACGTAGAGAGAAAAGATTCGACGTAGGGGAGAAAAGATTCGATGTAGGGGAGAAAAGATTCGACGTAGGGGAGAAAAGATTCGACGTAGAGAGAAAAGATTTGACGTAGATAGAGAAGATCGCTGCTGGAATTGGGTGGGGGAAGTAAAATAAAAATAATGATGATGATGAATGTTATTGGCTGATTGTAACCAAAGAGGAGGAGCAGTAAAATAACTAGAACTAAGTACACACGTACTTTGGCTTATGGTGTCTGTTGAAAGAAGATTGGACGGAGCAGGTAAAATATACGGCGTCGTACAGTTGAGCTGCTTTGTTGAATCTTCTTTGAACATTCGACAGACACCATAAGCCTTCAATGACAGATTCCACCTTCATTTGGATTTTCGGACGAATGCAATTTTTTACGAAAAACGAAATAAATAAAAACGAATTTCGGGAGTAACTAAATAAATGTATTTTTCGGATGAAAACGAAATTCCGAAACAAAATATTTCGGTGTGCACATGTCTAGATTTTAGCTCTGAAATTATTCTGTCAAGTACAACATACAACGAACATTTGAATGAAATCATCTTTTTTGAGCAGTTGTTGTCGATGTCGTACAGTTTCCAAAATGACGCTATTTCTTAAGTTGAGAGGAGGCCGGCCATCTCGCTTCTTGGAAGGCGGTTGGGTAAAATCATCATTTGGTGCTGATATTCCACACTTGATGCTCAGTTGGATTGCTTCTGCCCAGACACTCTCTATTGTTCCAGAATTAGTAGAAGCTTCAGGTCTCCTCTCTGAATTGCGCACTTCTTCAAGCTCTTGTATAATTGTTGGCACAAGAAGGACAGCTGATGCCAAGTCAATATCTTTGGCTTGTAACATGTTAGAGAGCGTCTGGGTCCTTTGTAGTATGTTCTCAAAAACACAAGTGCCAGAATGAAGCCAAAATCAATAAACTGGTGAATGGATTTTGCCTCAACTGCTCTCTCAGTATGGTTCCCTTCTGCCAAAATATTGAGAGTTTCCAGCAGAGGGCCAAGTGTTTTAAGAACAGCATTGCAGGCTGCATGTTGGCACGCCCACCTTGTGTCACTTAATTGTTTAAGCTGGATAGCTGGTTTGCTTGACATTTCTTGTTGCACATTAGCAAACACAGAGTGGACAACAGAAGTACTGCAAAACACATACAGCTTTTCGAGTTTTACAAAAAATGCATTTGCTGCCCGTACATTCTTCACGGTGTCCAGGATGATCAGGTTGAGGCGGTGCCTCATGCAATGAATGTAAAGTGCGCAAGGCCCCTCCTTTTTAATGCGTGCTTGTATGCCATTAAGCCGGCCAATCATTACAGAGGCTCCATCATAGTCTTGTCCAACACAATCATTTTTATCAATGCCTAGAGATGCCGGAACCTGGAATATGTATCCTGTTAGAGATTCAGCATCAAGGCTATCTGCTCGGTAGAATTGTAAGAACCGTTCACGGACCAGCCGATCCTGAAAAAATCGGACTACGACAGACAGTTGTTCGGATTTACTTTAGATCCTTTGTTTCATCTGCAATGATGGAAAAGGGACTTCCTTGAATGCTCTGTGAGATGCCTTCTCTAACAAGAGCAGCCGTAATTGACAGAAGTTCGTTTTGGATAGATGGATGTAGATATCTTGCATTCCTAGGTCCTGTAATTTTCTTTCTTACACTGTCTTTTTCTGCAATTAAAGTGGAGTTCCACCCACTTTTACAACTCTTCAGCGTCCCTCACTAAACTGTGCACTGTAAACGAATTGGATTTTTAAAAAAAAAAAAATTTCTCAGCACCTCCTGTATATCTGCTGTATTCATTTTTCACTTCCTCCTCCCTGGCCGCGGCCCACCGCATCATTTCCTGTTTGCAATGCCTTCTGGGAAAGGGGTGGCAACTTCCTCTGGCACTGCCGTTGCTATGGAAACCTGACCTGAAACCTATTACACTGCTTGTGCCGCACTGAGCATGTGCGAGATCTGCAAGGATGAGATCCAGGAAGAAATACAGTCTGGCTTCAGATGCCCACACTTAAGATGGCCGCGGCCTGCTGTAAGTTTATAAAATAACAAACTACTGCTATAAACTAACAAAACAGACCTTAGTTTACAGACTAACTTTACTAGAATACATGAAGCTTGGGTATTATAGGGGGATTTTTATTTAAAAAGTATAATTTCAGCCGGAACACCACTTTTTTTTTTTTTTTTTTAAACTCTTTATTGCAAAATTTTACTTTTACAAGTTATTTGACACAACTTACATTGTCACTTCTATACTTTTTCTTTCACATATTTTACATAAATATCATAATCATTCCCACACTTACACTCA
Source organism: Lithobates clamitans (assembly GCA_037952925.1). Classification (NCBI taxonomy): domain Eukaryota; kingdom Metazoa; phylum Chordata; class Amphibia; order Anura; family Ranidae; genus Lithobates; species Lithobates clamitans. The sequence continues at coordinate 35,679 of JBBGZY010001081.1, read as the reverse complement.
GTCTTCCCTCTCATTCATCTTACGGTCACTAATTCTTTCTTCTTTTATTTGTTTTATTCTGTAATTTCTGGTCTTCCTATATCTGTCGTCAAATGTGATTTATTCCAATTTTCCCCAAACCTTCTCATATTTCTGTATATTTCCTCTTTGCTCATACATTATTTCCTCACATGGGACCCCCTGGTTTACCACCCTCACCCACTGATTTATTGTAGGTGGGCTTGGCTGGATCCATTTTTCCACTATTTGTTTTCAGGCCAGGAATAATACTTTTTGTAAAAATATCCTAGTGTAACCACACACCCCATCTTTTACCACCCCCAACACACACAACTCCACCGTAGCCGTCATTGGTTTATTTATGACTTTGCCTAGTTTCTTAACTACCTGTTGCCAATACCTTCCTATACATCCACACTGCCACATGACGTGAATGAAATCCGCTCCTCTCGCTCCGCATCTTGTACAGTCTGACGCCTTCATCCTCCCATCCTATACAGTCTATTTGGTGCCAAATACGTCTGATGTATTATATTTATTGTATTATTCTATTGTTTATTGCCGGTGATACTTTCAGGTGCGAGGAGCAGATTTCATCCCAGTCCTGCTCCCTCATTCCCGGGATGACGCCCTGCCATTTTTCCCTCACACCCACCGAGTCCCCCTTTATTTTACTCTGTAGAAAGTGTGAGTACAACTTAGATATCAGTCCCTTTGGTCCTTGAGATTTTAATATTCCTATGAGGGGATATCTAGAGATTGTTGGTTCTTTCCTTTCAAACTGTTCTCGTACTAAGTGTCTTAGCTGTAGGTATCTATAAAATTGTTTACTCTGGAGGTTGTATTGTTTACAAATATTCTCATATGTCACTATTACATTGTTATTATACATCTGACCAATAGTTTTTATTTTGTTCTGTTTCCAGTAACTACTATCTTCAAATATTTCTAATTTACCAAACCTTGGGTTGTCCCATAATGGTATTTCTGGTGGAATGTCCCCATATCCCGTTCGTTTTTTTACCTCCTTCCACACCGACCTGGCCAGCTTTAGAAGAGGAATTTTTATTCCAATCCTTCTTAATTCTGCTATTTCTAATCCTACCAGAAGGTCTCCTACCTGCATTTTATTTAGTAAATATTTCTCCACCCTCGTTTCTCGTTTCTGAACTACCCAGGTCCTTAAATGTTTTAATTGTCCCTCCAAATAATATAAATATAGATCTGGTATTGCCAGTCCTGCTGCATTGTTAGGTCTTTGTAGCGTGGAGACTAGGGATGAGCCGAACACCCCCCTGTTCGGTTCGCACCAGAACATGCGAACAGGAAAAAAATTCGTTCGAACACGCGAACGCCGTTAAAGTCTATGGGACACGAACGTGAATAATCAAAAGTGCTAATTTTAAAGGCTAATATGCAAGTTATTGTCATAAAAAGTGTTTGGGGACCCGGGTCCTCCCCCAGGGGACATGAATCAATGCAAAAAAAAGTTTTAAAAACGGCCGTTTTTTCAGGAGCAGTGATTTTAATAATGCTTAAAGTCAAACAATAAAAGTGTAATATCCCTTTAAATTTCATACCTGGGGGGTGTCTATAGTATGCCTGTAAAGGGGCGCATGTTTCCCGTGTTTAGAACAGTCTGACAGCAAAGTGACATTTGGAAGGAAAAAACACATTTAAAACTACCGCGGCTATTGCATTGCCGACAATACACATAGAAGTTCATTGATAAAAACGGCATGGGAATTCCCCACAGGGGAACCCCGAACCAAAAAAAAAAAATGATGTGGGGGTCCCCCTAAATTCCATACAAGGCCCTTCAGGTCTGGTATGGATATTAAGGGGAACCCCAGCCAAAATTTAAAAAAAAAATTGACGTGGGGTTCCCCCTAAATTCCATACCAGACCCTTCAGGTCTGGTATGGATTTTAAGGGGAACCCCGCGCCAAAAAAAAAAAAAAAAAAGGCGTGGGGTCCCCCTAAAAATCCATACCAGACCCTTATCCGAGCACGCAACCTGGCAGGCCGCAGGAAAAGAGGGGGGGACGAGAGTGCGGCCCCCCCCCCCTCCTGAACCGTACCAGGCCACATGCCCTCAACATTGGGAGGGTGCTTTGGGGTAGCCCCCCAAAACACCTTGTCCCCATGTTGATGAGGACAAGGGCCTCATCCTCACAACCGTGGCCGGTGGTTGTGAGGGTCTGCGGGCGGGGGGCTTATCGGAATCTGGAAGCCCCCTTTAACAAGGGGACCCCCAGATCCCGGCCCCCCCCCTGTGTGAAATGGTAAGGGGGTACTTACCCCTACCATTTCACTAAAAAACTGTCAAAAATGTTAAAAATGACAAGAGACAGTTTTTGACAATTCCTTTATTTAAATGCTTCTTCTTTCTTCTTTCTTCCTTCATCTTCTTCTTCTTCTGGTTCTTCTGGCTCTTCTGGTTCTTCCTCCGGCGTTCTCGTCCAGCATCTTCTCCGCGGCGTCTTCTATCTTCTTCTCCTCGGGCCGCTCCGCACCCATGGCATTTGGGGGGAGGCTCCCGCTCTTCTCTTCATCTTCTTCTCTTCTTCATCTTCTTCTTCTTCTTTTTCTTCTTCTTCCTTCTTCTCTTCTTCCTGTCTTCTCCGGGCCGCTCCGCAATCCATGCTGTGGCATGGAGGGAGGCTCCCGCTGTGTGACGGCGTCTCTTCGTCTGACGGTTCTTAAATAACGGGGGGCGGGGCCACCCGGTGACCCCGCCCCCCTCTGACGCACGGTGACATGACGGGACTTTCCTGTGGCATTCCCCGTGACGTCACAGGGAAGTCCCTCAAGTCACCGTGCGTCAGAGGGGGGCGGGGTCACCGGGTGGCCCCGCCCCCCGTTATTTAAGAACCGTCAGACGAAGAGACGCCGTCACACAGCGGGAGTCTCCCTCCATGCCAGCATGGATTGCGGAGCGGCCCGGAGAAGACAGGAAGAAGAGAAGAAGGAAGAAGAAGAAGAAGAAGAAGATGAAGAAGAAGATGAAGAAGAGAAGAAGATGAAGAGAAGAGCGGGAGCCTCCCCTCATGCCATGGGTGCGGAGCGGCCCGAGGAGAAGAAGATAGAAGACGCCGCGGAGAAGATGCTGGACGAGAACGCCGGAGGAAGAACCAGAAGAGCCAGAAGAACCAGAAGAAGAAGAAGATGAAGGAAGAAAGAAGAAAGAAGAAGCATTTAAATAAAGGAATTGTCAAAAACTGTCTCTTGTCATTTTTAACATTTTTGACAGTTTTTTAGTGAAATGGTAGGGGTAAGTACCCCCTTACCATTTCACACAGGGGGGGGGCCGGGATCTGGGGGTCCCCTTGTTAAAGGGGGCTTCCAGATTCCGATAAGCCCCCCGCCCGCAGACCCTCACAACCACCGGCCACGGTTGTGAGGATGAGGCCCTTGTCCTCATCAACATGGGGACAAGGTGTTTTGGGGGGCTACCCCAAAGCACCCTCCCAATGTTGAGGGCATGTGGCCTGGTACGGTTCAGGAGGGGGGGGGGGCCGCACTCTCGTCCCCCCCTCTTTTCCTGCGGCCTGCCAGGTTGCGTGCTCGGATAAGGGTCTGGTATGGATTTTTAGGGGGACCCCACGCCTTTTTTTTTTTTTTTTTTGGCGCGGGGTTCCCCTTAAAATCCATACCAGACCTGAAGGGTCTGGTATGGAATTTAGGGGGAACCCCACGTCAATTTTTTTTAAAAATTTTGGCTGGGGTTCCCCTTAATATCCATACCAGACCTGAAGGGCCTTGTATGGAATTTAGGGGGACCCCCACATCATTTTTTTTTTTTTTTTTTGGTTCGGGGTTCCCCTGTGGGGAATTACCATGCCGTTTTTATCAATGAACTTCTATGTGTATTGTCGGCAATGCAATAGCCGCGGGTAGTTTTAAATGAGTTTTTTCCTTCCAAATGTCATTTTGCTGTCAGACTGTTCTAAACACAGGAAACATGCGCCCCTTTACAGGCATACTATAGACACCCCCCAGGTACGAAATTTAAAGGGATATTACACTTTTATTGTTTGACTTTAAGCATTAATAAAATCACTGCTCCTGAAAAAACGGCCGTTTTTAAAACTTTTTTTTGCATTGATCCATGTCCCCTGGGGCAGGACCCGGGTCCCCAAACACTTTTTATGACAATAACTTGCATATAAGCCTTTAAAATTAGCACTTTTGATTTCTCCCATAGACTTTTAAAGGGTGTTCCGCGGCATTCGAATTTGCCGCGAACACCCCAAATTGTTCGCTGTTCGGCGAACTTGCGAACAGCCAATGTTCGAGTAGAACATGAGTTCGACTCGAACTCGAAGCTCATCCCTAGTGGAGACCTTTAATTTACAACACCCATTTGCCCAGATGAATCTAGTTAACAGGAAGTTTAATTTTTTGAATATATATTTTGGTATTTTTACCTCGGAATGCGCCATCACATAGAGACATTTCGCTAGTATAATAGATTTAATCAGCTGTACTCTCCCTGCCATTGATACCGGTAGTTTTTTCCACACTCCCACTTTGTTCTTTACATATTCTACCAAGGGGTCTATATTTGCTTTAAGGGCTTCTTCTGCTTCCAATGTAATATTTATTCCTAAATATTTAAAGGTGTCCACTATTTTTAATGGGGTCTGGAAATTCCTCTCCTTTCCTGGTTTTAGTAACATCAAAGCAGATTTTTGCCAGTTTATTTTAAGTCCCGATAGTGTCCCATATGTTTCTATTATCTTCATTGCCTCCCCTAATGAGCTGTGTGCTTCCTCCATATATAATATGATGTCATCTGCATATAGTCCTATGTGTTCAGTCTTATCCCCCACTCTTATCCCTTTATATATTTTAGATTGTCTAAATCTATTGGCTAGTACCTCTATAGCAAGTGAGAACAATTGGGGGGACAGCGGACACCCCTGTCTCGTTCCCCTTTGCAATTTCACTGTGGGGGACAGAATTCCATTTATTAAGAGGTTAGAGCATGGTTGTTTATACAATATTCTCACCCATTTCCTGAATCCTTCCCCAAATCCACTTCTTTCCAACACTGCCTGCAGGAATTCCCATTCTATAGAGTCGAATGCCTTGGCCGTATCCAACGATGCCAAGGCACTCGACTCCGGAAAGTAATCTTTCAGCTGAACCATCAGCTGGGTTCTTCTAATATTATCTGTAGTGGACTTCCCCGGCATAAATCCTGTTTGATCCTCTGATACAATAGATAGAATAACCCCGTTAAGCCTTTTAGCCAATACCTTTGCCAGTACCTTGTAGTCGATATTTAACAAAGATATTGGTCTATAGGATGCACATTCCTTCCTGTCTTTTTCTGGTTTTGGTATCAGTATTACTGTTGCCTCATACATGGATGCAGGGATCTCCCCCCGATCAAATGTCCCCCTATACATCTTAGTCAGTGTTGGGGCAATAATCTCCACATACCTCTGATACATTTCCAATGGGATACCATCGGGTCCTTTCCCAAAGACTCTATGGCTTCTTTTACTTCCTCCACTTCAATATCTTTCTCCAGCTCCTCTTTTTGCTCTTCTGATAATTTCAGGAACTCCAAATCCTCTAGATATTTTCCTATCTCCTCTCCTGTACATGTCAGCGTTGATGTATACATTTTCTCATAATATCTATAGAAGGTTTCCCCAATGTCCTCCACTGTCTTAACCATCTCCCCCTTCTCAGTCCTCACTTCTGTTATAACCAGTGTGGATACTTGTTGTTTTATCAGATAATTTACTATTTTATTGGCATAGTGTCCTTGGTCATAATTTTTTTGTTTTAACTGGAGCTTCTTACGTTTATTTTTAATTATTAACTGGTTCTTATATTGGCGCACCGCTCCTACCCATTTTATTTGGTTCATAATAGAGAGGTTCTTAATAAACTCAGTTTCAGTCTTTTTACATTCTTTTTCCATTTCCTCTTCCTCTTGCCTATTGGTGCGTTTAATATATGATATTGTCGATCTTACTATCCCTCTTATATACGCCTTAAAAGTATCCCATGTTGCTCCCTCCTTTATACTGTCCCCATGGGTCTCCAGAAACATTTCCATTTGCTCCGGTATACGGTTGTTTGACCCAATCTGGGCTAGCCAGTAGGGCTGTATTCTATATCCCGGCCGTCTTCCTCTGGGACCCATCTTTAGCTCAAAGATAAGCCCAGAGTGGTCAGACACCCCTTTAATCATGTATGCGGCTGAATGCACCATTGGGAGTATTTTCTCATTTCCCAGAGCCAGGTCTATCCTAGACATGTTCCCCCTACCCGGAGCGTGCCATGAATAGGCCCTGACTCCTGGGTTTCTAATCCTCCAAATATTGAGCCACCCCACCTCCTTTAGGAAGCAACCCAACATTTTAGACCCTTCACCTCTCCCAAGACTTTTTTTTACAAATCTATCCATCTTTGGATCCAACCACATATTAAAATCTCCCATACATATAACATATGCCTCTGGATATTCTGACATAAATAACATTGCTTCTTTCAGTACTCCCAGTGTAGCTGGGGGTGGATTATATATCCCCATAATAATCATTGGAAGTGAGTGCACCAGGGCAAAGACAAAAACATACCGCCCTTCTGAATCCCTCCTTACCCTGATGCACTCCCACGCCTCCGACTGGTGCACCATTAATGAAACCCCTCTCGAAAAAGTTGTGTGGCAAGAGTGGCAAGACCATTGTATCCATGTTTTTTAAATAATCAAGTCTCTCCTTAACCATATGTGTTTCTTGGATGCAAATTATCTTGGCCTGAGTTTTCTTAATTTCTGCAAATACCTGTGCCCTTTTTACTCGTGTACGCATACCTCTCACATTCCACGATACAAAGGTACAATTGTTATTCATTTTTACCCATTTTTAGTCATTTGGTAACCATATTTTCTTTTTCTCTCCATTCATCCATTCATACATCAAACACATACTTAAGTTTAGGGCATTACCGACATATCGCATCAACTTTTATATAGGTAATTCGTCTTGTTTCAGCCTGTCTACTCCTCCACCCCCCCTCCAAAAAAAAAAAAAAAAAAAAAAAAGGAAAAGTGAATCCCCATCCTTCTATATTTCCGTGATTAAATTGTACTGTGTAATTAACTTTCATTCTCCCCATTTTATTCCCTTTTTATCCCTATTCTTCTTATAACACTCTTTATTGTTCCCACCCCCCCCCCCTTATTTTGTCCCCTCTTGATATGTTTACTTCTTAATACACATTTCTACTGTTCCCCCTTGTGTTTTGTGATTAACTTTGTGATTTTTAACCCAAAGTAAAGAAAAAAAAAAAAAAAACACCACCCCACCTCCCAATGTTGTCACTCCACAAAAAAAAATGTATCAATCCACAGCAACCCCCTTATCCATCCCCCTCCGGGGGCACACCATTACTCCCACTCTGTGATGAGCGGGTTACACTACATTCTCCCACGTCTCCCCCATGTCCCCTGTATCAACCTCTGGCAGGGGTCACAGGGGGGAGGAAGGAAAAAAAAAAAAAAACGCCCACCATTTCTTTTCTCCCTCCCCCACCCCCCTCCCGCCATCCATCAAACATATCCCCCCCCCCTCTCTTCCAGTATTCTGTCCCGGTAGTTCTTTTTATTTAGATCATCTCACGATTTTCTATTTCATAATATTTAGATACAGATTTGGTTGATCGAATCCATTCTTTAACTTGCCCTGAGGTAATAAAAAAGACAGTCTTTCCTCCCTTCCTCCACTCTCCACCGGGCTGGATATGCCATAGAGTATTCTATTCCTGCTTCTCTCAATCTCTTCTTGACCTCATAGAAAGTTGTCCGCTGCTTTTGTAGCTCTAGAGAAAAGTCTGGGAATATTGACACTTTACTGTTCTCATAATGGATCTCTCTTTTTTTGTCTTGCATTTCACAGAATTGTATCTCTATCCCTGCAATTCAAGAGACGCGCCAGCAGAGGTCTAGGGGGGAACCCAGGCTTAGGTATTACTGCCGGGACCCTATGCGCTCGTTCCACCGCAAACGCCTTTGATACCTCCATCTCTGGAAATGTTTTTATCAACCATTTTTCAACAAAGTCCCCCGGGTTAAACCCCTCCACTTTCTCCGGAAGACCTATTATTCTTATATTATTGCGACGCATCCGATTCCCCATATCATCCGTTTTCTGCTGCCATGTTCCAATCTGCTTTTCTGCTGTTGCTATCTTTTTAGGTATATGAATTACTGTATCTTCCAGTTGAGATATCCTATTTTCCACCTCGGCCATCCTATCTCTGATACTATGCATATCTTGCCTAATCAGTCCAATATCCGTTCTGATCTCATCCATTTTAACTGTCAGCCCCACGCTGCTTGCTTGGATGGCCGCCATTAGTTGTCCGCTCACCTGCTCCAGTGTTAGCTTCGTAGCTTTCTCTGGTTTCCCAGCTTGGGACGGAGGCACGTTCGTTTTCTGGACATCCAGCGCCGAAGGCCCGCCGCTCCTTGTCTGTGGAGGGCTCCAAACGCTTTCCGTTTTCTCCGTCCTCGCAAACTCTTTTAGGCGATCGGCTGCCAGTTGCTTAGTACTCATCTCGCTGCCGGGTTCGTTCGTATATCGGGGTCTTGGGTCTCGGTTTGTAGCACGTACTGTTCGGGATACTGACGGAGACTCAGGCTGACTCAGAGCTTCCGCCGCTCACATCCGGTCGTATCAGCGGAAGTCACGCCCTGATCACAATGGCCGGAACACCACTTTAAATAGAGAATTTCACGTACATTTCCGTGGTTGACATGATCTGAGCCGTACCGATGCTCTCACTGGGCAGTTTTAGTCTTGACAAAACTTGGGCAATTGTTTTCATGTAATGTCTATGTTCATTGACCTCTCGTGTGGGAGCTTTAGTTGGATCTTTCATGATCAATGTATCCCGGCTTACACTCTGTTTGAAATCCTCCCACCTGACATGGCAATCCTTGTGTGAAGAAGACTTCTCACGCTGTCCTATTCCTTTACCAGTTACGAGGGCGTTCTTCCAGTTTTTTGTAGTCTATGTTGACAAACGGTACTTTTTTAACGTGCCCATGGAGATATTTTGATGTCGAAAAAAATCGGCACGGGACAGGGTATGCAGCACCCCGGGACACGGAATATTCCAACCATTCAAACGATCCAAACCACTGTGGGTTAGTATAATAGGACTAATTGTGTATGTGTGTTACACGCACATCACATACCAATCACACACATACTAATGAGCAGCAGTTGTATAAACTTGGTATATCGTGCCAAAGAGCAGTAAATACATAAAGTTTGTATATCATGTCAGTAAATACATAAACCAAGTTGTATATAATGCAAATGAGAAATAAATACATACACACTATTGGGCGACAACAATGCCCCAATACATATAACAAAAAACAAAGGAGAAAGTTACCTGTAATACCCGTAAAAATAACTGAATGTTTTTTAGTATCGCTCCAGAAGCCAATAAAGTGTAAGCTCACCTGCCATGTCAACACTTGCAGCTTTTTTAATGTGCATACAGATTTGCGATAGTGTGCAAATAACCTTTTACTTTTGGTTTTAATCATGAAATATTCCTAACAATGCAAAAACACTAATAGAGTGTAAGCTCTTCTACCTTCTGTATCCTCCCTTATATCTAATAGAGTGTAAGCTCTTCTACCTTCTATATCCTCCCTTATATCCTAATAGAGTGTAAGCTCTTCTACCTTCTGTATCCTCAGGTATATCTAATAGAGTGTAAGCTCTTCTACCTTCTGTATCCTCAGTTATATCTAATAGAGTGTAAGCTCTTCTTCCTTCTGTATCCTCCTTATATCCTAATAGAGTGTAAGCTCTTCTACCTTCTGTATCCTCCCTTATATCTAATAGAGTGTAAGCTCTTCTACCTTCTGTATCCTCCCTTATATCTAATAGAGTGTAAGCTCTTCTACCTTCTGTATCCTCCCTTATATCCTAATAGAGTGTAAGCTCTTCTACCTTCTGTATACTCCCTTATATCCTAATAGAGTGTAAGCTCTTCTACCTTCTGTATACTCCCTTATATCTAATAGAGTGTAAGCTCTTCTACCTTCTGTATCCTCCCTTATATCTAATAGAGTGTAAGCTCTTCTACCTTCTGTATCCTCCTTATATCCTAATAGAGTGTAAGCTCTTCTACCTTCTGTATACTCCCTTATATCCTAATAGAGTGTAAGCTCTTCTACCTTCTGTATACTCCCTTATATCTAATAGAGTGTAAGCTCTTCTACCTTCTGTATCCTCCCTTATATCTAATAGAGTGTAAGCTCTTCTACCTTCTGTATACTCCCTTATATCTAATAGAGTGTAAGCTCTTCTACCTTCTGTATCCTCCCTTATATCTAATAGAGTGTAAGCTCTTCTACCTTCTGTATCCTCCCTTATATCCTAATAGAGTGTAAGCTCTTCTACCTTCTGTATCCTCCCTTATATCTAATAGAGTGTAAGCTCTTCTACCTTCTGTATCCTCCCTTATATCCTAATAGAGTGTAAGCTCTTCTACCTTCTGTATACTCCCTTATATCCTAATAGAGTGTAAGCTCTTCTACCTTCTGTATCCTCCCTTATATCTAATAGAGTGTAAGCTCTTCTACCTTCTGTATCCTCCCTTATATCTAATAGAGTGTAAGCTCTTCTACCTTCTGTATACTCCCTTATATCTAATAGAGTGTAAGCTCTTCTACCTTCTCTATCCTCCCTTATATCCTAATAGAGTGTAAGCTCTTCTACCTTCTGTATCCTCCCTTATATCTAATAGAGTGTAAGCTCTTCTACCTTCTGTATCCTCCCTTATATCTAATAGAGTGTAAGCTCTTCTACCTTCTGTATCCTCCCTTATATCTAATAGAGTGTAAACTCTTCTACCTTCTGTATCCTCCCTTATATCTAATAGAGTGTAAGCTCTTCTACCTTCTGTATCCTCCCTTATATCTAATAGAGTGTAAGCTCTTCTACCTTCTGTATACTCCCTTATATCTAATAGAGTGTAAGCTCTTCTACCTTCTGTATCCTCCCTTATATCTAATAGAGTGTAAGCTCTTCTACCTTCTGTATCCTCCCTTATATCCTAATAGAGTGTAAGCTCTTCTACCTTCTGTATACTCCCTTATATCTAATAGAGTGTAAGCTCTTCTACCTTCTGTATCCTCCCTTATATCTAATAGAGTGTAAGCTCTTCTACCTTCTGTATCCTCCCTTATATCCTAATAGAGTGTAAGCTCTTCTACCTTCTGTATACTCCCTTATATCTAATAGAGTGTAAGCTCTTCTACCTTCTCTATCCTCCCTTATATCCTAATAGAGTGTAAGCTCTTCTACCTTCTGTATCCTCCCTTATATCTAGTAGAGTGTAAGCTCTTCTACCTTCTGTATCCTCCCTTATATCTAATAGAGTGTAAGCTCTTCTACCTTCTGTATCCTCCCTTATATCCTAATAGAGTGTAAGCTCTTCTACCTTCTGTATACTCCCTTATATCTAATAGAGTGTAAGCTCTTCTACCTTCTGTATCCTCCCTTATATACTAATAGAGTGTAAGCTCTTCTACCTTCTGTATACTCCCTTATATCTAATAGAGTGTAAGCTCTTCTACCTTCCCTTATAACCATATTAAACAGTCTATAAATATACAGAATTTGGGGGACATAAAGAACGACAGAATCAGATCTGAGGGGTTATAATGACATTTATTTGTTCTATGTATACATCAGAGACAATGACGTTCACACCGTGCGGTTTTTTTGGTGCGTTTTGCAGAAACCCACTACAGTCCATTTAACATGCTTTCCTATGGATGTAAGTCACATCTGTGCGTTTTGCGGCACTGCGTTTTTTTTTTTTGGAAACTGTTGGAGATTATTTTTTCTGCAGCAGTTTGTGTTTTGCATGTAATAGACTTCACTGGAGCAGCACCAAAAAAAGTGTTGCGTTTTCCATTAGCTTTTTGATGCATTTTGTATTTTCTTTTGCTCTTTAACACACTGTATATAGTTGGTTGCTAAGGGGCGGGCCGGGAAAAGCCGGTCGAGGCGTCCCTAACAACCAATGTCTCATCAACTGTCAGAATGCTTCCCCACTGACAGATGAATGTGAAAAAAAAAGGAATTGCGGGCAAAAAGAAAAATCGGGAAAAAAAAAACTGTCCCTTCAGGTCTGGTATGCATTTTAAAGGCAATCCCAAACTGTTTTCTATCTAAAAAATGGCGTGGGGTCCCCCCCAAAATCCATACCAGACCCTTATCCGGCAGGTCAGGAAGTGGGGGGGGGGAGCAAGGGCCACCACCGTCCTGAATCATTCCAGGCCACATGACCTCAACATGGTGGGCTGGGTGCTTGCCCCAAAAACAAGGGCCTCATCCCCACAACCCTGGACTGTGATTGTCGGGGGTCTGTATATATATTACAAACATCTTCTTTGCCTATACATTGTATTACTTATATTTTCCTAAAGTATATCTAAAGCTAAAATCTGTTTTTTGTTCTTTTTCATAGAGTAAGGATGGGGGATAAAATCTCTGACATTTTTTTTTTTTTTGTTCCATGTCCCATTGGGAAGACTTTCCCTCACTTCCTGTCTCGGAGACTCAACAGGAAGTGAGGCTCTCCCGGAAAGGAAAATCTTCAGTTGTCACTGGAACAAGTAATCTTCCCAATCGGAAGATTCCTCCTGTTCTGTTGACAACTCAACATTTTTTCCCAAATGATACCCCGGGACATAATGACAGGAACATAGACGGCAATAAAACACTACAGAGGGTCCAACCCTTCCACACTCCATCCAAAACTAAAAACAAATTAGGTGGAGTGTTATGGGCGGTGTGTGTGTCTGAGTGTTGGGGGGGTTTGGTTCAACACTCCTCCAATCCTATCCCTTCTTTATGTGATGTCACCAGTTTCCGGGCAGATTTCTCATTTATGATCCTTTATGACCCTCCCCCCACGTATCTTTAAGTAACCATAATCATCCCACACACCGATCACAACATGGAGGGGCTCAGTGAAGGTGGCGGTGAAGGTCCAGATGGTTGTGACGGGGACAGTCATATCATAAAAGGAGATCTTACCGTTCTCGTAATCCAGATACATCCTGATTATCTTACTGCTAGAATTGACACAGGAGATTTGCTGAGCCAGTAATTATGTATACTCCAGTATTTGTTCTGGTATGGTCTTTGGTCACAGTGGTCCATTTTGGAATATAATTCAGGATTCCAGCTTCTTTTTACACTGGGGTAACACATCCCGATATCCCATTTACCTGACCCCCCAACCTCCACCTCCCAGACATGCCGCCCTGAGGAGAAACTCTGACTGCTCATTACCTGAGAAAACTCACACCTCTTTGGTGTTTCTGGAAGATTCCTGAATGGTGATGGAAGGGCGGTTACAGTTTTCCCGTCTTCTGAGATTTGTAACTTATCACCAGCTGTGCTTTCATCCAGAAACTTGTCTCCAGCTTTCTCCATCCTTTTATTCATCCCAGACATGATATCAGACAATCCTGTGTGCAATGTGTGTGAGATCCCACCCATGTCCAGATCCCTGAGGTTATCATATCTCTCTCTGTCCTCATCATCTCCATCCTCAGTATCACACAAGTTCCCAGTCTCTGATTTCTGTAGGACAATCAGTGGATCCGTCATGTTGCACAGCTCCTCAATGTCACCCATCTTCCTGGACAACTTCTCCTTCTTTATCTCCAGCTCCAGGGTCATATCCAACATGGAGATGGAGATCTTCTCAGCCTGCCCCGAAATGTCGGCTAGGGCTTTCTTCTGCAGATTTCCAAGCAGGACAGTGATCTTTGATTTCTCCTCATCTGCTTTGTCCATCACTTTCCTCTGGTGCTCCTGAAGATGTTGAATTCTTCTCACCACCTCTTTTTGTTTTGTCTTCAGATTTTGCTGGACAGTTTTCATCTTCTCCTTCTTCATTTCAGAAGCCGCAGCCAACATCTTCACCTGGTGCCCATGGTGAGCTCCATCCAACCTGCAGGCCAGACAGATACAGGCACCATCCACGCTGCAGTAATACTCCAGGATCTTCTTATGGACGGAGCATTTCCTGCTCTCCATGGAAGTGGTGGGGTCACATAAGACGTGTTCTGGTGACTTGCTGTGGACTCTCAGGTGTTTATCACACAGAGAAGCTTCACAGAGCAGACAGGACTTCACAGCATGTACAGGAGAGTCCACACAGTGAGTACAGAAGACCTCAGACTTCTCCTCGTCTGGCTGAGTAGACAGGAAGTTCTCCACAATGTTGCACAGAGTTATGTTTCTGTACAGTGCGGGACGTTCCTGGAACTCTGTTCTGCATTCAGGACAGGAATACCCTCCAGACCTCCCCTGTGTATCCAACACACGATCAATACAGACCCGGCAGAAGTTATGTCCACATGTCAGGATTACAGGATCAGTATAAATGTTCAGACAGACGGAACAGTCCAGCTCCCTCCTCAAATCAGCAGACGCCATCGCTAAGAGCAGAAGAGAGAAGTGATCATCTCCGATACTCAGAAAGAATGAAGTTCTGTGTGATCTTCATTTCCTGCTTAGAACGAGGAGGAGGAGCTGACTGGCTGTGTGTGCGAGATAATGATGGAAGAGGGTTGTGTAATGTTAGAAGGTGAATAGGAAGTGAGATTCCTGCACTCATCTATGGAGAACAGTGCTGTGTATATAGAGACTTTGTATTCTTTACAACAAGTGAGAGCGGCTGGGGAAAGGAATGCAAAGAATGTGTCTCCCTGGAGGGGATTACCTCTCTATCATCCTATATGTCAGAGGTATTACATTAAAATTTATGGAGGATCGGTCAGTAAAGCTTTGTTCTAGCGGAGGTTTAATTCTCATGTTTGTGCTGTGACTCAGACCTTTCACATTACAGACCCCCATTCACATCAAAGTCTCCCCATTGGCAACGGGAGCCAGGGCGCTCTACCGGAAACCAGGACAGGGCGCCTTGTGTGCCCATTGAGCTTCCTAGTAAGTAGTAAATTTTGAGTTTGAACCATGACAGATGTGCAGGCTACTCTTGTTCCAGCTCCCTGAATTTTGCAATGTCAAAGTAGGCCAGAGGGTTGCTGTCAATGAAAACTTCTATGTCGGCCCCGGTGAGGTATTCTGTAAACATCTCTGTGATGGCCCAGACTAGGATGAGCAACTTTTGTTTAAAGGAACCGTAATTATGGGCTTTCCTTTCTGTGGGTTGCAGACTGCGGCTTGCATAGGCAGTCGCTCTTTCACAGCCATCCTGCACCTGAGCCAGGACGGTTCCCAGGCCCTGGAGGATCCCATCCATGTACACTCAGAAAGGATTTGGTGTAGTCTGTGTAGGCCAACAGTGCCAAGATCAACTTTAGTTTTAGTGCCTCGAAGGCCTGCTGTTGAGGGCCTTGCCACTGTGCCTGTATGGAAGGTGAGGGTCCACTTCTTCTCTGGGTGCCTTGCGGTGGTAATTTATTTTTTGGGGGTTGGGGCAGCAAACATTTGCAGCACCCACCCCCCCTCCCCCAGGGTGGTCGGGTCTGGAGCACTTACCCCATCTATGGTGGTCAGCGTTTCTAACGAGCTTCACTGGCGGCTTCCCCTGCTCAGCGGCTTCCCTTTATCCTGCCCTCCACGGGCATCACAGCGGCTTTCGTTTCCTTCCTCCTCCTCGGTGGCCAATCGGGTCTCAGACCCGCTTCTGATTGGCCGGATTGAAGATCAGTGTTTCAATTGCAAATTTTCATTAGCTGTTGTAACACCTAGGTGGGCTCGTAGCGCAATGCTCTGTGACCCAAGCCCTACCCCCAACAGCCCTGAGAAGGAACACAGTTCAGTGACAGTGTTTGGGGGGTGCCAGTTCTAAACAGCTTGGACCCTGCCTGGGTCTAGGAAGACTCCTCTGGCTTCCACAATGTGCCCCAAGTACCGGCTCTTTTGCCTCATCAGGTGGCACTTACCGAACTTGAGTTTAAGTCCATTGTGTGTTAGTCGCAAGAGCACCCAGTCCAAGTGATTGACGTGATTTTCAAATGTCTTGGAAAAGATAATAATATTGTTCAAGTAGAATAACATGGTCTCAAAGTCCCCTAGGCATCTTTCAATTAAGCATTGGAAGATGCTGGGGGTGTTGCTTAGGGCGAATTAAATTTGAATAGTTCCAAGGGTGTGATAAAGGCAGTCTGTTCCCGTTGTTGGTCCATAACAGGAACGTGCCAGTAGCCACTAGCCAGATCAAGGGTTGGAAAGAAATTGGCTTGTCCAAGTGCCATTAACAACTCCTCTACCCAAGGCAGTGGGTAGGCATCTTGTTGGGTTACAGGTGTTATGTTTGCAATGGTCCACACAAAACCTCCTGATACAGGGTTGGGGAAATGTAATGGTACCGTTCTCGGATGGGAGGTGTATCCCTTGTGTAAATTGGGTGGTCAATGGCTTTGGTGAACTCATAGACTTCCACACCTGTGGCAAATACTAAGTGCTTTTCCAGTAAATTATGGAGTAGTCTAGTCTTTGTTGCAGCAGAGGGAAGCCTTGAAAGGGTATGTTCAGCTGTTTTAGCAGTAATTTGCACTGGGTCTCATCTTATGAGGTCATGGCTGCCTGTAGAGGTGCTTCCAAACCTGGTTGGGCCTCATCTAATGAGGTCATGGTTGTCTGTAGAGATGCTTCCACCCCTGGTTGGACCTCATCTAATGAGGTCATGACTGCCTGTAGAGGTGTTTCCACCCCTGGTTGGGCCTCATCTAATGAGGTCATGGCTGCCTGTAGAGATGCTTCCACCCCTGGTTGGGCCTCATCTAATGAGGTCATGGCTGCCTGTAGAGATGCTTCCACCCCTGGTTGGGCCTCATCTAATGAGGTCATGGCTGCCTCTAGAGGTGCTTCCACCCCTGGTTGGGCCTCAGAGATGAAGTGACGAGGCACCACATAGAAGTCTGCTATAGTGGCATGGCTGGACAGTGATATGGGGTTGTCCTCAGACTGATGAGCTGCACCATGACTTTTCCTTTGTAAATTTTGGACATGGTACAGTTCACCAGCCACTTTACTGGTGCCACAAAGCCTTTGCAGGGTTTTACCATAACAGTGGCTCCCTGTAGCTTTGTCTGGACCCCAATGGGGAGTGACCAGACCGCCTCTTGAAGGGGTTCCAGGAATAATTTTTGCTTGGGGGGGGGAAGTGCAGACCACCTCCGCTTGTTCAGGTTGTTTCAGGTTGTTTCAGGTTGTTGACTGCCCTCCATTGGGCCTTGTAGGCCTGGATCACTCTGAGCCACACCACCCTCAGGCTGCAGACCCCGTGCACGTCAGCCATAACGTTCAAACTGAGCAGGTCTTGGATATACACTATATTCCCAAAAGTATTGGGACGCCTGCCTTTACACGCACATGAACTTTAATGACATCCCAATCTTAGTCCGTAGGGTTCAATATTGAGTTGGCCCACCCTTTACAGCTATAACAGCTTCAACTCTTCTGGGAAGGCTGTCCACGAGGTTTAGGAGTGTGTCTATGGGAATGTTTGACCATTCTTCCAGAAGGGCATTTATGAGGTCAGGCACTGATGTTGGATGAGAAGGCCTGGCTCCCAGTTTCCGCTCTAATTCATCACAAAGGTGTTCTATGGGGTTGGAAATATAGTGTACTCACTTGTTGACTGCAGGCCGTCATATGAAGTCCTCGGTTGGTGGTGGTTATACCGGGGTGGTGCATGCAGCTACAGGCATCATCCCGGTAATAACATTTGCAGCCGGAGATTTCCCGTAACGCAGAAGTGATTTGAGTGGATGGTAGAAGGGGGTCCCCTCCTTTCCCAGGGCTCTGCCGTCCAATCCCGGGGGCCCAGGACGTTGATCCTCCCCCTCTGTACCCTGGAAATCAGAAAGCGACGAGGATTTCATCATTTCCGGTCCCGCCTCCTTGTTTACCTGACTGTTAGTGGCCAGAAAATCAGCCAATCAGATCTGTGTCTGACCGCCTGCATTGGAGGCCACAGGAGAGATTTGACCCCACATCTCCCCATAAAGAGGACCTGTCAGGGGTGGACCATCACAGGGGATGCTGTTCTTCCCTTGTGATAGCAACAAATAGAGCTTTCTTTTGGTGGTATTTGATCGCCTCTGCGGTTTTTATTTTCTATAAACAAAAAAAGAGCGACAGTTTTGAAAAAAATATATATATTTAACGTTCTGCTATAATACATATCCAAAAAAAAATATAAAAAAACAATTTTCTTCCTCAGTTTAGGCTGATACGTATTCCTCTACATATTTGTGGTAAAAAAAAAAAACGCAATAAGTGTATATTGATTGGTTTGCGCAAAATTTATCGTGTCTACAAACTATGGGATGGATTTATGGACTTTTATTTATTTTTTATTGTTTTTACTAGTAATGGCGGCGATCTGCAATTTTTAGCGGGACTGCGACATTGCGGCAGACAAATCTGAACCCAAATTACTTTTTTGGGGGGACTGGTGACATTATTACATTGATCAGTGCTATAAAAATGCACTGATTATGTATAAATGACACTGGCAGGGAAGGGGTTAACACTAGGGGGCGATCAAGGGGTTAAGTGTGTTCCCTCAGCGTGTTCTAACTGTAGGGGGGAGGGGCTACCAGGGACATGACAGAGGTCACTGCTCCCGATCACTGGGGACAGAAGATCTCTGAGTTGTTCCCTTGTCAGAACGGGGATCTGCCTTGTTTATATAGATCCTGATTCTGCCTCTGTACACTACGATCACGGGCCACGGGGCAGACATAGTGGGTACGCGCACACCCCCACTATGTCACTTAAATGAGCTGATATACAATGATGGCGATTCGATGTACAATGATGGCGATTCGATGTACAATGATGGCGATTTGACATACAATGATGGTGATTCAATGTACAATGATGGCGATTCAATGTACAATGATGGCGATTCGACGTACAATGATGGCGATTCGATGTACAATGATGGTGATTCGATGTACAATGATGGCGATTCGATGTACAATGATGGCGATTCGATGTACAATGATGGCGATTCGATGTACAATGATGGCGATTCAATGTACAATGATGGCGATTCGATGTACAATGATGGCGATTCGATGTACAATGATGGCGATTCGACGTACAATGATGGCGATTCGATGTACAATGATGGCGATTCGATGTACAATGATGGCGATTCGACGTACAATGATGGCGATTCGATGTACAATGATGGCGATTCGACATACAATGATGGCGATTCAACATACAATGATGGCGATTCGATGTACAATGATGGCGATTCGACATACAATGATGGCGATTCGATGTACAATGATGGCAATTCGACATACAATGATGGCGATTCAATGTACAATGATGGCGATTCGACATACAATGATGGCGATTCAACATACAATGATGGGGATTCGATGTACAATGATGGCGATTCAACATACAATGATGGGGATTCGATGTACAATGATGGCGATTCGATGTACAATGATGGGGATTCGATATACAATGATGGCGATTCGATGTACAATGATGGCGATTCGACATACAATGATGGCGATTCAACATACAATGATGGCGATTCGATGTAAAATGATGGCGATTCGATGTACAATGATGGCGATTGACATACAATGATGGCGATTCAACATACAATGATGGCGATTCGATGTACAATGATGGCGATTCAACATACAATGATGGGGATTCGATGTACAATGATGGCGATTCGATGTACAATGATGGGGATTCGATGTACAATGATGGCGATTCGATGTACAATGATGGCGATTCGACATACAATGATGGGGATTCGATGTACAATGATGGCGATTCGATGTACAATGATGGCGATTCAACATACAATGATGGGGATTCGATGTACAATGATGGCGATTCGATGTACAATGATGGCGATTCGACGTACAATGATGGCGATTCGATGTACAATGATGGCGATTCGATGTACAATGATGGCGATTCGATGTACAATGATGGCAATTCGATGTACAATGATGGTGATTCGATGTACAATGATGGCGATTTGACGTACAATGATGGCAATTTGATGTACAATGATGGCGATTTGACGTACAATGATGGCGATTTGACGTACAATGATGGCGATTCAATGTACAATGATGGCGATTTGACATACAATGATGGCGATTCGACATACAATGATGGCGATTCAATGTACAATGATGGCGATTCGACGTACAATGATGGCGATTTGACATACAATGATGGTGATTCGACGTACAATGATGACGATTCGACGTACAATGATGGTGATTCGATGTACAATGATGGCGATTCAATGTATAATGATGGCAATTCGACGTACAATGATGGCGATTCGATGTACAATGATGGCGATTTGACATACAATGATGGCGATTAAATGTACAATGATGGCGATTCGATGTACAATGATGGCGATTCGATGTACAATGATGGCGATTTGACGTACAATGATGGCCATTCAATGTATAATGATGGCAATTCGACGTACAATGATGGCGATTTGACATACAATGATGGCGATTCAATGTACAATGATGGCGATTCGATGTACAATGATGGCGATTCGACGTACAATGAAGGCGATTCGATGTACAATGATGGCGATTCAATGTACAATGATGGCGATTCGACGTACAATGATGGCGATTTGATGTACAATGATGGCGATTTGTCATACAATGATGGCGATTAAATGTATAATGATGGCAATTCGACGTACAATGATGGTGATTCGACGTACAATGATGGCGATTTGACATACAATGATGGCGATTAAATGTACAATGATGGCGATTCGATGTACAATGATGGCGATTTGACGTACAATGATGGCCATTCAATGTATAATGATGGCAATTCGACGTACAATGATGGCGATTCGATGTACAATGATGGCGATTTGTCATACAATGATGGCGATTCGACGTACAATAATAGCGATTCAATGTACAATGATGGCGATTTGACATACAATGATGGCGATTCGACATACAATAATGGCGATTCGATGTACAATGATGGCGATTTGACGTACAATGATGGCGATTCGATGTACAATGATGGCGATTCGACGTACAATGATGGCGATTCGATGTACAATGATGGCGATTCGACATACAATGATGGCGATTCGACATACAATGATGGCGATTCGACGTACAATGATGGCGATTCGATGTACAATGATGGCGATTCGACGTACAATGATGGCGATTCGATGTACAATGATGGCGATTCGACGTACAATGATGGCGATTCGATGTACAATGATGGCGATTCGACGTACAATGATGGCGATTCGATGTACATTGATGGCGATTTGACATACAATGATGGCGATTCGACGTACAATGATGGCGATTCGATGTACAATGATGGCGATTCGACGTACAATGATGGCGATTCGACGTACAATGATGGCGATTCAATGTACAATGATGGCGATTCAGTGTACAATGATGGCGATTCGGTGTACAATGATGGCGATTCAGTGTACAATGATGGCGATTCAGTGTACAATGAGGGCGATTCGATGTACAATGATGGCGATTCGATGTACAATGATGGCGATTCGACGTACAATGATGGCGATTTGACGTACAATGATGGCGATTTGATGTACAATGATGGCGATTTGATGTACAATGATGGCGATTTGATGTACAATGATGGCGATTCGGTGTACAATGATGGCGATTTGATGTACAATGATGACGATTCGGTGTACAATGATGGCGATTCAATGTACAATGATGGCGATTCGGTGTACAATGATGGCAATTTGACATACAATGATGGCGATTCGACTGAGTAATTCTGAGTAATTTTCTAGCAAAAAAAAAGTAGATTTTTACATGTAGGAAAGAAGTGTGAGAATTGGTGCGGTACGGTAGTGGTTGTGACGGGAAACGGGTCCCTCATCACCATAGGGTGTGCCAGGGCTTTTTTGCTGGCAGGATCTCCATTCTGGCACCTCTGCTGATGGACAATGGGAACGCTGCGACTATGTGAGTGGGACTGTTTTTCATTTGGCTGTATAACTCCAGTGAGTGCAGACACTGACCGCGCAGTGAGCAGACAAGCGGCCGCATTTTCCGATGCTACTTCTATAGTTCCGGCTACTGCATCCCCGACAGCTGAATATCACTCCGCCGCCTGCTGTCAGGGATGCTATAGCCACAACCAGGGCTTTTTTTCAGCGGGAACTCGGTGGAACTCAGTTCCACCACCTCTGGCTTTGGTGCTGCTCACCACAATCACTTGTAAATACAGAAGTCTGGTTTCTGTGTTTACAAGTGACAGCTCTGCACTCTGTGTGTAATGCAATCCTGGTATTTAATGCCCCTTTAAGACCCTCCTTCTGTTTTTGTGAAATTTGACTGACCACACCCACTATTTGATGTGATTTGGAGGGTGCGTGTGGGGGGGAGGAGTTTTGTGGGGCCGTCATAGGCGTGCACACAGGGTGTGCCAGGTGTGCCTGGGCACACCCTAATTGCCTTGTGTGCTGCATATTCTCCCCTGTTTTGACCACTGATATTTCATCCCCCCCAAAAAATGTTACACAAGGCTAAAAATTTTGGGAAAAGAAAATTAACTAAATTACACTGTCCACTGCCCTACTGACATCATCAGTACATATACACATGCATATGTATTTAAGCTTTGGGGTGCACACCCTAATGCAAGAGGCTGCGCACACCTATGGGGGCCGTGGTTAAGTTCCAGCGCCTATTGTTTGAGGAAAAAAAGCCCTGGCCCACAACTATAGAGGTGGATTAACCCCACCACTCTTTAAACAAGACCTGCCCGCTGCCACCGCGGGGCTTCCGCAGCTCACCACTGGCCTTTGTCCAAGAAAAGTATTGGTTGCCAGGACCGTCCCAGGCGGAGGAGAAGGAGGTGGCTTTTTCCTCCCTGCTCCGCCTCCGAGGGACCCGCCCGCCCAGCTTCCGCCCTGCAGTGCCGACAACGCAACAGCCTGAGGTGAGGAGGATGAGCCGGGACTCGGGAAATGTCACTGGTAAGGGGGGGAGGGGGGTTGGGGGCACAGACGTTAGCAGTGTGGGTGTGTGCACAGGGACAGAGGGGGGTGTAGTGCAATCATTGTCAGTCACACTGTGTGTGGGGGATGTAATCGATGCAATAATATACAATCTATTATATTCTATATAACTATTGCATACATGTATTCATTTGTCTAGTCCCTATAATTGCTAGTCTATCCACTTCAGCCCCGGAAGATTTTACCCCCTTTCTGACCAGTGCGTTTTTTGCGATTCGACACTGCGCGTCACTTTAACTGACAATTGTGCGGTCGTGCGACGTGGCCCCCATATAAAATTGACGTCCTTTTTTTCCCCACAAATAGAGCTTTCTTTTGGTGGTATTTGATCACATCTACGTTTTTTTAATTTCTGCGCTATAAACAAAAAAATAGCGACAATTTTGAAAAAAACGCAATATTTTTTACTTTTTGCTTTAATAAATATCCCCCAAAAATAATTAAATTTTTTTTTCCCTCAGTTTAAGCCGATCGTATTCTTCTACATATTTTTGGTAAAAAAAAATCACAATAAGCATTTAATGATTGGTTTGCGCAAAAGTAATAGCGTTTACAAAATAGGGGATAGATTTATGGCATTTTTATTAATAATTTTTTTTTTTACTAGTAATGGCGGCGATCAGCGATTTTTTTTTTTTATCATGACTGCGACATTATGGCGGACACTTTTTAAATATTTTTGGGACCATTGTCATTTATACAGCGATCAGTTCTATAAAAATGCACTGATTCCTGTATAAATGACACTGGCAGTGAAGGGGTTAACACTAGGGGGCGGGGAGGGGTTAACACTAGGGGGCGGGTTTAAGTCAGTACTAGGGAGTGGTTACCAACTGTAGGGGGGATGGGCTAGCTGTGACACGTCATTGATCTCTGCTCCCGATGACAGGGAGCAGAGATCAGTGTCCTGTCACTAGGCAGAAAGGGGAAATGCTTGTTTACATCAGCATCTCCCCGTTCGTCCTCTCCGTGAGACGATCGCAGGTATCCCCGACCCGACTCACGGAGCTTGCGGCAGGCGCGCACGCCGCCGGCAGCGCGGACGCGCACACGCCGGCAAATTCAAAGTAAGTACGGGTACGTTACCATTCTGCCGACGTATATCTACAGGAGCCGGTCGGGAAGCGGCTATAGGAGTCTGATAAGCAGAATGATATAACAAACACCTCTGCTTAGTAAACAAGTTACATTTATTTCCCAAGGAAAGAAGAAAGCTAACATAAGGTATTAAAAGAAGTTACAATGTTACAAAGCTCACAATCAGAACACAATATATTTATCACGTTCTCTCGGCTGGTCTCCAGGTGTAGTAAGAGGGAGCTCTGCCTGCAAACAACCCTTTTTCACAAACACACCCCATCCAAACCCCTCCCATTGCCTGCCCAACTTTGCATTTGGACGAATCACAGTATCTCTGGGGCGTTTCCTCAACATGTTATATTACTGACCGTCTTGTCATAACTGGCCTCTGGAGGCAGCGTTTGTCCATGAATCGCCATTATCCGACTGGGGTCAAAATCTTAGGTCTCCAATCTTCTGTATCTCAGCTCATTCATCATCTCTGTCAGTCAGGTTCTCTTTGAAGCCATTAATCGGGAATTCCCATAGACAGATCGGAACCTCTAGTATCATGTAAATATAGAGGTTTAACCGCTTGCCGACCGATGTACGTCGGCAGAGTGGCACGGCTGGGCAAATGGATGTACCTGTACGTGCCTTTGAATTTGCCGCCGTGCCATCGCGTGCGCGGCGGCCGGGAACTCTGTGAGTCAGGTCCCGTGGATCCCGTGGATTCGATGGCCGCGGGGATACCCACGATCGTCTCACGGAGAGGAAGAACGGGGAGATGCTGATGTAAACAAGCATCTCCCTGTTCTGCCTAGTGACAGTGTCATTGATCACAGCTCTCCCTGTGATGGGGAGTGGTGATCAGTGTCATGTCACACGTAGCCCCTCCCCCCCATAGTTAGAATCACTCCCCTAGGACACACAAAACCCCTACAGCGCCACCTCCTGGTTAACCCCTTCACTGCCAGTCACATTTACACAGTAATCAATGCATTTTTAATCGCACTGATCGCTGTATAAATGTGAATGGTCCCAAAATCAAGCCAAAAGTGTCCGACGTGTCCGCCATAATGTCGCAGTCACGATAAAAATCGCAGATCGCCGCCATTACTAGTAAAAAAATAATAATAATAATAAAAATGCCATAAAACTGGGGGTGTGTCCGGACACTGAGCAAGGAAGACGTGCTTGTATTGAGCTCTGCTCAGCCAGCAAGCAATCTACTGCCATCCTACCTTTCTCTTACCCCGGAGAACTTCCAAAAGCACGGCATACTTCTCACTACAATCCCTGCTGCAAGCACAGCTAAAAATTATCCTCCATTTCGGAATCTATCTGACTGTGTACATCCCGGCCTGGCTCTCTGCTTCCTGGGCTCGAGGCCCGACGCCATCTTGAGGCCTCTCGGCCCCCACGCTTCTAAACAGTAATCATCTTACCTCCACCGGCCAGCGGGACACCTTCGGCGGCTGCTGGATAGACCTGAAGCGGAGCGGTGCTGCCTGGGGATCCCCGACCGTAAGCCCTGAAATACCGCGGCCTGACGTCCATCTACAGCCTGCGGCCTACTGATCAGGCCACGCCAGCTCCCTGGAGGACACAGTGAGTAGTGGGAACATCCACACCTCCCATCCCAAAACCAAGCGTCCCTGACATCAACCGCCAACTGTCCCATTAGCTGTATACCTCCCCAGGAGCCCTTTAACCCAGACGAAGCCCAGACGGAGCGGCAATCACACAGCCGGCCGGCCGGCCCATAGGAAAGACTGCGGCTTCGGCCTACACACGGAGGTCGGCGGCCATCTTGGGACCCCAGGATACACCCAGCTGCTTCTATTCATCCAAACTGTGCTTACTCATCATAACCCAGAGACACAGTGAGCAGTGGAATCACCCACACTTACCATCCCTCAGCCAAACATCCCGGTCATTAAGCACTAATTGTCCCCACAGGAAAGACCACGGCTTTGGCCTACACACGGAGGCCGGCGGCCATCTTGGGACTCCCAAATACACCCAGCTGCTTCTGTTCCTCTAAGCTGTACCCACTCATCATAATTAATCTCTTTATACATCCTTATCAATACTCACTACTGGGAACATTATGCCCTGTAACAGATACCTAACAAACCACCCTTACAACTGTTCCATGTAAAACGCACACGCAGCTTGCAAAAATGGAAGACGTCTGAATTCTAAGCCTCAACCTCCGCCTACAGATCCGAACCTCCCGTTCCGCAACGCTATTATTTTCAAGACCCGGGAGACACACTAACTTTTCAAGGAACCCCATAGTTACTTCTCAATTAGTACATGGGTAAAATTGGAGACCAACGCACCATATACTTAAAACAAGTCTCACAGGCCGCACTTCGGCGAACCCACTCAATGGAGAAATACCTACGGAGGCCCCACTCCCCGACCTCAAATACCCCGGAGACAGCTATGAACCAAACGGACAATTTCCCATTAGTTGATCCCTCTCTCTTTATGGAGGACTCTTCACAACGTCCACAGCCACCTGTCTCCCCCGCAACATTACTACCCGTAACAGTGGACGTTTTAGATACCAAGTTACAGGCTCTGCTTCACAACATCACCCAAAATATCACCAAAGAAGTAAATAAGTTAGCCCATGAGCTTAGGGGTGAAATAGATCAACTTGGTGAACGTACGGATCATCTGGAAACCAAATTCGATGACATGGTTCAATATGTCCATGTCGTAGAAGAGGAAAACGCAGGCCTGAAAAATGCAGTCTCGCTACTACAAACACAGCAAGAAGACCTCGAAAATCGAGAACACCGTCAGAACTTACGCTTCCGTGGGGTCCCGGAATCCATTTCAGATAAAGAAATTCGACCATATCTCCTTGCTCTGTTTGTCAAGTTGGTACCTCATATTCCTGACATAGAATGGCGCCTGGATAGAGCACACAGATCACTGGCTCCTAAACCTCCTCAGGGTGCTAATCCCAGGGACATAATCGCTCGTTTCCACTTTTATGAGAGCAAGGAGGCCTTGACCATTGCTACCCGAAACAGATCGAGGGTCGAATTCAAAGGCGCAAAACTACAAATTTTCAACGATCTATCGCCCATCACTTTGGCTAAACGCCGCGCCCTACGCCCAGTTACCTCCCATCTGCAACAATACCAAGTCCCTTATCGTTGGGGTTTCCCGTTCCGATTGTCAGTCATGAAAGACGGTTCACAACACTCCATGCGAGACCTACAAGAATGCGAAACTTTTATCAAAAACCTAGGTCTCCCTCCTATACCAGATGAAGACCTGCAGATACAAATCCCGCCTTCCCGGCAGATGTCCACACCTGGGAAAATATGGACCCCGGTACGCCAGAGGTCAAAGAAGACACCAGTTACACCTCAAAGAGCGGCTCCATTTAAAGGACCTACTTGAAAACATCATGTGACATACCCCTTTGATTCCTCTTTACACATAGGTCATATCTTTTTTTTTTGATCTATGTGTTCTGAGACTCTGTGCTCAGAGTCGAACCTTCATATCTGAAGTGCCTTATATGTTTATTTGCTTACTTGTTTGTTACAACCCAGCACATAACCTCCATGTTGGGGGTTCCATGTTTTTTTCTTTTTCTTCTTTAATGTTCGGATCGGGCGGAGGCCCACAAGTCTAATTTTGTAGGCTGACACACCCCCTGTTAACATGGTCTTGACTCGAGACCGTGATTTCCTGTGGCTTCTACATGCCTCAGGCCTAATACCTAACTGGTATATGTTTTTTTTTCTTTTTTTCTCACTAGAGACCCTTTTTGGTCCTAACCTGGATCTCCTCTTTTTTTATTGCTCTTTTTGTTTTTGTTTTCTACTTCCCAACCCCTTGTTTCGATTGATTTTCTCATACATATGGGGTTTTTTTTCAAACCCACGTTCAAAATACAGTTATGTTTTAAAAATTATACAATACTGTCATATGATTTCCTATGATACATCTATTATTATGTTCTATACATCATGGTACACGTTCCTTCCCTATCCTCTAAATTTAATATTTGCTTTACTCATATACCTGAGCTATGGCTGTAAGTATACTGTCATGTAATGTCAAAGGTCTAGGTTCCATCCGCAAACGTTGGTTGGCGTTGAAGGAGTTTAAGGCATCCAGAGCAGAAGTGATCATGGTTCAGGAGACACATTTTAAAGCGGAGGGATCTTTTAAATTTGCCTCCAAGCATTTTCCTACCGCTTATATAGCATCAGACCCTTCTGGAAGGGCTGGAGTAGCCATATTATTGAAACGTAATTCTAATATCCGTGTCAGGTCGACATACTTAGACCCTCAAGGCCGTTTTGTTCTCCTGAGCTGTGATCATGAAAATGTTTCATTTACCCTTGCCAATGTGTATGCACCTAACACAGGACAGATTGGTTTTCTTGAACTGTTTTTTGAAAAATTGCAATCCTTCTCTCAACCATTCATGGTCATTGGGGGGGATTTCAATTTATGCATGTCTCCGACTAAAGATAGACTTGCCCTTTTTACACACACCCCACCTCCCCAGGTTCAAAAGATGGCTACATCCTTTAGAAAACTTATCAGAGCTCACAACCTCTTTGATACTTGGAGGATAAAACATCCTACAGCCAAACAATTTACATTCTATTCACCCCCACACAAGCTATATACAAGACTAGATCACTTCTTTGTCTCAGCACCCTTACTGTCATATGTAATCCATTCGGAAATAAATACAATCACATGGTCAGATCATGCCCCCATAACTCTTGATCTCCTCCTAACCAAACCTACATCTAGGTCGTGCCACTGGCGTCTTAACGAGACCCTTCTTAAAATACCTGATATTCATATTCATCTCCTGAAAAAACTGACAGAATTTTTTGAACTTAACGAGGGTTCGGTTTCTGAGGCGTCCACTCTATGGGAGGCTCATAAGGCCTTTTTCAGGGGAGAGTGCATCTCCTCAAGCTCTCGTCTTAAAAAAAGACCGAGCTCTCCAAAGATCATCGCTCTTACATGACTTATCCAAAGCAGAGGAATCCCTTGTCAGCTCCCCTACGGTGGAACGCCTTAGATCAGTGGTATCGTTACGTAACCGCATTAAATCTCTTGATCTGAATACACTTGCTAAATCCTTGCTATGGTCCAAACAAAAGTTTTACGAATTCGCTAATAGACCCCATAGAATGCTAGTCAACAAATTAAAACCTAGACCCGCAGCCTCAATCCCTGATTTACTATTACAACCCAACGGTGAACCTACATATTGCCCCCAACACATGTCCAAAGTCTTTGGTGATTATTACCAAAAACTCTATAACTGCCTAGCAACAGACCAAAATTTTACATTCACTCAAGAAAAGTTTGATGACTTTATCAAAACTCTAAATCTTCCTCCACTCTCTCCTGAGAAACGCTCAGGGCTCAATGCTCCCATTTCTGCTGAAGAAATTACAGCAGTTATTAAACAGCTTCCGACCCACAAGTCCCCAGGGCCCGACGGGCTTCCTTATTCATATTTTAAAGGCTTCCTACCAGTTTTAATACCCCATATGATAAGTTTATTTACCTCTCTGATGTCAGGGAAAGTTCCGCACTCCCAATTCCTTCATGCCTTTATTACAGTTATTCCGAAACCGGATAAGGACTACTACCAGACAACTATCACCCCATTGCCCTCCTGAACTCTGATTATAAGATTTTCACAAAAATTTTAGCTAACAGACTGTCCCTACTTCTTCCCTCACTTATACATAGGGACCAGGTCGGTTTTGTTCCCACTAGACACGCAGGAGACAACACTAGAAGAACTATCGATCTTATTGATCTACTGACTAAAACTAAGAAACCTGCGATAGTCCTCAGTTTAGATGCTCAGAAGGCGTTTGATCGCCTAAATTGGTCCTTTATGTTCGCCATTTTGACTAGATATGGAATTTCAGGTCCCTTTATACACGCTTTAAGAGCGCTTTACTCCACGCCCACATCCCAGGTACAGTTGTCTTCCCATGTCTCTCCGCTATTCTCCCTAAGTAATGGCACTCGTCAGGGATGTCCTCTATCCCCCTTACTTTTTATTTTAAGCCTGGAACCTCTGGCCGAAGCTATTCGTTCCCACCCTGACATAGGGGGAGTGGCGCTGAGACATCAGGAATACAAACTGTCCCTATTTGCTGACGACATTCTATTAACACTGACCCACCCCCATATATCACTCCCCTCTCTTCATGCAATTCTACATCAATTTGGCAGCATTTCAGGTTTTAAAATAAACCCGACCAAAACTGAAGCCCTCCCTATTAACCTTTCCACAGATATGCTCTCAACTTTACAGGAAAATTTCAAATATCGTTGGTGCACCCACTCCTTGAAATATCTTGGGGTTTATCTGACCCCCTCCTACTCCACTCTTTTTCAGGCCAATTTTCCTCCTATGTTTATAGAAATCAACAAATTATTAAAGTCATGGACGAACCTCCCCTTATCCCTTCTTGGAAGGATAAATGTCCTCAAAATGTCGGTGCTCCCCAAGCTCCTTTATCTCTTTGAGACCCTCCCAGTCAAGGTTCCAATGTCCCAATTAAAGTTAATCCAACGAAATTTCCTAAATTTTATTTGGAATCATAAATCTCATAGGATAGCTAGCTCGGTACTCTTTGCATCCCGAGCCGGTGGAGGTTTGGGGGCACCCGACATAATCAAATATTATTATGCCTCCCATCTAAGAACAATAACCTCTTGGACATCCAGATACGCCCCTAACAGATGGTCTGAAATAGAAATGGGCATCACGGTTCCCGCACATCCATGTTATATGCTATGGCCATCTTCGGATAAATTCTTCTCTCAGTTACGTAAAATCAGCTTAAATCCGATGCTATTTACCCTCTCAATATGGAAAAGCTGCTCCGGTAAATATAAACTTTCATCCCCATGCTCTCCTTTAACAAATATTACCTTTAATCCGGAAATCCCTGATAGTCTCTCTTATGATGCCATGTTGCCATGGACGAAAGCCGGTATTTTCCAACTACGCCACCTGGTTAACCCAGTTACCCGTAAACTCCTCACTTTTACTGACCTACAATCTAAATATAAAATCCCAAAAAACTCTTTTACTCCTTTCTACAAATCCAACATTTTCTCTCCACCAAAATACCACAACTGACCCTAACTATCCCTACTGAATTTGAAGTGGTGTGCTCCAGAGGCCCTCATGAATCTCATCTAATATCCACCATTTACAAAATTCTGCATGCTGCCTCTCCTATCACAGAACAGACCCACACATATATGCGCAAATGGTCCCATATTTTAAACAGACCTATTCA
The DNA here is from genome assembly GCA_037952925.1 of Lithobates clamitans. Lineage (NCBI taxonomy): Eukaryota > Metazoa > Chordata > Amphibia > Anura > Ranidae > Lithobates > Lithobates clamitans. The sequence goes on along the minus strand of JBBGZY010001081.1, from coordinate 4,159 downwards.
AATAAGTGAATGGAAGAATATCTGGGAAAATGCATCTAAGACATCTAGATGTGTGACTCAGAAAGAAACATCCTATAAAATACTGTTGTTCTGGTATAGAACCCCGGAGTTTCTTTTAAGACAGAAACTGACTACATCCGGTCAGTGCTGGAGATGTGGCTCATCTCTGGGCACCCACTTCCATATATTTTGGGAATGTCCCTTGATAATGCCATACTGGTCACAGATCCATGCCCTGTTGGGGAAAATTCTAAACTTCCCTATACCCTATCAACCTATACATCTCTTGCTAGGCTTGCCCCTCCCTAAGATGCCTAAAACACTTAGGAAACTGATGGCCTTCATCTTATTAGCGGCCAAACGGGTTATACCCCAATGTTGGTTAGTTAACACCCCCCCCACCTTTGCACAATTTTTGTCAGTAATTACAGACATTCGCAGGATGGAACGTATCACAGCCATAATTGACGACTCCCTTCCCAAATTCGAGGCTATATGGGGACACTGGGATTCCTCTGAATACAACATAGAGAACCCCCAGGTAGTCCAGAGTCAATGAGATATAAAGACAGTTTCCTATATTGATTGACTGCAGCAGGACCACAAACCATGCCATTGCTTTACTTCACTAACTGACCCTCTTATTTCTACCATGATGTGTATGTATTGTCTGAAAATCATTTGACACCTAGTGTTATTTCTTCTTGATATATAATAAGCTACCAAAAAATGTTTTACCTCATTGAAAATATGCTGCTATCAATGTCTTTTCTAAGAGAATGAATACTCTGTTTATGTATACTTGAATATACTTAATAAATAAACAATGAAAAAAAAAAAATGCCATAAAACTATCCCCTATTTTGTAGACGCTATAACTTTTGTGCAAACCAATCAATAAACGCTTATTGCAATTTTTTTTACCAAAAATACGTAGAAGAATACGGATCGGCCTAAACTGAGGAAAAAAATGGTTTTTTTATATATATTTTTGGGGATATTTATTATAGCAAAAAGAAAAAATAATGCATTTTTTTTTTAAAATATCGCTCTTTTTTTGTTTATAGCGCAAAAAATAAAAACCGCCAAAGGTGATCAAATACCACCAAAAGAAAACTCTATTTATGGGGAAAAAAACGGACGTCAATTTTGTTTGGGAGCAACGTCGCACGACCGCGCAATTGTCATTCAAAGCGACGCAACGCTGAATTGGAAAAAAGTGCTCTGGTCTGGTCTTTGGGCAGCCAAATGGTCCGGGGCTGAAGTGGTTAACTGGCTACATTCCAACCTGGGGGGGGGGGAGGGGTATCCTGTCCTCCAGGCCTCAGTTTGCCTCACTGTTGGGAATGAAAACCGATGAAAACCGATGTATACACTCCAGAATATGATATGATATATGATATATATATATATATATATATATATATGGTCATATAAAGTAATATACTCTGTGCTGTGAGGGGGGCTGCTATGGCTGACTTGACCCCCTTCTAGGAATACTTAATAGATAGAATTGTTGATACATTAATGGAATTAAGTAACTAATTTTCCAAGAAACACTTTGAGGCACATAAGTCATGATGAGCCTTGTTTATTTTTTCTTTTGTTATTGTTTTGTTATTTTATTATTTTTTATTTATTATTTATAATTTTTTTATT